>OY728140.1:1452963680-1453563680 GCA_963277665.1 Viscum album
GGGATACGTAGGACCACCTGGACATCTCGTCTTTGGGTCCAACTCATTGGGAGCTAGTCTCTCCCCACTTTACCTATTACTTCTATGTAGACCCCTCGGCCTGAGGTCTCCCTCTTGGAATTGCATACGGTGTGATGTGGGATCATGTCCCTATTCATGTTGTTTATGTTTCATGGCACCATACCTCTTCCATTCCTAGCATCGTCTCTGCTACGTCTGCACTAAATGATGTTAAAATGCATGCTTGGTCCTATCACACGACCTTAAACTATGACATTATCGACCTGGCTACACGATGAAAAATGGCACTGAATTGTGGTGGCCTCATCATAGAGGACATCACGTTGGGTATTGGTCCTGTGCCATACCATTTTTCAACACCTACTACGACTTGATTCTTATAGAGACACCAGGGATTTCTACCCTTGGCCTGTCGCTTCACAAAAAAAACCACTCACCTTAACGGACAAACAAGATTTATCAAATACCACTTCTCTTGGTGTGAGGGCCACACCCGCACGCCCTTTTATCCTTTTCACTGGTACCTGACCATGTCATGCCACCCTCAAAGAACTAAATATGGCTTGATTCTCATCCTTATGAGATACATAGGAGCACCCATGCACTTCCCCGTGGGCCCAGCCTAACTTTCTTGTTCGATCCCTCGACTTGAGCACTCCCCCAGAAAACACATGGTCAGTAGGGATTATATCCTCATCTGTGTCGGGTTTCGTGACCACTTCACCATGTTTTTCCTACTATCCTTTCCAATTCATGGTCCAATTTCTATTACCTTAAACTAAGACCCCTTTCAAGAACTACATGTACCTTGATCCCCATCCCAATGGGGTACGTTGGAATGCCTTTTCACTTTTCTTAAGGCCCCGCTCAACTCTCGTATTCGTTCCCTTGACCTAAAACCTCTCCCAAGAGGGTTGTACGGTGTGGTATGGGATTATGTCCTCATACACGTCTGGTTGTTCACCGCGACGTACACATCCCTGGTTCCCATTCACGTCGGGCTTTTTGTAATTACCCGCCCTGAGTCTCCCCCGCTTCCTCCCATCCATGGTCCGAATTCAATGACCCTAAACTAAGATCTCCCTATGGGAAAGGACTCAGCTCCATCTATCTAATACGTCTCGTTGTCGTATTCAGATGCTTTTTGACAAAGAGCCCGAAGTGTGGGATTTTCATGGGGACATTCCCCTCGTTCCATGACCAAGATTCGTGAGCTCGCTATTTGGATCCTCATCCTCTTCCACATCCAAATGGACCCTCAGATGACATGGATTATAGGTTTCAGGAATCTCTATGGATGCTGAGACGAAGTGTTCATCTATCGTTTCGAGCCAACGTCCCTTAGGATCTTGGACGACATCTGCGACCGGTCCCGTGTTTCGAACATGGTCAACATACAACCCTCATTTGTCTTTCCTTATTCTATGCTAATGCGATATGGATGTGGCATTTCTGCCGCTGTCAATAGTTATCCTCCATCGTCCCGCTGCCATCACTGTGATCCAAATTTCGAGCGTCATGATTCACGCATTTACACTTCCTCACGTTCAAGTGGAATTCTATCATACTCGTATTTATGTCTTCACACATCTAGGCATGCCACATGGTCTTGTTTGCATCATTGGGGAGGTATTTATTGAGCTTCCGTTTTTCCCACCATTCCCCTTCATTTGTCGGGAAATTTCCCCATTACATCTTGTTTCCCACATCGAGCACGACTCACGTGGGATTAGTAGTTTTGGTAAGATGTGTACCGACATAACCAGGCTTCTCATTGTCCTACATGACGTTAAATTGTGCTTCCAGAACTACGTGTGGCTTGATTCCCATCCTCATGGGATACGTAGGGACACACAGGTATTTTCCCTAGGGTCCAGCCCCCAGGATTCATAAATCTAGTTCTTCCCCTTTCTTTCCCCCTAGCCAGACCCCTCGTAGGGAATCGTAGAACTACGACTCTACCCTGAGAAAGTTCATGATTCCCCAAGATGATATTGGGAAGCAACAGCCCCCCTTGCCCAAGAGGCCTTGTATGAAAGGAAGAATGGTCCATGATCAAACCGATGCATCCATCTAGTGTGCTTCCACCACGATGGTGTAAAATCAAGACTGTTGGATTTTTCTTGAACAAACCCCCACTCCACATTCCACGCTTTGTGTGCCCCCTTATTCGGACCCTCATCCCCTTTCTTGTCTAGAGTAACCCACTAACAGTATGGATTCTTGGCCTATGGACCGCCTATTTTCTGGGCCAACGTTCTGGAAGACTAATGGGTATCATTTTGAGTTAGGCCCTATGTTTCGAAAATGGTCAATGGTCTACCCTCATTTGTTATCCCCGTTTCAGGATAACGCGGTAAGGATACCGTTTTTACGCCATAGTTAATAGTTTTCCTTCATTGACACACCACCCCCACAATGTTCTGAATCTTGGGTATCGTGATTCACACTTCCCATTCCCATCCGTTCGGACTGATTTAAACACCCCTGGCGTTTCACCATTCGTGCACAAGAGCACATTGGAAAAACGGTAATTCGGTTGTTCTGAGAACTTCATTCTCCTGTTAGGTCTCTCCCATTTCCCAAAAATCTCGACCAGTTATTTAAACCATAGATTCCCGAAGCATGGTTTGCACTCCTGTGTTTGGATAGGTTGATGAGGTGACTATCTCTTGTTTCTCACATCGGGCCCGACCCATGTGAGCTTAGGGAATTTTCGCTGGAAGTTCCACAATCATTGTAAGGATGCAATTAACTAGTGAAAACAATGGAACTCATGCATACTACGACATTAAAAAAAATTCAAAGCACGAAAGTACGTTTAAGGGTTTTTAATCGTTACAGTACCCAGGGTTCAACTCCCCCCATGGATGGATTGACCTCGCCAAAAGAGCATTGCAGCTCTACCACCCTTCGACTTATGGCGTCTAGGAATTGCTATCGCCGACTCAGCTCCCACTCCTCCTCAACAGCGATGGGGAATAGTTCATCAGCCTTAGATTAGGCCTACTCTACTTCATCCTGAATAACAACCATCTCTTCGGAAGCCTGCCTCATACACTCCTCTTTCTCTTCCAGTTGGGCCTTCAATCTCATGATCAACTCATATTGTGCATTAAGAGAGGCTGAGTTCTCATCCTTCTGGATTTGTAGGTGTTGGACTTCGCTTTCAGCCTCCTGTATCTTCTTGATGTTTGTCTCCTTCCTCCGCTGCCATCCCACGCTGAGCCCTCGATCATACTCCTGGATCTTCTTTGCCATAATATCTTAGATGAGCATATCAGGGTGATGGGCATCCACTCCACCAGCACACTGTTCATGCAACCATGAGCGAAGTATGTCCATCTCATCCAGCCATAGCGCTTGGGGGGTGTATTTGATGAAGCGTCTGATCAGCGTCCATGATCGGTGGTGGACTATTTTGTTGTCCTCTTCATCGGAGGCCATCTCATCCCAGTCCTCATAATTAGCAGGCTCATATGCGGGGTACGCCTGCAAGAAGTCTTCAGCGGGATCTGCATCTGGCGTGGGATCAGGTGCAACATCTGGTGTTGGATCAGATGCGGCAGGACTTGGGTTCACCGACAGATCCTCATCATTGGAAACCACCTCGATGACCTCAGGAATGACCCCACTAGTGGTCTCGCCAATGATAGGGGGAGCTATAGCTCGGGTGGGCTGGGTTACTATCTCCATGATTACTAGCATGCCTCTGGGAGGGGTGCCACCCGAAATCCTGACCAACCTCACTGCATCGGCCCATGCCAGTCAAATAACTGTATGTAATATAGTAGGTAATGGACGTCAGTTGGCACGATCAATGTGTTGATGTAATGAATTTATTGGAGAGGACTAACAGAGATTGAACTCCTATTATTTCTCCTGAGATGTTGCTGACAGGACCCCGAGGTGTGGCCCTTGGTATACTATCAGAAGGTCTCGAGATTCTGAAGGAGCCACCTCAGGTGCACTAGCCCCGCCAGACACAGAACTAGATGCTGCCACAGGTGTGGGTTCCGAGGGTCCTGCATCACCACCCACCGAGGGGTGAGAGAGAGGTCTATGTACAAGATCCTCTTGTGCGGTCCAGACATTGGTAAGAAATCTATATTGTCCTGAAAGAAGACCCTGAGGAAATAATCTTGGAATGTTACCTCATGAGCCTCCGTGAAATCATCAAGACTTGAGTCTTGATCACCGACTTCGCATTCCTCTAATGGGCTCTCTCCACTATCCTTGTCTCCCCGAGAGGATTCGTCTGAATCTTCCGATAGGGGGAACTGCTCCCTCGTCCCAGTGACCCATAGTTGTGGGGGAACCATCGGATCCAGTAGTACCCTCACCTGGTCTGTCATTGGATGCAAGGAACCACTAGAATGTACAAAGTCTTCCAGTTCATCCAGGTATTGCTCCGCCTCCACCGGGGACACTACAAAACCGCCCGGATAGGGCCTATACCTTGTAAATCCATCCCAAGGCGGTTCATGTGTTCCCACATCTTAGGTGGGCTGAGGAATTGGCGGTTGACATTCCAAATTTCCCAGGCCTCTAGGAAAAAAACATTCTTTGGCATGTCGATATGGCGCAACCGCTTCACCGGAGCCTGAGTGGATATCCTATGGAATCCCCTCAGTGGTCACCCCTCCAGATGGCTCTAGTCTTCTAGGACCACCAGGTCCACTACCGCTATTGGATCCACAGCTGTTGTCTCATCCTCAGCTGGTGCAGGACTCTTTGCCACGGCAGCCCCGCCACTGCGAGAGGCCCTTGCTTCCCTCCGACCTCGACCTCGGGATAGGGGACACCCGCCATCACCAGCTCGAATGGTTGGTTTCATGAGCATTTCCCCCAAATAAGCTACCTCCCTGCTAATGGCATACTCCTTCACCAGTCCAAAGGTGGAAGTAGGCAGAGGAAATGCATTTGTATTTTCTCATCTTCCCTTGTGAACATGAGCCACAATTTCCTCATCACTCACGAGTGCTCCTCGTGGCACACCTCTCACTAGACCTGCAGGGTCAAACGCTGTAGGCACCAGAACATCCTCGCAAACTGGTGCGGGGTGTAAGGCTCACAGAGAGGCTCACAATCCACCCTTGCCACCAGGACTCCACCTCAAAAGGCTATGAAATATTCTCGATGCTCTTTCGTTCCCTGACGGTTGTTCGTGAGTACCCCCATTGGCAATGGAAACGGGTGGAAATTAAAATCGTCCGCCTACCACACCCAGTTTAGTACCAACGACATGGTTAATTTGGCGGGAAATCTCCCAAAAAAATTCAGAATGGATGGGAACATTTTTGACCCCAGAGGTGATAAGGGGTTCGGATATTCATAAACCCCCCTAATGTGTGTCGTGATCCACCCATACAGAAGATGGAAGGGCCCACATATCCTCGTCGGCTTCTTGCCCTCGTTAACATGTCGTAGAATCTTGTACAATCTGGTGAGCATCAGAATCCCCAGATTGACCCACCTTCCAATGAATATCATGGATTCTATGATGAATGATCAGAGCCGCACCCCCCATGTTGGTATCCCACAATGGTGGGATCTAATTTTAGATAATGGCCGCGATAAATGTCGCCAACCTTACTATAGGCTGTTTTTCAGTACTGACACTGAAACCCCAGGTCTTCCATTGGTTGTCCACCAAGATCCGCCAATATGAGTGATCTTTGTCCTGTTGATCCCCCTTCAGAAAATTTCATGGCCTTGGTGGAAAGTCTTCATCCTCCAGGAAGTTCATAAACTGCTTGTACCACTTCTTAAAGTGGACATCTCCCACCGCTTCTTTGTCCTCTCCAAGGACCAGTCCCATCAGTGTCAGCGCTAGTCGTGACATCTACTCTGGATCCCCCCACACACTCATGAAGGGGAGGAACTCATCATACATATCCCCCAATATTGGGTCCCCCGCAATCTGGTGGACCTACCATAGACTGATGCCAACCGCCCCATGTTGTAGGTGAAAATTTTTGGTCCTAAACGACCATCTTCTTAATAGCTCTGGCATCAGCTGTTTTGGTTGACAAATGTGGAATTGGGAAGTCCATGCCACCTCATAAAAGCCCACTCTCATCATCTCGGCTCCAAACTCCTCGCATGAGTCACCTACCCAGTAGGCCCATGCCCAATCATTGGTGAAGTTTCCACCCTGGCGCAGGTCCCACTCATCTGACCACCCCTTCTTCGAATCCCTCAAAGTTGCCTTCAGTATAGTGTTATACATGGGAGTGGACGTCTCTTATTGAAATGTATTACCATAAATTTTATTCAAATGATTTAATAGGAATTCGCTGGTGATAGGTGTGAAGTCCTCTCGTGCATGACCATCGGCCGCCCTGAACCATTGGCGTTGGCACTGCGTGCTTCTGAACCAGGAAACTGGCTCATCCCGACTTGGCTCGGGAATGAAGACATCATCCCTTGACCCAAAACCATACAAGGGAAGATTCTTACATAGAGGATAGTTTTTTGTCTCTTTGACAACAGTTCTATCAATGAATTATGGTCTGAGTGGCTTCAGACTAGCTCCCCAAGACCCAGAGAGTTGGCTATCTCATGCCTCCGAGCGGCATCTGCAAGCACCCACTGGGAAACTTCTTGGAGGGCCATTTGTTTTTAATGGCATTGGAAATTTTATAGCTCAGATAGAGAATCCTGTTCACAATGCTCCTTCATGAATCAGAATCACAGAGCCTGGCCTTGACCTACAAGCACATGTTCTCTTGGCGTTGTCGCGGAGTCAGAGACTCGCGGTTCGCCATGAAGCTCGGTTCGCGGTGAGCAGTAGCAGAGTACGTGGAGCTTCGTGAATCGAGAGAGAAAAGGGAAAAAATCATAGAAGAAGTAAGATGACAAGAGATTTAAGCCCCCTATTTATAGGTGGCGTCCCTCAAAGCTTCGTGGAACGTCCAGCCCGCATAGAGCTTTGCAGCGCGTCTGGACCGCGCGGCCCCTGTCCGCCTTGCGCGCCCACTTCGCGGTCTATCTCCGCACACAACCATTGATTTTGGCGATTTCACTCAGACTTCGACCCTTGATCCCTCCGCAGCTCCAATATTGAGGGGGGGCATTTTTTGGGGTCAAAATATTTGAAGAAAAGAGAAAAGAAAAAGAGGCCATGCGCCCTGCTACGCGAAACCTCGACGAGGAGCCCCATGAAGCAACGCAGCCACCGCGAAGCAAAGAGGTAGTACCTCTACACGAACGCCCATGACGTTCGTGAACCCACTAAGAAGAAAGGATTCCATACCTCTCCATGAACTCCCCTAACATTCGCGAACCTACCACGAAGCAAAGGAGGTGGTATCTCTCCGTGAACCCGGTTGACATTCGCAACCCGCTGCAAAGCAACTGAATCCCCCTTCACTCCACGTGAGCTCTTCTTCATGGTGCCTCTTGACTATAAATACCTATCACCCATTGAGCCCCATGGGACAGACAATCCGACCCTTCATCTTCTCATCTCTCAAATCATGAAGCACTATTTTCTCTGTGAATCATGAGCACCATGAGGTATTTTCGGTTCGCGAGAGGCCTCCTCCTAGTCTCGTTTTGAGACCCTCTTCTCAGAGGGTTTCCCTTCGTGAAGCCTAAGGTCATTCGCGAATGAAGGAGATCCCCAAGGGGACCTGGGTAGTCGTGGAGAGTTTATGCTTCGCGAAACACCCATCCTATACACGTGATCCACATGCCAAGGCAGGGTCACTGTACTCTGCAAATCACACTGCTTCACGGCACTTTGCTTCGCAAGGCACCTATTCTCTGCAAGTTAATGCTCGGCGAACACCCTTTAACTTCATTGAAGCACCTTCTATTCGCACCTGCGCCCCATGCTAATGTTATGGAACCCCACATCATGAAGAACTTCCCATTCTCACCTCTGCCCCATGATAAGGCCAAGGCACCCCACTTCGTGAAGCACCCCCCCCCCCTTCGCAAGTGTCATCCACTACGCAGAGCAATCGAGCTCTACAGGGCCCCTGCCTATGGACCCCTCTACTTGGAAATCCCTTCTCCCGTGAAACCCTCCAGGTTTGCACGATGTGATTTCAAAGTCCTCCGGACGATACCGCCCGTGGCATTGCTTAGCCTAATGCTTCTTCGCATAGGCACGCTAATGGATATTTCTTCTTCTCATAGCCAAGCTAACGTGTACCCCTTGATGGTTCGCTCTGCAACCCCACTTCTACATGACATTTCCAATACCTTACCTCCCACAAAGAGAAGATGGTACCAGTCAGGTAATTCCTAGGGGTGCAGAGTAAACCCACCTCGTCCGAGATGCAGGATGTTAAGCTACCAAGCACCCTCGTCCTCAAAAAATGACGTTAAAATGTGACATCACCCCATGCTTCTCACACGGGGTCTCCCCACCTTGGACATTTTCCATGCCCCCTGGCCTCCACAGGGGATGTTATCCTTCTTCTAGAAGTGGTGTTTGACTGTGGGGGAAGGCGCCACCATCTTGGTGTAATTCCCTAGTTCTTGCAGGAGGTATCACCCATGCACCTCCGTACTTCCCCTCTCTCTCTGCGCTTTGTCGCTCTCGGGCCTCCATCATGAAGTAAGTCCCAGCACCATGGGCCGCCAAATGTGTAAGCCCCACTTCGCTTCCCACAGATGCACCCTTACGCGTAGTTGTCAGGTCCCTCGAACCTCTTGTTTCTCACACCAAGCATGACTTCTGTGGGCTTAGAGTGATCACCGACCATGAAACACCCTAGGCCGCCTCATAGTGTATGCCCCAAACACCCCATCTCGCTTGATGTTAAACTGCATCCCGTCCTGCATGAAGTTAAACTATACAACTTTTGAACTATGTGGTCTTTGATCCATGTCAAGGCATGGTACATAGGAAGCCTCCACGAGGTTCAAGCCCACCGCTCAATCGTTTCTTCACGTCAGGTTCCGCCCCCGTTCCGCATGACGTTAAACTGTATTCCAGTCCACCGGTAATCCATTCTGACCAACCCGAACTACATTGACATTGATCCATGTCAAGGCATGGTATGTAGGAAGCCTCATGAAGTTCAAGCCCATCATCCATCAGACCAAGGACCTTATTCATATCGGTTCTCCGACACGCCCTCGTCCCACATGACGTTAAACTGCATCCCAATCCAGTGGTAAGCCGTTGTGACCCTACCATCCAGATGTTCCGACACACCTTCATGTCAATTCAACAACCCCATTTCATCTCGAACTACGTGGACATTCATCCATGTCAAGACATGGTACGCTGGAAGCCTCATGACGTTCAATCCCATCATCCATCGGGGCAAGGTCCATCTTCACGTCGTTCCTCTAACGCATCATCCTGAACTACATGGACTTTGATCCATGTCAATGCATGGTATGTAAGAAGCCTCCCTGAGGTTCAATCCCACCACCCATTGGCCGCTCCGAATCTCTTCACGTTGGTTCTCACCAACTGAACTATGCGGAATTTGATTCCCTGCCATGGGGATATGTAGGAGGTCTCTTCGAGGCTCAAGACTAACTTCACCATTGCCCTTGTGATGGTCCCATTTCATTCCCCCTCCACTTCATTCATCCATCCATCATTCATCCTGATTCTCATCCGGGCGGCCACATCCCAGTGTGATCATGCCACCCCATTCCCCTCCTTAGCTTTTGGGAAGCTACCCACAGGCTGGCTCCAATATGGTGTTCCCACAAGGGGGTTCCTCAATCTGATCCACTCCATCAAGTGTTCTGATCAGCCCGATCTATCTCCTTTGGACGTTAAACTTGTGGCATACCCCGTGTTAAACACAGGAATCTGAGGAAAACCTCAGATACATGCCTATGGAATATCATTCCCCACGCTCGATGTGGGATGCCTCTGGCTTCCTCGCCCTCGAGAATCCCTATAATAAGGGAAAAAATATAGAAACGCCAATTCCCCATTGTTTAGAAACATTAACAAAGCCTCGACGTGATTACTCCTCTAATTGAAGGTTGCTACCCTGACCGGACCCCTTGGAATGTCCTGACAGAAGTAGTGTAATTAACCGGCATCCATGGAAACATGGCACTAGTAAGAGTTTCACAAACAATGTATTAAATATATGAGGGAGACCCGGACTTGGTGACGAGTTTCGAGGAGGAATCCACAGAATGAATAACTGACATCCCATCATCCCATTTTGATCAAGGAGCAAACGTCCCTGAATAAGGAACGGATGCCTCCTGCCTTTGGAAAGATGGAATGTAGGGAAACAGCCGTAAGTCCTCCACATACAGATGAACGCGCCCCGACGAAAGCATCGGAAATAGGGATTCATGTCAAGGGTAAGGTATATGTGCCTCCCCAATTCTTTTTTCAGGAATTTTCATGGAGACATGATCCAATTTACTATAGATAATAGCCAATTAACTAGACACCACCAAAATATGTCGATGGGATTTTCCATTGGAAGTGAGGATATGACCTCACATATATTTATCCACATCTTTCCATGCCCATAGTGACCTTCTTATTACTTGTACATGAGTTTACATAGTGTAAATTTATCATGTGGTGACCATAGCAGACGATAAAGGGGCATCAGATAGATGGAGCTAATGACGGTGTTAGACAGGTGCCCTCCTAGGAAACTCTTGAACCAAGATGGATCTGTCGTATACTCCTTGATCCACCTTCCAAATGTATTAAAAGTGATAATTTTTCTGCTCCTTGAATATTATTCAAAAGTGGTAATTCATAGTTACATTTTCCAAAGGTTTCATTACATCCTTCCTGCAATGAGACTAACTTGCAGGATTTATCATTTGAATGGATCTATGTGTTTCCTTAAGGGTCAGTATCATACCATTTAAGTGGTATTACTAAACCATCACATTCTCCACCTAAATATAAAGATGTCATGTTGGTGATATTTTATTCAAACTGCATAGGTTAATACTATAGTTTTGGTTCTAGAACATTTTCTTGATGAATACATGATCGCAGGTCATGGTGGTTTTTTGTGATAGATGTATATATAGTCACAAAGACAATAAGGAACAAGTTCAAAAATTATAAATCATCATAAGTGTAAAACATTCTTTATTAAATATACACGATCAACACAATTGTTCATTCTTATTATCAGTTCATCCTTTTTGGATGTGGGGATTGTTCATGGTGAGAATGAAATATTTCATGGGATTCCTGATATGTTATTAAGGAATTTAATGGAAAGAATACCATTTTTTTACATGGGAGGGAAAAATGGAATGATGTATGGTGAACCAAATTTTTTTATTATTTAATATATTCAAGTAAAGTTTACCATTTTTGTTTTTAATAGAATGGTATGGTTCTCCATGTTTGGGAGATAAGATTCACAATGCCTATAATGATTTAATTATTCTATCATTACAGGATTTAACATCAGGTTTTGCATTTTTTTTCTTTTGTTAATGGATAGGGTTCAATGATTGATTATTGTGGGTTTTAAGAATGGATTCAAAATCATTCGCATTGGGTTTACCATTTTTATCTCTCATGGAAACTCCCTATTACTCCAACATTTAAAATGACTCATGGGATTGTTTTCAAAACATGTGGTGTTTCTTTGGTTTTCAATCCCAATGACACTTAGAAACTCTCATTATTCATGATCATTGGATTTCAGACACATCACACCCTATTGGACAGATTTTTTTGAATACTTTGGGACTCTCTTATAGATTTAATAAATGTTTATGAATCTCTTTCAAATCTCGATATGGGACCAGTTACCGTAATAAAATATTTAGGTGTTAAATCATTCTATATTTAAAGGTAGTTTTTTATGAGACCACTATATATTTGACGTTCTCTATTTTTAGAAATGTTTTATTACAAATGGGTTGCTGCTTGTATTTTGAATCCACATAACAAGGAACTCTATATTTTACTGTCGTCTTGGAAGGAAATTGGTATTTTGTGGATAGGTTTGAAAATCCAATAGGAAATCTATATATCCTATGATAATAGGAATAAATACCCATTAATTTCATTTAGGAATAATTCTTGTAGTTTAATGTCATGTAAAAAGGATGTATATGATGGAATATATGTTTTTGGGTGGATCTTGAGCACGCAGAAGGCATC
This sequence comes from Viscum album, assembly GCA_963277665.1. Taxonomy (NCBI): domain Eukaryota; kingdom Viridiplantae; phylum Streptophyta; class Magnoliopsida; order Santalales; family Viscaceae; genus Viscum; species Viscum album. The sequence continues at coordinate 1,452,975,793 of OY728140.1, forward strand.
ATATGTATCATGAAACATCCTACCCCTCCACATTTTATTGAGATGATGAAGAATTTCTACTTGTCCTTATCCATCGTCCCCATGATGCTAAATAAAAGAAATAAATTCGAAGGGCTTCAATACAATTTGGGTTTTATTTTCCCTTTGAAAATAAAACAACCCAACTGAACGCATCATAGAAAAATAGCTAATAAATTATTCCTGATAACATGATATACAACTCAATGTAAAAGAAATGATTGTAAAACCCTACTAGAATTAGAGTAACATAGTGGAATATAGCTAACATCGATGTGTACAGCTAAATAATACACTATAAAAACTAAAATACTCTAAAGACACCAACACAGATACTCTAAATATTCTCCTAGCTCCAACTCCAATTCCATGACCATGTATCATGAAGAATAACTAAAAAAGTGTGATGATTTACCTTTAACTATATCCCAAAATGCAATATCTACAAAAAAATAATGTGACAAAGATGGGGTGAGTAATTAAATTCAATAGGTTTTCCCCAAATGACTTCCCTACTCACACTACTATGATAGAACATGTGACCTCATTTATATGAAACAATTTATAAGAGACATTTTAAAATAGTTAATATCAAATCCAAGGTATTTATGAACCAAAAAAAATTTCCAAAGAAAAATAATTTCCAAAGGAAGAAAGAGAATAATGAATTAAACCATTTCACATTCCTTTTTGGAATACCCATTCAATGATTCATACACACACCCACACATTCATGATTCAATGGCAGTTACATGCTCATGAGTGGTTTCTTTTCCATCCACTAAGTCATCCCAATGTATAAAGTCTCCTTTTTCCCAAATGACTCATGCTCCTTATCAAGGTTTGCATCCGATTGTACCACAATTGTACACACCCAATATTTGGTGTCACGTTGAAAGAATGAACTCACACAAACCCATATATTCTAAAACCATTTCAAAATAAACAATTAAATATATTTATATAAAAAAGTATTTATTTAAAAATGTTCTACGAAAAATTTTCCATGAATCAAATCCATTTTATATTCTAATACATCATTTTTAAATCACAAAACCAAGCACTTTCACAACAACCAATTTCCACAATTCGTTGAATCCACACCTCATCAATAAAGATAGAATATACCTTTATTTTTACATCAGTTTCACGATAAATTTAATGAATGTTAAACAATTTGAAACTAATCATTGATGTTCCAATATTAAGAGACGAGTATGAAACCACTTATCTTGTTAATTAAGGAAAAAATGAATAATGGCACAAAAACATCAATGAAACTAGGTTGAATTTACAAAAAACCTACTTTAGATCTCTTTCCCTAACAAAAAGATAGACATATCTCATCATTATTTGAATAAAAAAATGTAGATTTATTCCAAGTGGACTAGATCTAGGATTTAGAGAGAGGGAACAAAAATATATAGAAGAGAAACTACCAATAAAAAAGACTTACCTAGTGAATCGGGCTTCAATGCTGTAAGAATTGCATTCAGATCGCTTCTACTTTGATGGGGAGAAAATCCCCAACCATTGGGTGGAAGAAAAATTAACTTAGGGTCAAAATTGTGAAAAAACAAAGGTTTATTGTTAAAATGAGTGAGATAAACTTTTTTATGGTCTTACTTTTAAACCATGTATGCTTAAGAAAACCATTTTCTAATCATTCTCCATCCTCAACGTCAAGAAGTACTTCGCATGTTTGTCTTGGATGGTTAGAAAACCCGTGTTCCAACCATGTAAATTTCCTCTATACCACATTGTAAGGTTTCTTCTAGGTGGTCACATAGTCTATCCAAATTGTGCGCCTAATTGTGTGCCTACCCAGAAGCCCATGTTCCACTGTGCACAGTTTCTTTTAAGAGTTTCATGGTTTCCACAAACCATGATCAAAATGGCCTCCTTTAGAAAATCCCCATAAACACAGAATATATATTCCAAACCCTCCCAAACATCACAAAAACACTTTACATACTTTAAAAGAATAAGCAATGTCTTATATACTTGAAACTGAGGTTCTAAATTATCCTTAACATTAGACATTATACCCCTAGAAAGTATAAAAATAGAATTTCATGTAATATTTCATGCAATTTCACAACCATTTATTTCTCTCATTCCCCTGTCTCTTCTTGAATCAAACCATGTTGCGAAAAACCCCACACTAAACTAATGCTTTTACTACACAATACGTTCTATTACACTTCCATAATCTATATAGAGATACGAAACATTGAATCATCCAGCTCTAAGTCAATGTGATCCCATAAAATAACACGGTTAGGATTAGGTAGATACTTTTTCAATATATATTCATGAAACACATTATGCACACACCTAAAATATGGTGGGAATTCCAACTATTATACCACTTCACAAACCACTTCCAAAATATAAAAAGGGCCTATGTATAAAAAAGATAACACACCATACTTCCCAAAATTATAATGTCTAAGCCTTGTAGATATCCTCATGAACACATGATCACTCTCCTCGAACAACAATGTCCATCGATTATTATCCTCATATGATTTCTGAATAATCTTTTATATCTCCATCTATTTCCCGATCAATTGAATCTTCATCATTGTTTCTTAGACAAGGCTTCGACCAACCAGTAAATTCTCCACTATTTTAACCCAAAAATGTGTAGAATGATAAGGACTCCCATAAAATGCTTCAAAAAAATCCCAGTTTATTGAGGTCTAATAACTATTGTTATAAAATAACTTGACTAATAGTATGTTCTCCTCCCATGAGCCACAAAAATCCATTATAAAAGCACATAGCATGTATTCCAACGTCTATATTGTTTGTTCAGACTATCTATTTATCTGAGTATGATACACTGTACTCATCATCAACTAAGTTCCAAGGGATTTCTGAAAGGATTTACAGAAATGAGATGTAATCCTCAGATATCTATCTGACACTATCAAAATTAGTATTCCATGAATCTTTACCACTAATCAAATATAGATTTTTGGAATGTCCTCCACTATATGAGATTTATGAATAGGGATGAGATTGGCTAACTTTGTGATCGAATCCACGGTCACCCATATGGAATCATGTTTTGGAACCATTCTCGTGATACCTATTGTAAATTCCATAGTTATCTTCTACAATTTCCAAATTGGAATAGGTAATGACTACAACATACCCACTGGTCACTAATGTTCTACCTCAACCTACTGACAAGTTAATAATTTCAAAATAAACTCCACCACTTTCCATTTTACACCGACCCACCAAGATTGTGCCTTCAATTACTTATACATACTCTGTATTCTTGGATGAACAAACAAATTCAAAAAGTGGTATATGATGAATATATTCCTAAAAATCCATAGGTATGACTATCCTATTTAGAAAACAAAAAATTGAACACCCATACAGTTTACATCCCTAAATGGTCTCCCCACTATTCACTTTTTTTCTCATAGAAACATATTATGAATTAGAATTTTTTTCCTATTTAATCATATCTACCAAATATGACACGAAATAAAACTAGAATGAAAACAAAAAATTCACATTAGTCTTCACATTCCATGTTTGTGTTAGCAAGGACTGACATTAACTTCCACTAATCTAAAGTCTCTTTTTACAATTGACTTTAAGAATATCTTCTTAAGTATTCTAACACCATATTACATATAAATGGTGTATACATTTAGTAGAACTATAAAATATATAGATACTCCATATCTATTATTTTTCAGAGGTTCAAATATCTTTGCGATAAATATGTTTCAAGCTCTTATGATCTGTAAAAACTATAATTTTCTCTCCCAAGAGGTAATGAAATTGAGTCTTAAAATTATAGACTATAGAAGCTAACTCCAAATCATGTTTTGTGTAATTATTCTCATGAAACCTTAACTGTTGTGAGACATAAGAGATAACCATATATCCTTTCATGAGAACACATCCAAACCCAGATCCTGAAGCATCAAAATACACTACATGCCCATTTAAAGATTCATAAAAAGTCAATATTGTTACTAAAGTAAGGGGAACATTATGCTCTTGATAAGGCTCATTAAATTACTTGATCTATTTTAATGGAACATTTTCCTTGAAAAATATCATAATGCTTAAGTTATTCATATAAACCCATGAAAAATATTAGTAATAACAATCTATAAAAAGGAAACCTCATATCCTAAATTCGTTCTTTGGCGGTTTCCAAGAGAAAATAGTTTCTATCATTTTTGGATCCACAAAAAAACCTATTGTAGATAAAAATTGGCTTAGTAAATGTACCTATTGTATTAAAAAATTGTACATTGATAATTGGGAATATAGATGAAGATCTTTGAAGATTCTCATTCTATCTCCAAGTGTTTCTCATGCTCATCCTTCGGCCTTGAATACACCAAATATATCTTCCACAAACACCACTAGAAAAATAATCTATATATCCATGAAATATATGATTTATAAATTCCATAAGGATGGTTGGTGCATTAATAATATTGAAAAGAATAACCATATAACAATAATGGCCATATATACTTCAGAAATATATGGTTGGAATATCCTCTTTCTGAACCCATAGTTAGTGATATCCTGACCACTATTCAATTTTGGATAACCACAAATATACCCACAATTGACTGAACAGATCACAAATGTGTGGAAGTGATAACTAATTTTTTATTCGTACTTGGTAAAGATTATGATAATCCACACACAATTAGAGATTTCAATTTATCTTTTTGGCAAAAATGAATTATGTTAACCATAGAGACATGCTAGGCTGAATGATCACTTTTCTTTCTAGATCATCCAACTAAACATTCAATTACTTTAATTATATTGGTTCTATTTGATAATATTGAAGTGAGATATGACTGGTTCCATAAAGGAGTCCAATTGTCAACTCAACTTCTCTTATGGGTGAGAACCCTATGAAATTATCAAGAATGACATCCTAAAATTGATCAAAACCCATTGGAAACTGATGTTATCAATATCTTCCATTGATGATAAATTCAATACTACCAACTGGTACAATATATTTCCAAGTAATGGTGACAATAAGCTCATTGCACTTGCATTTACATTCTGGTCTACTTTAAAGAGATACTCAGCACTATCATCAGTCATAAAACTGACTGTTTAGGTATGACTGTCGATGTGGGCCTTGAACATAGTCACCCAATAAATACCAATAATTATTTCATAGTCATCCATATGAAGCATAGATAAATTCCAAATCAACACAAATCCATTTATATTTATAGAACATTCTCTACAAATAAAGGATCAACATTATCTTGGATTGAGAGGGGCATAAAGTTTCCAAATGGAAGGCATGATCTCAATATTTAAACCCTGAAAATCAACAATGTGATAAGAAATAATGGAATGAGATGCACCTCTATCAATAAACTCTTTCATAAGGTTAGAATTTATAAGAATCATACCTTGAAATATTGATGATCCAGATTGATCATCCTCAATAACCTTCTCGGTATCATATAATTTCTTACTAGCTACACATTGTTCCAAATTTACCTATTGAGATTTTCCTTGTTAATGATTCATGGTATTCATGGAATCACCATGGATATTTTATCTTTCCTAATGAGAGGTTTTTTATTTTCCTTGTTCTATCAAATAATATGATGTCTGTGACACATAGAAAGCATCATGAACACCTATCCTTAGAGAACTACCACAATATCATTGAATATATCCCATCTTGTTGAAATTGTTGAATTCTCTTAGTGGTACCATACATTATCACTTCATGTGTTCAAATGAACCACATTTGAAAAATCCAGAATTACTCTTGGGTCATAGAGTAAGATTAATTGATATATCCATTAGATTCTATGTCGTCCCACTACCTTGGTAATAGGTGTCCCTATTCCACTTGTTCCTAGAATTAGAGTTTCTACCATTTACCATAGGTATCAACATTCTCTCTCTTATAATAGATCCTGACATGTCCCTTTCAACCACTGTCACTCTATTGAAAATATCTATATAATCTGTTATCAAAAGTATGGAAATATCCGAGTGAACATATTGCATCATCCCTGATTCAAAAATGTGTGACTTCAACGATGCACTAGCAGTAACTACGTGCATAAAGGGGACTATATTCATAAATTTATCTATATATTTTGTCACTGAGACATTGTCCTATTTCATACTATAAAATTTTATTATTCTTGAAATCATTAATGTTTGAGGATTGAATTATTTGTTTGATAATTCTCTAAAATCCTCCAACGCAAGGACTTGGTCTAATTTAGGCTTACTGCTAAATCTCAGCACTTGTGTGCAAGATCCTCCAAATATATTTCTCTAACTTGACATTCATCTCTTCTTGTGCGCCTATGAAATCAAATATTCGATTCATCCTATTGAACTACACCTATAACTTATATGGTTCATAATCACCTAGAAAGATGGGTGTATTCTTCGTGTAGAACTAGACGCAATGGTAAAATTTTCTCGATTCATCCCTCATGTTCCCTCTATCCATAGCCTAAAAGGTGTGGACTATATTATAAAATAGTTTTTGGTTCACCTGTGGATTAGGTGAAACCACAATCTCGTCAGTTTATTCCAGTTGGTTTCTATAACACCTACCAGGTTCTGTTTTCTTAAAATATAACACGATCCATAAGTCTCACTATCTACTACCTGAAGGATTAATAATTTAAAACTCCACCACATCATATATCATTACATTGATTTCCAAAATTTAATATTTTCAACATTCAACTATTTTTTTAAAAAAATTATCATGTTTTTGAAAATATATCCATTTAAAAAAAAATTCATTTCATTACTTTTCAAAATATCACATTCAAAAAAAAATTAAACATTTTAAAAAAGTAAACATGTTTGTACCAAATCCAAAATCCTTACTCAAAATGAAATATGAACTCCTAGTGCGACGTGATTTTTAAAATTCTTTTCATGATCACCTCATTGGCTAAGACCATGATAATGAGATTACAAATCCTATAATTGTCTCAAAAACACTTATGTGCCCAACTCCTTGTTATCTTGAAGATCAACTTAAAAAGGTTATTTGTATCTTTTTTATCTAAATTTTGAGTCCCAAAAATACAAATCCATTATACCATCCTATCTCAAGGATTAACTAGGATGACTTTCAACTAAAAGACCAATAAACTCTTACCATTTCTTCCAAAATATATCAGGGCAGACCGAGACTGATTCCACTTTTATTTCAAGGACTGAATAAGATAATAATACTTGTTACAAAACAAAGGAAAGACCAGAAAATATTGATACAATTTGTAGCATACTTCCTCTCCCCATTGGCTTGAGTCAAGGTGGAATTACTAATTATCCTTAGTCGATATCCCCATGATGCCAAAGTATTTCAATAAATTCCAAGGGATTCAATACAATTGGGGGATGTTTTTTCTTTTGAAAATAAATCAATAAAACCAGACACATCATATCAAAATAACTACTAAATGATGCATAATAAAAATTTATACAACTAAAATTAAAGCAACTGAATACAAAATTCAACTACAATCATAGTAACACTGTGGAAGACCACTATCATCGAAGTACACATCATAAGAATAAATAATAAAATCTCTAAGACACCAATATACCCACTCCCAAAATTCTCCAAGATCCAACTCCAATTCCATTCCCAAGTATCATGAAAAAAATCTAAATAATTGTGATGATTTACCTTTACTTATATCCTAATAGAAAATATTTTCAAATGAACCAAAATTCCCATGTAGGGGTGAGTAATGAAACATTGTACGTTTTCCCAAAATGACTTCCCGACTCACGCAACTAGGATAGAACGTGTTGGTTCATTTATATAAAAAAATTTATATAAGACACTTAAAAATATATTATATGAAAAATAATGAAATTTTGAACAAAAATAGTTTTCCTCACTAAAATAATTTCCAACAGAATCAAACAAACAATATAATACTGCCTTTTACATTCCATTTTGGCATACCCATTTCGTGATTCAAAAACATACACACACATTAATGATTTATTGATAGTTCCCTTATCATGATTGGTTTATTTTCAATCTTCTAGGTCGTCAAAAATTTTCCAATATCCTTGTTCCCTGGTGAAACATACCCATTATCTAGTGTCACATCTCTTTGTAGCCCAATGGTACATGCCCCTTATTATTCTGGTTCACATCTAAAGTATGAACTCACCGAAACCCATGTATGCCAAAACCATTAAAAAATAACCATTTAAATATATTTCAATAAAACGTAATATTTCTCTAAAACCATTTCAATTAATCTAAAAAATTTTATATTTTAAAGCATCATTTCAAAATTATAAAGCTAAGCACATTATATATAAACTGATTTCAAAAAGTCCACAAATGCACATGCCATCACATAAGAGGGTTTCTAAAATGATTTGAATATCAATTTCATAATAAATATCAAGAAATCTTGACATAATAAAACTAATATTTCATGTTTCAATAATAAGGGTAGAGAGTAAATCCACCTACCTTGTGAATTATTTTGAAAACAAAGAACAACATGGAAACATCCATGAAACTAGGTTGATTTTCCAAAAATCCCTCTTTATATCTCTTTACCTAACAACAAAACCACCATTTATCATCATTATTTGAATCATATTCATATATATATTTATATATTTATATATATCCCCAATGGACTATATCTAGTATTTCTAGAGAGGTAAGGAAAGAAAAAATAAGAAAAACTTCCAAAAATAAATACTTTACAAGGAAATCAGGATTCAATGCACTATGAATTACCTTTGAATCACTTTTTGTTCGATGGGGAGAGACTTCACAGCCTTTGGATGGGAGAAAAAATGACATAGGGATGAAAATAGTGAAAATTATGTGTTTAGAGGTGAAAATGATTGAGATGCACTTTTTTAGATCTAACTTTTCAACAGTGCATGGTATATCACATGGTTAGGAAAACCATGCACTGATCATGTTCTAGCATCTACCTCAAGAAGGACCTCTCATGGTTGGCCCACATGGTTAAAACAATCATGCACCAAATGTGAAAAATCCCTATGTCCCACTTTTCATGGTTTCACTTGGGTGACTTCATAATATGTCCAAACCATGCGCCTAACCCTAAGCCTTCCCAAAACCCACAATTTTCTTATGCATGGTTACTTATTGGGGTTTCGTGGTTTCTAATAACCATAATCAAACCTTTATTTTATTCATATAAACACTCCAAATGTATTCTAAATCTTCCCAAACAACACCAAAAATATTAAATACTTTAAAATCATAAGAAAATGGCTAGTTACATGATAACAAGGGGTGTTACATATCCTGATTATAACAATTATCAGAGTCTTCATAGTAAATTCTGTCATATTCCTTCCAATAGTAAAGAACAAATTCTTTGTACCCATGAGGTTTATTTATCATGGTTTTACCAATATGGGAATTACTTTAGGATTTACACTAAGGTGGACTCACACATATGGATAAATTTGTGTAATATTATTGAACGTGGATCACACACTATGGTTTCCCTAATTTTGAGAATTTTTTTCTAGTTATACAATCATTGAAAATTCCCAATCCCATATGTTTCATTCATGGTGTGAGAAATAATGGATAGAATGTAATCATGATCAATGTTTATGGATACGGGACTTATGCACTAGGGTAGCCTTAAAGGGGTTTTTGATATGGTGTACATGTATTTGGAAGGCATCCAACATATCCTGTTCAGAAATGAATTAGATTTCTCATAATTAAGTTCATCCTTAACTATATGATGGGTTGGGATAGGTGATTACACTAAAATGGATTATTATAATATTTAAGGTTTTGGAATGTTAGGGACCTATAACGGGATGGATTCCCATGTTATATATTTATTCTCTACCCTATTATGGATAAAGATAGTTTTTTCAGTAGAAAATGTCAATCAAATATGTTTAGTATAAAATGGATGCCCATTCGAGACCATAAAACATATAGAGTCACATTACTATGTAACCATAACCCATTAAAAGAAATACCATTATAAATGGTGTTCTTAGATGAAGGATCAATATCAAAGGTTTACATTATGTATGTCTATGTGTATATATTGGAAAAAAATAACATGTCCAAGAAAGTATTATTGAGATGTCAAGGGTGCCTATTTGACATGTCCTGAGGGTCTAGCGGACATGTCCTCGGTGTCAACCTGACATGTCCAGTGTGTCTACCTAACATGTTATGTGTGTATCCCTAACATGTTTGGGGTGTCTATCATACAAGTCAAAAGGTGTCTTCTTGACATATCCATGGGTCCTTTTATGAACCAATTGACATGTCTATGGACTATTTCATGATCAAGATAACATGGCCATTGGAATTCAGATGATCTAGATGACATTTCCAAGAGGTCATCACATTATCTAGCTATCATTATTAGAGAACATCATGTTTCTTGGATGACATGTCTGAAAGACTTAATATGATATTCCTGATATGTATAAAAAACATTTCATGATCTTCCAGACATGTCCAATGTGAATCATGTGACATGGATAACAAGACCAAAGGGAATCAAATTATCTGGATGACATGTTCGGAGGACTTAATATGATCTTCCTAACATACCTGAGAGACTTTCTTATGATCTCCATGACATTTCCAAAGGGTGTCACGTGACTTGGATGACATGCCTAGAGGTAATAACATGATTCTACTAATATTTTTAGGCATCATAACTATACTAATGAATGGGTCACACAACGTGAATGAACCCATTAACATGAAAATAAGTGTTTACATATTCATGTAAATATTCCATGTTTTTAGGATTTTATTCTATAAATTCATTAATTTTTTTAGGTGTTGGACTATTGAGGCCCCACCCAACCATGTAGATATGTAGATTATCCATCAAATTATTTTATTGGAATGTTAAGAATAATTTGTGTGATCAATTGAATGATAACATAAATCATGGGAATATACTTCATAGAACCTAAATTCATTGATTAGTATTACCTGGTGTAATACTCTTGCAATTTTGTGGCTTTTCACTTTCAGAAGCCTACTCTCACCTCTATTTTTCCATGTGTGGGTCTGTTTATGGAAGTAGGCTGTAGGCCACACCACCTAACATCTAAGACACTTCACAAAGTTATGAAATTCCATATATGGGATTGATTCTATAGAAGAAAGGTCACATCATGCATTTCATGTGAATCTTCCATGGTTCATTAATGAAATCATCTTCATGCCATGTGATATAAAAAACTATGATATTACTCCACCATTAACGTATTTATGGAACCGACTTCTTATTAAGGGGATTTTACATGATAAAATTTCCCTGTAAAATGGACTTTTCAAGATGAGGCTGAAATATCTGGGAGTCTTTAGAAGGTCATGATGCTTGTGATAGAGGATTTTGTATGATCCCAAAATACATATCTGGGGCTTTTTGTGAGACAAATATCACCTATCATAGGTCCTTCACATATATAGTAAATTGATCACGTGAATCATATAACCCATCCTGATGAAAACAATCATAACTCTCCTTTTCTTAAGGGTACATTATTTTTCATATTTATTTTGTAATGTATTTGGCTCTTGCCCAGTAAGTGTCCATTAAGGAATTTCATGATCAAATAAACTTGTCTAATATCATTCACATAATTTAGGTAACATTTATAGTACTCGTTTCAGGATGAGTCCAGTATGTTGATTGGGTTTTCACATGATCAGTAGATTGGAAACATTTAAAACATCATCCTATCAAATGAAATTTAGTGTAAATCACATTTTCATGAATCTATTTCCCTTTTAGTATTTTATTTAATAAATTAATTGGGTGATAGTCAAGCATCAGTTGATCAACATATTGCATGATCAGGGTAATTCACCTAGAATCCTTTTCATGATAATAAGTTATTTTCTGGAAGAATTCAAAAGATCAAGAAGGCTATTCATAGGGACTTAACATGATTAGGAATAGATCAAGCAAAGTGCATGACCAATTCATGTGATGTCCTTAGGGTCACACGATTTATTTAATCCATGTTCCTAATCCCCATGTATTCATTGTTATTCTTCCTTCACCTTATATAGAATATAATAACTATGGTTCACATATCTCTCTAATCATAAAATTACTTATTCTTGTTTGGTTGGGGTCAACACAATCTAATGTATTTTGTATTCTCATTATTAAAACAATATATAATGTTACTTGATTGTGATCTATGAATTGATGGATATTATATTGTAATTCTAAAATAATTTTTTCAGAACCTTATTCTTATATTATGATCACTTTTGATCATTGATTGGTATCTATTATATTTACCTTACTAATTATTTAATCTCACCCTTTCTTATTTTTTTCATCCCAAGGATATTAAGGGAGGTCTTAGGTATGATATGTACTAGAAGTGTGATTGTAGTAAATAAAATGATTGCAAATCATATAGATATTTTACATACTAGTTGTTTATATATACATGTTTCTAGAGACACTAAACATTTATAATCCTTAGGTACATTTTTATGTGAAATGCTTTGAATATTCATATAAAATGATGTAATACTTATGTGATAAATGTATGGGTCGATACAGTGAGTATTAAAGGCTTTGTTTAGTAACATTTAGAAACTAGGATAAGGAAGATTTAGTTATAAAAATTAGTATAAGCCTATGTATACGTGATTATCCTAATATATGGTAAATAATGGAGTGTAGTTGAAAATATTTCTACTTATAGATACTACAAGTGGTTGCATTTTTATAATATATGTATCTTGAGGTAATGACCCAGAAAAGAGTAAGTCGAGTATATCTTTTACATAATTCTATTATAAGGTGAATGATTTCTTACTACACACCTATTTTGACACTATCAATGGATATGATTAGGTTATCTCGTAGTTTCTAGAATATCAACTATCTAGATACCATAATCTTTTACTAGGTATGTATAGTATTTTTAACTAAACAAAATTAAATAATGATTGATTTTGTTACCCTTAATTTTATGTGTCCAAATTTGTTTTATAGGTTGTTTAACAGTAAAATTAATATAATTTGAATTAAATTTGATCTTAGATTCAAGATACGGTGGATCATTTCCATAACATGAAGTACCATTAAAAATTAAGGGTGTATTATTATAACTATGAAAAAAATAATATTTATAAATCTTTCTTTTCTATCTTGAACTATAACCAACTCTATTATTTGATTGGGGAAGTTTTTTATTTCCCAAGACTACATTCAAATTACTATTTCCATTTGTAAACATTTTTATTTATTTATTTATTTGATAATTTTCTAATTTCAACTCATTATTCTCTTTTAATATAGTGTCATTTTTTTTCTATTTCTAAATATTGTTCACATTTATTATTAATTGAAAAATTGTTCATCTTTAAAAAAATATTATTATCTTTATGATCATTCACAATGTCATCCATCATAGAAAAATATTCAAAAAATTATTCATTGTGAATTTTAGATCCTTTTACAGTATCATTATTAGAATATATAATTATGGATGTGTGTACCTCAGATGTCATGTCTATAATAATAAATTTCATGTTCACCTTCATCACTCCAAAAAGATTGAAAATCATTAGGGTTTTCCTATTAAGGTCTCTAGGTTTATTTCATTTCTTTCTGTGGTTTATTTTATTTATCATCATACTTTTTTTAGTTTAAATTTTTTACAGTCATATTTTATATATACTTTTCATTTACATTCATATAAATTAATGTCTCTATAGGATTAATCTCTTTTCTAGTCCTTCTTCAACTTTACTCTCATGTAAAAATTTCCTCTATAGTTTGATTTGATGAAAAAATAATCTTATTGTAAGAATTATTAAAATTTGGGTTAGATGATCCATTTCCTCATAACTCTAAAATTTTGATTTCCTTCCACTTGAATCATATTTGACCACTTTTATTTAGATTTTAACATCATAAATTTTATATTTTTACATTTTAGTTAGTCATACTCATTGTGACCCCTTAGTTCCTCATCACGAATCATCAATTTTCTAATTAACTCATTGATTTGAATCTTACTATCATCACATGAATCTTAGATGGAAACAATAGCGCTTATCCATCTATCAGGTAAACACCTTGGTAACCTGAACACTTGATTCTTTTCTCCAATTTTTTCAAATAGACTAAATTTTATTAATGATTTCATTAAGTCTATAATAAATCTAATAAATGGTCTCATTATATTTCATTTTAATAGATACATATCTCATAGTATGATTATTTAATCTCATTTCTTCCAAATTATATTTTCCTTTATGATAAAGAGATAAATTATCACAAATCAAATAAGTGGTTTCACAAGTAGATATACTATTAAATTATTATTCCCATTAATCAAAAAATAAATATTTCATATATTTTCAAATAAAGTAACATTAATATTTAGTTTTGGTATCCCATTTCATCCAAGTAGTATTAGTTTTTTCATATTAACCTTTGATATCACCCAAAATAGAAAATCTCATGGTCTCCCAATAAATATACATTTTTTTTATAAATTTAGAATAATTTTAATCATTAATGAAAGGAGGGTGATTGGGGGATTGTCCATTAAGCCTCACATCCATAATAGAAGAATAAAAATAATATAAACTAATATCGTGTTCTTAGAAATTGATCATGGATAAATAGATAATATTTGATAAAACATTCCTTAAAACCAAATTATGGTCTCAGTGCACAGCTCAGGATTGAGGGTGAATTGATCATACAAAATAAAATTTTTGTTAAAAACATTTAAATCCTACCAAATTAAAAAACCAGATTAACAAACAAATTAGGAATATATAATTTTTTTTAAAATTATTTTGAATGGTCCAATTAATGCTTTGTTAGAATATATTGAAACAATTTTTAACTCTCAAAAATATTTTACTCACAAAAAATAATATATATCCTTTATAAAATTTAACTTTAAAATATATTATTTGAAAAAAATGGTTAAGGAAATAATCAGTGAAATTTAGTAGAAAAGATGTAATAAGTAAATATAGTTCTAAAATAGATCAAGAAAAGTATAAAAAACACATAGCGGGGTAAAAAGAGGAGGTTTAATTCAAACATAAAACATAGTCCTCCCCACATAATGTTCACCCATTTCTAAAAATGTCTTTAAAAAAATAAATATACTCATAACATGTATTAGTTGTTCCAAATACAACTATACACTTGGAAGCCTATGATTACAATAAAGCCTCATCCATATTGGTTTTGGGATAAAATGTTTAAATATGGAAGGAAAAGAGTATCATGTAATATTTAATACAGTGAAAGTGTTCATACTAACAGATATGAAAATAAAATAATAAAATCATGATATAAAAGATAAATAGAGATAAAAAATGAATAAATTTGATCATTTTAGGTCTATATCTAATTAGTGAGTTTCTCTTCTGTTTAGAATTTTCATTAAATCTATCCTTGAGAAACATTGGTTGGATCATACAGTGCATTGTAAAAGAAAATATGTATCAATGAAATAGGGATTCAAGTAGTTAGTAAAAAAATATATAGGAAGTAACTTCTTTTCCATGATAAGGTCTTCATATTAAATATAATACTTCAATAATTATATATCAAAAAATAATCATGAATAAATACTAATACAAATTACTCTAATATTGAAGTCCTAAATGATCTAACTCTCATTTAATGCTGCAAAATATATTTATTTTAATTAAAAAATTCCTTACTACTTGAATTGGACATGATCATTATAATTATATATTTACTAATGTTCACTTTATATCTCATGGTCGGTATTTCAAGTTGCTATGTTTTCACTTGATTATTTGTGGGGTTCATAAATCCTTCTTATGGCCAGTTAATTTCTTCTAAAAGTCGGTTGATCTCAATATTCATAAGGAACAAAGAAAAATGTCAATATCTATCAACATGGTTAGTTTATGTCATTATATAGTCATTTAATGTATTATTAAAGTTTTTTAATGTCTTCTTATAGTAGATTTAAGTATTTATATAATCATTTTATGAATTTGAAAAACAAATATGATGGTTGGTAGAATTCATCATGTGGATACTTAAACACATCATGTGGTCAGTTGAGTACTTTTGAGGGCAGTTTAGTACTTTTGGAAATTTCACATATCTGAAACATAGACACTATTTTTTCATTCAGTATAGTGGACTACTTTATGAACTTAGTTCATCAAGGTTATTTTATTCATTTTTAGTTGAATTTATTCATGCAGTTGGTTGATTGTTCATGTGGTCTCTTCAAGACTTATCCTTTTATCATATTTGTTTCACAAAAAAAATTCTACTATAATACATAGAAAAAATAAATAAAATAAGAAACCCGATTTGTAAGAATTATATAAAATAATTGTTGGACTATGATAAAAAATTACACCCTATAATTTTTAATCATTACTAAAAGGGATAAGAAACTTGTCTCTCATATCCTCTTCATGTTTCCCTATTTCTTCTTCAAATATATTATTTTCAATAAAATATTAACATAAAAATATATCATATTTTAAAATTCCTTTTATATATGATCCAGAATATAAATTTGTTTTTTTAAATTAGAAATATGCCCCTCCAAAATCCCCACTTCAGGGATCAATATGTGAGATGCATCAAACACATATTTACTTAATAAAAAAAATATGAAACATATTATCTAAATAAGACAAGCTAAGAGGTAAGGCCACTTGATAATCCATGAATCTAAAATTCACTAATATTATGTATTTTCCAATAAATTAAGGGCATAAATTTTTAATTATACAGAAAAACATTACACCTTTACATGGAAATATTTTATTAAAAATACGACCTCCATACATAAATGTATGGTTTTTACATAAATTATCTATGTTAACCTTTTTCTTAATTTTATATACCTTTATATGAAATTGAATCAATTTCACCTTTTTAACAATCTCATTCACTAATTTTGTAACTAAATACTTCATTTTCCCAACTTTATCCCAATAAGATAGAGATTGACACCACTTTCTACACAATGATTCAAAGGTGTAATTTTTATAATTGGATTTAAACTTTACCAAATGAATGGTTTTGAAAAAAACCTCTTTTATAATACAATGAATAATCATGAATCATATGCTATAATTTTTTAATTATCTTATATTATTTTCTATTAGTTTGAGGTTGAAAAGTTATACTAAAACATAATTCAGTACCTAATGAATTTTTATTCATTTCCCTAAAATGGATGTAAACCATGGATCATGATCAAACACGGTAGAAAAAGATTATATATATAGTTTTTCTATCAGTTTAAGAAAAATTCAAGAATTACATTCCAAAACCTATTCTCTCAAATATGATGAAAATATGCATATTCACTCAGATAGTCTATAATAAACCATATTGCATTATTAATTAGTGATTTATCTAGAAAAAATATGATAACATCCCTATATATATGTTTCCATTTACATTATGGAATGGAAATTGGATGAAATATTCTTTAATGTTGTTTCTATTTAACTTTGACCTATTAAAAATCAAACATTTCAAGGTAAAATTAGTAAAATCTTACTTCATTACATCCCACAAAAAATATTCCCAAATAACATCTAATATATTTGTGATTCCTAGATAAATTGAATATGGTGTATGTTATGCCTTTCTAAATAATTCTTTTTTAAACATAGATTTATTTGGAACACATATAAAATTATCATATATTATGACACATTTCTTGTCAATATTAAACTCACATAGCATTCCTTATTTTATCAATATGATCAAATCTTATAATTGATGATGGTATTTATAAGAATTATGTATTCTATACCAAAAAAATATGATTATATTGTTACTTATTCCAAAAATTAAGGGGTTTACACATTCATAATTTATGATCCAAATTTCATTAAATCGTAACATAATGAATCTTGATCAAAACAAAAAAATAGGTAATGTTGTATTTTTCATTCCACTAAAAGCATCATACAATTTATTATTGTTTCCAATATGATAATAAATCATAAAATCATAATATATAATCAATTATATCAACCTATTGTGTCTTGTATTTAATTATTTTTCAGTTTATATATACTTAAAACATTTATGATTCATATAAATATATATATATATATATCACATTTCTCCTCATATAAATAACATCTCTGATTTTTTACGTAAAAATTTTCCACTGGATGGTGTGGGTCATGAGTTTCATGAATGTTCTCATATGGTTTCAAATATCATGATGTGTATGCTATTATACAATATTTTTCCGTTGAAAAAATAAATCCCCATAGATGAAGCATCATTATAAATAAGAAAACCCTCAGTTTCTTACATAAAAGAATAATACTGTAGAATTAATAAATCTTTTTTTTAAATTCCTAAAACAATTCCTTTCAATCCATTGTTAAAATGAAGTAAACACACTTTCATGTTAACTTGGTTCTTGGATTGATAAATAAAAAAATTTCAAAAAAACCTTAGTAATAAATTTCCCATCCAAGAAAACTATCGATATCAATTTTATTTGTTAGTTTTAGTCATTATTCAACCACTTCATATTTTTTAGGATCCACTATTGTTCCATTTTAGTTAAAATATTCAAATAATGTGAATTTTTTTAACAAAACTATATTTTTTTAAATTTTCCTTAAATGTTTTTTTATGAAAAAGTTTAGAGAAAAACCATATATTTTTCTCATGATTCTAATAAAAATTTTAATATACCAAAATATCATCAATAAATATGAATATAAATTTATCTATGTATTCTATGATTAATATATTCACAAAATATATAAATATAGTAGGTTCATTCATTTATTTTCAATAATATGAGAAAGATAAATTTTTCCTATTACATTTATCAATTTAATATCTTCTTGGTATGTTATCAATATTATCAATTCATTATTAAACATCCTCTCATTCTATACATTATAAAATAAATTAGTTTTATATCGATCTATCTTTTCACGATACCACAAAATGAAACTCAGAACAAAAATAACTTCAAACTTCAACATAGATATGAATGTAATATTTAAAGGTGAAAATACCAAACATAATTTTATTAATATTCTTATTACTACTTTTTCCCTTAATACATCCACCATGAGTTTTTAGCAAAACATTAGGATCCATTTCTTTAGATGATATTTCCATAATTATAGAAAATTTCATACAGAAAAAGTAAAGTGTAGATCCGTAATCAAATATGTAATTTTTATAATGTTAGAATAAAAATAATTTACATATAAAAATTTAATTTTAAAAACCAATATATGCAATATTAGTCATATTAAATTAATTTTCGAAACCATTTTCTTATAATCTTCATGACTAATTCCTTTATTAATAATCTTTTAACACATATTTTTATAATGACAAATCTCATTTCAATAAAAAAATTCACTCTCAATTTAACACCTTGATAGGACTTTGGTTCTTCACTTTTTCTATTATTTGTTGGATAATTACTGATTTATTTTCAATGAAAACCCATATTTCTAAATTTATTATACTAGTAATATTTTTAGATATTTTAAGATAACCCCCAATATACGTTTAAGGAATTTAGGACATGTGATCATTTTAATTCCATGTTTCTATATTATTTGTTAAACCTACCTTTTTATTATTATTAATTATTATCTATGATGTTATATGATAATAAGAATCAATAAAATCCAACTTTCCCTTCTATTAATATCAAAACAATTCCCTCATTACTCTCAAGAGTAACCAAATCCGTTCATAATCTTGGATTCAAAATACTTTAACATCTATAAATTTTACATTCATTGTCTAGAATAAAATCAAATATAAACCTCTCTATTATTTTGAAATTTTAATTATAAATATAAATTGAGTCCCCTTGTTTTTTCATCAAATTTTGAAATTATCATTAATTTATAAGTCAAAGTACTTTAGGAAAAAAATTGTGAGAAATATCTTTACATACATATCATTAAATTGTATCAATCTCATTATTTTTTTTATTATTAATTAGAGACAAAAACTAATCATTTTCACCTTTAAGATGATAATCTATAAGAGTTTCCTTTTGATACTATGAATAACCCAAAGCATCAAATTTCTTTTCCATAACATTTATAAATCCTTCTTAAATTCTTGGGTCTAAGGTTCCACCAAATTTTGGAGGAAGTTGTTGCATGAAATTATCCATTATTTACATGTTACAATTCATAGAATTTAGTCACCCTCTTTTATCGGAACAACTATTTATAGAATGTGTCAATTGAGTTACCACAACAATAAATTATTCATATAACACTCAAAAAAGTTTACAAATATAGGTGGGTATTTTCATCCTATTTCATTTTTACTCGAGTCACCATGTTTCCCTTATCAAAACCCATTCTAAAATAAACATAGATTTTATGAAATAATTTGGAAACCCTTATAATAATAATAAAACTATATCATGCTATTATAATTATAAATTAACGTTTAAGCTCAATAAAATACTCTTTAGAATACCAAACGTTTTTAGTTTTTTTTATTCCAACATACCATCCCCTAATATTATCTAAACCCTACTATGATTTGAATTATAACAACCCAAACATAACCACCAAATAATTTAAATTTTTATAAAAAATAGATCATCACTTATATTATAAATACCATTATGGTTATAGTTTTAATGGATTTGTAATCGCATAAAATAAAAAATAGACACTTACTCTCTGTGTTTATTTTGCCAATAAAAATGTTATTAAAATGATACACTAGCTTCATTGAAGAAAAATATATAGGACTATAACATTGACTTCATTATTTTTACTCCTCGTCCTAAAACAATATAAAATTATTTGAAAATATTTTCTGTAAATTTAAAGATCATTAAGTGTTATAAAAATTATGTTATGATATTAGACCATTTAAATAAACTAAATCACATGAAAATAAACCTCCTTTAAATAGTAATTATTTAGCTCAAAAATCACATATTCACTTATGATATCATCATATTTTCTTCAATAATTCCACAACATACTCTCATAAAAAATCATGGAGGTAATATAATAATAATAAATTTTTATTGGGATATCACATTTGTAATCATCCTTTTAATAGAATAACATATTTGAGTAATTTGTATATATTTTTTTCTAGAGGACAGGATATTAAGAAATGAATTATAAGGATATATTCCCAAAATACCTAAATTCAAATATAAATTACAAGATCCATAAAATAAATAAACTACATAATGTACTTCATTTTTTTATTTCATGAATGAAACAAATAAAATAAATATTTTTCAACCAATAAGAACATGCATTAAAGATAACACATAAAAATAAATTGAAATTAAAATAATTGGTTGGCCAATTCTCTTTTGATTTAAAAATTAAATAAAAAACTAGTATAATGACTGAGATCAATAATAATGAATGAAATAAAATTATCATAAAACATTATAGAGAGGGTGATGAGGTAAGTACTTAAAAATATTTAATGTAATGGTTTATAGGAAATACCCATTACCTTGAGCCTCTACTTGATTCATACATCATAAAATATCCTGAATAAAACTAAGTTAATTAGTTAATTTCATTAGAACCTTTTAAATTTATTATCATTTATTATTAATTTATTAGATTAATTCCCCTTCAGTAAGGTTCTTCATGGTTCCCTTGTCCATAGTTTCAAAATAGTTTAGATATAATGTCAATGGTCAAAGATCCTAATCCAATGGTTCCATAAGATATATAAGAGTTATGGTATATTTTGGATTTCATTATATAAAAAAAGTATTTTAATAGCTTTATATATATTTATAATTTATAAAATCTTCTTCAGTAGGTTTTCCCTAGATACATAAATTTACCTTCAATTTTTTTACTTTTATTAGCATTATTATCACAAATATTTTATCATTCCAGATCCATTAAAAATTATAAAATTAGTATTTCTATATTAAATCATGAAATATATTTCAAATAATATCTCTAAATTGAATAATTTAAAAATAAATCCAATCATTAACTTAGGTATAGTAAAACCATCATCAGTGAATGTTATTTTCTCTAAGTAATTGAATGGAAAGAAATATTTAAAAACTATTCGAGTTACATAAAAAATATTAGATTATAATTATGAAATTATATTAAAATTATATTTAAAGGTTAAAAATATTAGGTTATGTCTAATAGCATTATAGAAAATATAATACATTAATTTTGAAACTTCTACGTCAATATAATAACAACTTAGGAAAAAGGGTTCAGAGAAATGGAAAGAGTGATATATTCTCAAAAGTGGATAGATAATGTGTTAATAACATGAAAATAGGGTCTTTTTTTAAAAAAATATTTAAAATTTTTTAATGGTAACATGAAATTTAATATGAAAGTAGATATTGAATTCGAAACCCCTACCTTGCTCTTTGAAACTCCTCCTTTGGATTGAATCATAAGACACTAGAGAAGGGACTTTTATATTGAAAAGAGTATTATAATTTTTTAAAGAGATTTTATAAATGTATTTTGGAGGAGTATTTAGGGAATAAAACTTTATATTATTATTTTTTATATGGTGGAATAAGTCCTCTTTTACAGACAAGATATGATGAAATTTTTAGAAATATATAATCTTTAGGGGTTAAAAATGTAATTTAAAAATATCAAGTGGAAAATCAGTAGAAATGAGATGCTATGTTTGAACATTATTCATTCCCACTTGGCTAAATAGATGGTTTACCAGTTTTTTAGTAAGTTATAAATAATTTAAAAAATAATAATTATTATCTTGTTTTTTTTAATTTGAGTAAAAAACTGAAAACATTAAAATTCGTGTTTTAATATTTATATAATAAATTTAATTTTGTAAAAATTTATTAAAACATGAAAAAACATAATTAATATAAACCTTATCAAATTAGTTATTTTAAAACATAAATTTTTCACTTTTTTCCTTTATGTGTACAACCACTATGACAACACTCGTAAATGTTTTGGATAATTACCCAATTATATAAATGTTTTATAAAAAATTATTAACATAAATATAATTTATCTCAAATATATTTTATGTTAAAATAGATGGTAATAGATGCGTTTCCAACAATACCTCATAGTGGTCCTTCTAATACTCAAGTTAACATGGCTCAAGAACCTTCAACATCGAATCTGATTCATGTGCCTGCTATAGTTGAGGACTCTAATCATAACGATGCAAAAAATAATTTTTATTATCAAAAGGAAGTCCAAAATCTATGACATTCTTATCATGATACTTGTAAATGAGGAAATTTTTCTGATGATGAAGGGGGAAAGGGTAGATTCACTACTTCGAGAAGTGGTGGGTCTATCTCTTTTAAGGATGTTGTCTTAGGTGGTGAGGCAAGAATGACTAATGGTTAGGTTTTTTCCTCTGTTACTTCAAATAGTGGACCTCATAAGGACTACTCTCAAATCCCTCTTAATGTTTCTATAAGATTATCTTTAAATATGTCAAGAAGGGTTGAAGCAAATTAACTGAAGGCTTTAATCGGTAAAAGTCTCAATCTGAGCGGAAATCTGCTGGAGACACTAATTATTGGAATGACATGTCATATTATGATTTCTAGTTTTTTATTAATGAGGGAAACTATGATTGTTTTACCCCATTAACCACTTTTGTGTACTATTTCTCACCTTTTCAATAAATAGTCAAAAGCTCTGCTTCTAGCAATACCTCTTTAAAAAAAGGTATGAATTTTCCTAATTAACATGTTATACAATTTTAAAATTAATGAATATACAAAACATCATTGGGTAATTATATTATTTATATTTTATGTCTATAATATACATATCCATACTTAACTATTATATTGATGTCACCGAAGTTTTATTTTCCAATGTTGTGTATGAAATACATCAACACAGATAGTTATTTTCTTTTTTATATTGACATAAAGAATAATTTATATTAATTTAATTGTATTTATATTATATATTGAGTATATTTCCAGGTAATACATGTTTCACATGTTTCTATAATGATTTATATCATAAACATAACTATAATATTTACAACTCCAATAAAATTCAAATTCATATTTTAATAGAAAATTTGTTAAATTGAAATGTTACATAAATTTATAACTATATAAAAATTAAATATTGAATTAAAAGATAAATTATTTAAATGTATGAAAAAAATGAATTTATTGGAAAATGTTATCTATAATCCTTCAAAATTATGGTTAATCAAAATTAATTAGTTTAAATCATATTTACTACTTACTATAAAATCTTGAGATTAAAATAGTTTGAGAAAATAATTTTCATCTATTTTTTAGATGATTATTCAAAATATATTATTTATTTTATGAAATACCATTTGTAACTGTTAAAAAATATTATCAAATAAATCTCATAGATTAATATACATATACATTATAACATATTGTTTATTTTAAACCAATAATTTATGTCCTTATTTAATATAATATTATAATAGTTTTCAAAACTGTTCGAAATAATATATCATTAAAAATTTATAAATTCATATAAATATCTATATTTGAAAAACCCTGTAATAAATTGTAAAACATAATAAATATTATCTATCAATCAACTAAATCAATTTTTATATTATAAAATAATAATTATTTTTTGATAATTCTAACAAATAGAACTCCAAAATATATCTTCTAAACATGATATTATTTTTTAAAAATATTTAGATATTATATTATATAATTATTATTATTGTTTTTTAATGTATTTGTATGTATAAAATTGATAGTTGTGGAAATTTTGGTGGAGGTAGAATAGATATAGTGGTTTTTGGAATGGTATAGTTTAGTGGTAGACATATTATTGTGGGTGGTTGATTTGGCTTATCTCATAGTTTCTAGATAATAAGGATTAATGCAAAAATGAATGAATGAATGAGTAACTAATCAATTGTGTAAAATATTTTTTTGGTTCTATAAATATTAATTAATGAAATTGGTTAATGATATTAGGAATGTGGTTTGTACAAATGATACATATGAAGGTTTGGGAAAATCATTACTAATGATTAATGATTGGTTTAAAAATTAAATATGGCTAATAAACATAATATGGATAGTAAGGATGAAATTTTAATTTTTTAATTAATTAATTAAATGGGATGTTGATAAATTTGTTTGTACATATTTTTATGGTTTATTATGGTTGTTTAGTATAGTTTAAGTTGTTTATGGTGTGAGGTAGTCAGATGATATGCATTTTTAATGTAATAAATGAAGATTATTTTTGATTTAACTGTTAGAATGGGATTGTGTGTCTTATTATATAATTTTTATTTTCATATTGTTTTGTACATAACACTAACCAATTTTAGTGACTTACCACTACCTATAGAATGACACGTGTTCTTGGTTTCTTCCTCAATATCCAAGTTATAGAGGGAACAGATTGGTGATTGGTCCCCCCTCTCTCCCTTTATAAATAATAAGACCCGTGATGGCTTGAGGATATAGGTTTCTATTTTTATGGATGTGGGTTAAAATGGATTGAGGTTATGGTATGTATATGATGGATATTATAGTTTTTTGGTTTTGAGGTGGATACATGGTGGGGATGTGCATGGGAGGAATAATTCATGAAATTAATGCCAGTCATGTTAATTTAACTATAATGTGATGAGTATTTGATGGTTATGATGTGAAATATGATGGTTGATATATCATTATTAATACTATTTAATTTATAAAAATAAAAATATGGTTAATGGAATGTACTTAAGTACAAGACATTATCATTGGGGAATAAGAGTGAATAGAATAAGGGGGATGTGGTTGTGGGGTACCTTGCTTAATATATTCTTTTGATATTGTATTAGTATAATTGGATGTTAAATTGGGAGATTGAACATTGGTGAGGATGGGAAAAAGTTGACCCGTAATAGGTGATGTGTTGGTTATACTATTTATTCACCAAGGCATTGAAATGATTCTTCCATATTTAGAGGAGCCATTTTGGGGACTATCTTATTAAGTATTCATATATCCTCACCCATTTTTATATATATCATTTTTTAGAATTTTAAGAGATATATTTTGACTTATCCATAAATTTATACCTTTTTTAGACCATGTTAATTTTCATTATCATTTCCATAGGGACTGATTTTGGAATTAAATTATAAATACCCTCATATTTTATATCACATATACATGTTTGTTACATTATAGTTTACTTTTTAATATATTTTTGGGAGTTTGTTTTAGTTAATTATTATATATTCTGGGAATTATGAGTGTAATTTTTCACATCTGTTTTATTTTATGTCCCCTCTTCTTGTCAGCAACCAGTAGACTCTAGAAAGAAGGATTTGTGAGTCTCTATAATCATTATTTTCAAGTTAATAGAGGAACTGTAGGGGTATTTCATGACCTATTTTTATCAGAGGTTTGATTGATAATTGGTATTGATATTAGTCTTAGGCATTATTGAATATAATAAGAGATTTATTGGGAAATAGTGTTAATAGAAATTATTATATAGGATATTCTGGGAATGATGGTTTTACATGTATAGTAAATACCTTCGTTTGGTATATACATAATACTAGTTACATTTTCATTTAACAGAGGTTCTTTCAAGAATAATGAAATGAATCTAATTATATATTAATAAATTAATTCTATTTTTCTGGGAATCATAGATTCATTGTTTTATAGAGATGTAAATGGTCATCCTATGTGTGTGTTTTAGGTTCATGTGGTGTACAAGAATGCTCGATTTCACCATATGAGGGTCTTTCTAGTATAAGTGTATGAGTCTTTAGGAAGACTTTATGTGATTTTAAGAATCATATATTAGTAAAGTATAAAGGGGCTATCCCTAATTAATATAAATATCATTTTTTGGAGGAGTTGGAGATCATCTTAAACTTAACCCTTTTGATGAAGGATAATTGGTTCCCATTTTTGGTTATTTAGTTAAGGTTTGATGTGTGTTATTTTTGGTTATTTATTTTGAGAGATATAGGAGAGTTTGAGATATAATTGGATAAATTTTAGAGGCAATTTCAAGATAAGTTTATTTCATGAGGAAATATGGAATTTAATCCATAGGAGTTGGTCACCCTTCAGTTGTGAAGACTGAGCATGTGAAATATTCGGATTGAGTTTAAGTGAATCTATCATTATGATTATTATATAAAACCTATATAAAATACTATGGAAGGATATTTGGAGGAGGTGTTTTATATATTGATTCACTATTAGGCCACACTATTTACTTTGATGGTGTATCATGTGGTGTTATCTAATACTGAGGTGATCAATAAAAGGTGTGTGAAGAATGGGTAATCATGAGAAAATATCCATCTAAACTTCCCTTAGACCAGAGATGAAAATTAGTTATATCATATTTCATGATAGTAAAGGTTTTGATAAGATGGTATTTGTCCCTAACCTTCTTCTTTGTGGTTACTTATAGTGGGTAGATCTCAATAATCTATCAAATGTTATTTTTTGGTATACAATGCTTGTAGAGTTCTTTTCCGTTGGATGTTTTGGGGATTGAACACCCTTGATAACCATCATGGTGTGGTTGGTCAGTTCTAGTGCATGCATAGAGAAATTTTCCACCGTGAACTTACCAATAATTGGTTTTGTACAATTTTGGGTAGCACAAGGGAGATAAAGAAGGTATAGGATAGCCATATAATGTTCCTCATACATGATAACATAAGTTTACTACAATCAAGAAGTTATATATCATTAGGTTTAATGGGATATAGGGGAATAGATTGGTCAGTTTTATTATATGTAATTTTTCGTTCAAGTTGGATTGATATTGGATGAGGTACATTCTATCAAATTTCTACCCTAGATTATGGTTTCATTGATTTGGGAGATTCATATCCATTAATTGTGACCACATAGGTTTGATCTTTAGAAAATATTTTGTATATAATTTCAATTCCCGTTGAAATACCTATTCTAGTTATACATCATCTTCAGTTTTTTGAGATGTGTCAAGGTTATGAGATAATCATGGGGCAACATCAAACATTATATAACATCATTTTACTACAGAAATAACCATAATATGAAATATATGGCATGAAGATTTTTTAATCAATGGATATTTTTATTGTTTTAATATAGAGGAATGTTTTTTATTTAATAAAGGAGGTGAGTTCATAGTGGTCATTAGAAACTAGGGTTATTATAAATCTCTTAAGAATAAGCAGACCATATCTTCATTGTTGTAGGATTGTTCATGGTGAAAGTCTACAAACTAGTGTTCTTGAGAGTTTTGGTGTAGTTACCTAATATTTTTACTAAATAGGTCATAGTGATTCTGCTTGACATGATATTAGGTTTTGTATATAACTTCAACATTGTGTCTATAGCACTCGAGACCCACACTCCAAGAATTCATTGTTAATAAACACCTTCTCTACATACTATATTTGAAATGATCCAAAGTGACCCAATTATAACTATAAATAATTATAATATCACTAATAAATATTTATTCACATAAATTCAAATCACCTTAAGGATTATAGTCATTGATACTTATAAAAAATATTTAACTAATAGAACACATTTTATTTGAATTAGAATGAAATTTTCCCACTATATATGAAACTACTTAATCAATAAAAATTCATCAACATTTCCCAAAAATTCTCCACAAAACCTACTATATTGGATATACCATGTGTAATGAACTTATTTATAACCTGGGGAAATAGAAACATTTGAAGGGTGAACTCAAATATTCAGTAATGGTAAACATGAGTTATTTCAACAAAAACTCATAACTTAGTATACGGTGAGCAAAAATAATGTGGAATAAATAGATAATGAAAAATAATTCCATAATTTAATGAAATGTGGATCATAATATTTCCATAGATCGAAATGGAAATAAATATATCACATGAATAAGCGTAACTAAACTCATTGGGGTATATATAGTGTCATACATTTTAATATTTCCAACCATGCCTCAACCAAGACATCAGTTTTTCATTCAAGGTTGCCTCTAATACATAATTATTAGCACCAAGATTGTATTTAATAAATCTTTTTGAATTGGTAATGAATACACCATATACCCAAACATCATTGTCTCATTCGACCTAACAATACATAGAGGGGTATATAATGTCGAGCCCCACCTGTTACTTATTTATGTTCCATTCATTAATCGTATAAGATAATGAGTAAGTAATACGTAATTAAAATTTTAAAAAATAATTTATATTAGAATAAAAACATATGAGTTCCAATACTTTTCTCCATCTCAATAAAGATAAAATATGATCATAACCCATTCAAAAAAAATGGGTATCTAATTAAATAAAGTAACTTTATAGGTAAATACATTTCTAACAATATAATTAATCATATTTTATTTATGTCATCTAGATAATAGTATAGGTTTATGTTATTAATTTCCACAAATTCTTCACTATATGGTTTCTATGGGAACATCCTTCAATCAAAGGAATGAAATATAGATTTTTCACAAATAAAATTCACAGGAGGGAAATTTTTAACTATTCATGTATGACAGTTTGTGTGAAAATGATGGTGATGGATCATAACTTTGATAGAAAATGACATTACATAATCCATTTAGTGAAATAATATGAATGGTATCATTTTGAGAATAACCTTTATCAATAATAAGATATATCACAAGATAATCACTTAGATAAAATACATTATTGGGAGTTATATAAAAGTAAATTTGGAAATAAGTAACATAAATAAAACTTATAAAAAAAATTATTTAAATGGAAATATTTTTATTAATCAAGAATAATATTATTTTATTTTTGAAAACCATTAAATATTATAGATGTTGTTTCATATAAAAAGAAAAGGATAGAGGAAATACATGTTCACATAGAGAATGTTTGAATGAAATTTTTTCTCCAAAAGATCCATACAATAAATCATTAAATTTATTTTCTTATAAAACATTTCAAATGAAGGAAAAGGTTGTTAAAGATGAACTTTCACTATTTTAAAAAAAAATGGATATCCATATAATGTGGAGTCGATTAAAAAATATAAGTGTAAAATAAAATTTTATTTTTATATTTTTAAAATACTTTTGTTAAAATACACATAGTTTTAAAAGATCATAGAGCTTAAAAATTATGAAAAAGTAAAGAGAAAAAAATAACCCAAAAATAACCATAAGATATGAACATGATTTTTTTATTGGAAGAAAGTCTATACAAATTACCCAAATAGGTTATCTCGTTTTAGAGACCAGGATTTTTAAATTGGGATTTGAAAAGAATCCTTACAGATTAAATAAAATTTTAATATAAACTATTGAAGGAGAAGGATCATCAATGTGGACATAAAATTACATGAATTAAATATAATTCAACGTATAATATAGTAAATATGTATTATATACATTCTATAAAAGTATATTGCTACATAATAAGAAGCATGTCTCAATAAATAAGATTTAGTACCAAGAAACCCTTACATGAAGAACAATATTTGAGCTAAGAGTCATTTGATATTTGTTTCATAAGGAATAATTTTAGAAACAGAAAACATAAGTATTAAATAAATTATAAATAATTTTTTGGGTAGATTAAATCATTCTTTGAACATTATAGTTCAATAAAAGAGTTTATATCCAATAAGATAAAATTTGGTATGAAAAAACACGTACAAATTTTATAATCTTTGAGTCAACCCTCTATGAGATAAATAACATAAAATAGAACATTTTAAATAATAAAATATACTAGAATAATTTTACAAAATATTAAAGTGTACGTATATAAACAATATCAAATATATCATCATGCATAATATAAGAAATATGTCTCTAGATTTTAGATTTGAGACATGAATAACTATCATTATTCCTGATTTATTCTATGCATGCACCTTACTTCCTAAATTATAAAATTATGTTTATTATATATCCTCCTAGAAAATTTATTCTAATATATTTCATTTTTTATGGTCCGTTTATTATCAATTTTTATTTATTTTTTATATAATTTCTTCTTACATGGGTTACTTAGAGGTGTTAGGTTAATACCTCTATAATTCTTTATATATATTTTCAAGATAAAAAAGTGTTATAAAATAGATAAATAATATCCCTAATATTAATATTTTAATGAAATAAAAATATTTATATATATGTATATTAAATTCATTTTTAAATCCTTCTTTATTGGGTGGTGATGACAAATGATGTTTGATACTCATAGAGCCAGTAGTCCTCACATATGCTAGATTAACATTTTCTTTTCTCAACTAAGTGATAAAATTAAGGTATATGATAATTTAAAATATCATAATATTAGTTATATTATAGAATAAATATTTATTCATTTAATCCTACTTTAAAACCAACCATTATAGTCTATTATAAAAAATTGAAGATGTTAATTCATGGTGGTGGTAGAGCGCACACACACGTAAATGAAGCCTTTGTTTCTATTAGTTGGTAGAGAGAAATAAATAATGGTATTTAAATTAATATAATATCATATTAGTATAATAATGATACTCATTTAAATATATGGTTCTGAATATATGAGTTTAGAAAGAGTAATATTTGGACGAAAACTCTGAGGAAATACTTAGGTTAGGATATTGAGTTTTCTCTTAGAAAATGCATTGGAAATAGAGGCCTTAAGATAAATAATGAATACTACAAGATTTTGGAAGAGGGGTATGGTTATAGGAGAAAATAAATGGTATATTTCTAGAAATAAATTCAAATGAATGTGTGTGGAATGAAGGGGTGGAAGGATCCCCTTTCTGAAGTGAAGAAGATAACATTTTTGTACATTTCATGACTTAAAGGAATGCAATTTTCAATGGAAGATACATCCAAAAAAAATTAAAAATGGAGAGTAAAATAATAATTATATATCCATATCTAATACAAACAAGTAAAGTATTATTTTTAATAATATTTAGGCATTTTTTCATTAATTGTTATTTTTTCTTTAATTTACTCTAACCAAGGTAACTATTTTTTATGCTGAGTGGGTTTTTTTTAACAAATTTAAATTTAAATTATATTATAATTATATTATTTTTATTAAAAATATTAAAATAATTTTATCAATTAAAATTTCTATGAGCGTGAAAAGTTAATTTTAAAAAACTCTCAAAACTCAAAAAAATAGTTTTTAGGAATATTGCTTTTTTATGATTACAATTTACTTATATGATAAAATTGTTAATATTTTTAATTTAAAAATAATATATAGGTTTACTATAAAAAAATAATTTTCCCACTATAAAATCAATACAAAACCTAACATTATGAAAATGATTTTTAATTAAATGAAAATAACCAAACAAATGTTTATTAGAATTAAAATATTTACTTTTTTTATAATATTAAACATGTATTTTAAAAAATATATTTAAAATTAATAAATTTATTCTATAAATAAATATTATATCAATTAAAAAGGATTTTTAATAGTATTGGCCTTTCTTATATACTGATAAGGTAAAAAAAAGTAACAATTTTGGAAAAAAACTATATTTTTCAATGTTCTTGCCAAAATCTCTAATCTCAAAAAAATTATAAATTTCATAATTAGTCTATGTTTTAAATAGGGAATTAAAAAATAAAATATATTTTACTGTGTTAAAATTAAAAAATTTCATATTTTTTTTAATCGAAAATGATAAATATAAAGAAAACCTATATTATTGAAAAATTAACATTGTACACATTAGGTGTCCACGAAATTATTTTATACTGATTAAAATTTTCAAAAATACTAATATATTAGTTCATAGATTTAAATATTACAAATTTTTATTTAAAATTTTTCTGATTTAGTTTATTAGGATAAAATATTTAGTAGTTTTAGAAATAATTTGGGAAAGAACAATTAGAACACATTTATCTGTTACCCTAATAATGTAATCATGTTTAGTTTAATAATATATATTTTTACTAGTTGTTTTATTTCTCTTTTCTTTTTGAAATTTGAAAGTCCGCCTCGAATTT
Source organism: Viscum album (assembly GCA_963277665.1). Taxonomy (NCBI): domain Eukaryota; kingdom Viridiplantae; phylum Streptophyta; class Magnoliopsida; order Santalales; family Viscaceae; genus Viscum; species Viscum album. The sequence continues at coordinate 1,453,008,851 of OY728140.1, forward strand.
ATTTCTAAAGAAATTCAAATGATATTTTGATTTTTAAAATTTATGTTGATTTTGTCTTTTTTAGATCAACTAGGGAATATTTTTACAATGAAATCCTGATTTAATGATTAAATAATTTTAATTTCATTTTATGGGAGAATAGAAATTATTTCATGGATTTAAATTTTATTAAACTTTATATATAAAGTTTCTTGTCTAATGAAAAAACACTAATGGGCTTTTAAATTGGTTTGGTAGGGATTAAGTTATGGATATTAATACTCAAATGAGTACTTATAGTAAGATTACTTAGGATTAATCCTTGTAAGTTGATGGAAGATAATCATTATAAGTGAATGTAGAAACCTAAACTATCGTGAACCATAGTAATTTTCTACTTTAACACATTAGTGTAAGACACAAAATATATCATCTTGAATTACAAGTTAGTTTTACACTATTAATAAACTGGATATACACATGATTCTCATTTTAAATTGGAAATATAAAATATATAACATAAAAAATATTATTTTACCCTTGATATTATTCATTATATCTTTCTTTATATCCTAAGGAAACGAAAAAAATAAATTGTGAGCTTATATGCTATGTAGTATCTATGGATAGTGGAATATATCATTAGTAAATATGGAATAATCAATATGGAAAGATACGTAATCGAAACACAACATATTTAATCAATAACTTCATCATAAAATGCATCCATGGATAGTATAAATATAGTAATCTCTTGTTTAATAAAAATTACATTCCCAATTACGGAAATACATAATATTTTATGTCATGATCTTAGTCATCATGATACCCATACCAACCAATCCTTCAGCTAAGATAGTTTAAATGATGGATAAGTATACACCATAAAACCATTTAATTTGGCCATCTAATTTTCCTAATTAAACCTATTAATGAATCAAGGGGCAATATAATTCTGGTCCCCACCCATCATTGCATGTCCAATGCATTTCTCGTATATTGAATGAGCAATTTTATTCATGAAAAATGTTCATTTTCAAAAAATATATATATATTATAAATAATATAGAGTTCCATTATTTCATGAGTCATCAAATAACTTTCAACGCAAAACACCATATATAGAAATGATATACAGTTTAAAAAATAAGAATATATATGATGGATATGTAATGAAAATGAAATGTATAAAGAAAAATGATCACACAAAATTGAATGTTTCAAGAGAAAATTAATGACAAAAAAATTAACAAGAAGTTAAATATGACATTTAATTCAATATAAATAATATTTTTGAAGTAAATTCATCTCTTTTTGAGAATAAAAAAATAGAGGAGAAACATTAAAATAAGAGTTTTTAATATAATTTTCTTTGTAAAACCATTGAAATATTATATAAGAATATAAATAGTGTAAAACAGTTATGGAAATTAGAAAATCATTTAATATATTATACGATAAACATAATTCTTTTAACATTGTATAGAGAAATTAAAAAATGACCCTCTGGGAGAATGTTAGACATATTTCATTAAAATATTTAAATAACTCAAGGATAACATTAAATTTACTTTCATTAAATAAAAATTAATTTTGTACTATAATTTTTGACAATAATTACATGGAAAAAATATACCAGATCAAAATAAAAATAAGACCTACTTTTCTTTTAAGAATTTCTGAGATTTATTTAAGTTCTAAATAATGAAAAATATATAATAAAATATGAAAAATCCACAAATACATAAACATAAGTGATACTGTAATCATCATGAATAAAAATATTTTCATTTCAAGTACATAAAAGTGTTTTTATATACACCACATAAAAATAAATTGTTTCACAATAAAAATTATGTCTTAATGGTGTGGAAATTGATATGAATCCTTTTTCCTCATGTTTGACATGCCATATAGGTTCTCTAATGTATGATCCAATTTTTTCCTGGTATATCTATATTTATGTTATGGTAATCATCCATTGATTTTGCTTGTTTCTTATTTGAATTTTAGTAATCAGGTATTGAATTAGTTGGGATGTTTCTCATTAAGTGATGCAGTGGTGCAGAAATAGCAAGGTGTAGTGTTAATTTATAGAATAAATTATAAATTTATAACATAAATTTCTCATGCAGGTTGTCCATGTTATACTAAAATAAGTTTTAAATTCATTAGGTAAAGATTTTAATTTTATATTTATTATTTAAAATGGATTTACAACATAAAATCATTTTTTATCAACTTTTTTACCCCGTGTGATGTGTTTTTTATAGGATCTCAAAATCATGGTATTCCTGGTGCAATTCCCTTATTTATGTTGTGAATTAGTTTTGATCATCTAGTTCTAAAAACCTCTATAAAATTATTTCATTCGTTAAAATAATTTATATCCCTTATCTAACTTTAGACCTTTTTGTGGTGATTTAATGGTTATCCTCTTTGATCTAGAAGTTGGTTATATTTGATTCTTATGCTTCAGAATATGATATTAATGGGGAGACCTTTAGTTCTTCTCCTCCCTCTAATCACATTGGATTTCCAATATTTGGAACCCCATATTGGGATGCAAAAAAATACATCAAGTCTATGTTAATAGATTCTTCTTTTCTTCATTAGTATAAAGGAGGGAGAAACCCGGTTTTACATTATATGTACGGGAATTATCTATACCTTCTCCAGTTTTTTTGTGGTTGGTCTAGAAGGTCTTCTAAAATGCATGTTTATATTTTTCTAGTATGTTCAGTACATGTGATCACATTAGAAATTCATGCATGTTACCTAAATAATTTTGTAATCCTCTTTTAAATAAACACTTTATGTTTATACCTCCCATAGGGACCTATCATGGCCATTTTTGTTGAGGTCGAACTTATTACCACCTAAGAAGTGTGCCTACCCTTGAACCTGTAAATAACCAGCATTCTTGATAATACCTTTTTACATAACATGTAATTTATGGTAAATAGAAAATTGGAAAGTTTTTATTATGGTTATTCTCCCTAAAATGGGATGTTTTAGCAATAGATAATAAATTTCATATTATTTGATAACTGGAAAAATTGATCTACCATGAATGAAATGTGAATCACGATAAATAATATTTTTTATCTTAATTTTAATAATTCTGAAATGATTCTTAAGGGCATGATTATTTCCTTGTGAGATGTGGAACCAAATATTTTTTCATATGTAATAGAATCCGCAACAAAATATGAGGTGAGACTCTCCCCTTATGATGTGAACATTGGATTATGTAAGAGACTCCAACATGGGAATTTTTGTACAGCCTGGTCTGGGAGGGTTATTTTCCCCCTGGAGACATATGCCTTGGGGAGACATTATGTAACAGCCCAAGATTTTATAAAAAAAATATTCTTTTTAATTTTATTAATGTCTTGTGTTGTACGCTACACCAAAAGGAGCTTGCACAACACACATCCTTGACTTGTCTTGCATTACACGCAATCGCGACCTTCCTCGATAGCGTGTGTAGTACGCAATACCGAGTTTCACTAAACAACGATATGCTATAAAAATATTATTAAAACTAGCCGTTATGAATAGTAATAACCACTTTTTGAAATCCAGTAAATCTTATTTTTCAAAATGAACTTTATTTTTGGATTCGGAGTATCGAATTTAGCCTAAGGTGAAATTTTGGTACTTTTCGGATAACTTTCATATTCTGATGAATAGTGAAAATTACTAAATTATAATTAAAAACAACTTTTTTAATCGAAATAATTAATAGTGATAAATCATTAATTTGAGTGGTTTTAAAGTATATTTAGAATATATTTTTACAATTTAATACAATGTTGGTCATTGGATGTAATTTCACATTTAAACTAGACATAAACAAGTGTCAATCTTTTGATAGATATTGTTTCTTAAAAACACGCTATTTGTTTTAACAGCGGGATTTAATTATAAAATTAATTAATGCAACTTTTATGTTATGAATTTGGTAAAATATACTTCATTTTTGAATTCGGAATATGAAATATAGCTTGGGATGAAATTTTGGCATTGTTCTGAAAAACATCAATTTTTGATGAATAGTGAAACCACTAAGTGGTAGGTTAAAAACTGAATTTTGCATAAAACTTAATTTTACCGCTTCTGTGAATGGAATTTCGAAAATCCGAGAGACACGGTTAATATCAAGGACTAAAATGTGGTTCAATGAGATGAAAATAATTTTTGGTGAATAGTAACTTTTTACTTTTTTTACCGCGGTTAATAGTAAATAGGGTGACTAAGGGTAAATATGATATTAATATTACCCTAACACATGTCCTAATTCTATTGGACAAGTGTAATTCGACCAAAAACAAACTTAGGAATAAAATATGACCATTTAGGCCCACTTGGATTAGATTAGGACATTTATTATTAATTTATTTAAAGAAGGGTTAAAATAGTTAAAATCAAAGTTTAATAAGTAAATCATTTTTAATATGGGGTTATACATAAGATAAATTCGACTATAAATATTCATTAGAAAGATAAAAAGATTTCCTACATGATGGTATTTTATTTGTAATTTTTAGACATCAAATAATATAATTTATTTATGACACAAAAATAATGCAGTAATTATCTTATTAATGAAATATTGACATAATTGATAATATAAATACCAAAATAAATGTAATTTAAGACTTTTTATGAATTCCACTAATTTTCTAGGTTACTATGATATATTAGTGTTGATTTAATCAACTTGGTTCGAACATATAATTCTGTTATGACTTTCAAAAAAATCATATATCAAATAGTGTCAAAATTGACACAAAATAGTTTTTAAATAAAATATTATATTATTAATTGTTATTTTATTCCTAAAAATCTAAGGCTCGGCCAAATGACTTAGATAAGGATATATGTATTAATAATATACAATTTGGGGTTCGTTTGGCATGTTATAGTATGTTTATTAACCATATAGTGAAAGAAAACAAAAAGACACGGTAAAAGTTAAATTATTTAACTTAGAGTTAAATCTAATTGATAAGGTTAAAATAATACCCTAAACTTGTCTAAATTCTATTGGTTGATAGGATTTCGACCCATCCCCACTTTATCTTCGAAATAAGACCCTTTGGAACCATTATAAACCGATTTTGACTTTAATATAAAATAATATTTTGAGATATTCCTAAGGTGCCCCTCTCCTCCCCTATAAAAGGACACCTCCTCCCCCTCCTCCTCACACCAATTTGAGCACTCAAGCTCGGCCAACCCCTGCCAATTTCTCCTCTCCACTTCCCTAGCAACATCCTAGAGGTTCTGGTCTTCTTCAAAGACCAATTTTAGTGCCCTAAGAGGAGGTCTCAAAGAGGAACTTCAAAGAAGAGGTAATTACCGTTACCAATTCTTTCATCTTTATTTCTTCTTCCACTTCTTCTTCTTAGGTTGTTTCATTATGAAGTAATAACATCAGTATCACTCATATACTGATATGTTATTATAAGTATGAAACAACCCTATTTCACCATCTATCCATCCTACGGAAAAAGAAATCACCGCGCGTGCGTACGTACGGAATACCGTCTCCACGCCGTGGTGTAATCTATTTTCCACCACCACCTTACAAGGATGGGTATAATGGTGTAATGAGTAACTATTTATGATTATTATAAATTAATATTTATACTGAAATAATATATATATACTCCAATACAATTCCACGATCATAAGAACGATATCATCACTCGTGCGTACGTACGGAATACCGTCTCCACGATGTGATGCGACTCGTTCTACATGATCATCATTACATAGTAATTATATAAATGAATTGAATGAATAAATATGATATATGTTACACTAATAACATTCTGGATATAAGGTATCTATAATCTTAAAAGAAGAATAAGAATGTATTCGGCAAAACACGCATAAGAACAAAAGGCAATAAAGACCCGAGTAACAAGTAACAATGAAATATTACTAACAAGAAGCTAAGAATATGACCATATATGATATCATATCAATATGTATGATTCTGGAATATGTAAATAACATTATTTAAACCATTATGCAGGAGCTTCGGACACGTACAAAGCAAATCGGACCTAAGGTAAGGGAAATATCACAATCTCATTTTTATCCGAGATTGTTTATTCGTAAGTATTTACTGGGGTGTATTTTATCATCCAAATCCATGTTTACTCAATATGTAATATTATTTCCATCCACCTAAAATTTTTTAAATCCATTTTTACCCTTCGGTGAGTTTTTAGTAATACGTATGAAAGGAATCTTTTGTCGTTTTTCGTACGAGGTACTTTTTGACTTTTCCGACAAAAGTACGAAGAATGTTTTTTTTAACTTATACGGCACAAACGGATTTCTACTGTTTTATAAAGCCTTATTTTAATGCAGCTTCCTCTAAAAGATTTCATGACTATTTTCAATAAAATCTCTTTCTTTTAAAATTGCATGATGTTTTGTGAAAAGAAATTGATTTTGAAGAAGAAAGGATATTTTCCTCAAGAATTCAATTCAAGTGTTTTATCAAAATTATTTTCCATCTAAGATAATAAAGGGTTCTGTTTCTATCCATATTTTTACATTGATTTGACTATGTTGTGATGGAATTATGTTTATGAATTCCTTTATCTTATATGAATGATTTTATGATGTCATGTTGTTTAAGAATCCCATTTTTATTACATGGGTTATGCGATGATGTATAATTTATGATTTTGTGGCACACATAAGAAAGGATTCATTAAGAGATGGGTGGGACCTATATCTCCCTCCAATGCATTGGGTAAAGATTTTATATCTCATGAGATAGACATGGCTGGAATGGTAGGTTATACCGGTTCAGTGAAACAGGACTGAAACGAGGATTACTCGATTCAGAAAGGGACTTTGTCCACTAAGATAGTCTTGGCAATGAGTCTTGACTAACAAGAAATGATTCTCTATGATTATGTGTGTATGCCACAATGAGTAATGTTTTAAGTTATGATTTCATTTCACACTACTATGATTTATCCCATGTTATGAAATTATGCTCTCTTTTGCAGGTTAAGATTTCCAAAAATGTTATGTTCTTATGAAAATTATGTAATTGATATTTCTTTTGTTTACCCTTACTGAGCATTTGAGCTCACCCTTTTATGTTTTCTTTTCCCCAGGATATAAAGAAAGGTTTTAGGTAAAAAAAGGAAGATCTTTGTGGGAGATTTTGAAGATCTTTCACCAGGTTTAGAAGATTACGATCCGAGTTTCCAAAGACACTAAACTATTACGATCCTTGTGTGTGTGTTTTTGTTATGTATTAAGTATTCCGCAAAAGTAATGTAATGTTCATGTACGTTAGGCTTCGGGTCTCTACAGTTGGTATCAGAGGAAAGGTTTAGTCAAACTTTGGAAACTAGGATGCGAAAACGTTAGTGAGATCCCTAGAGATATTTCTAAGGTATGTCTAGGGATGTCTCTAAGGTTAAGTATACGTATAGGTTATAGTAATAGAATTACGCTAACGATCATAGAATTAAACCTAAGATGTTGGATATTGAAGGTACTCCCCCTTTATTATGTTGTTTTCCCTAGCATGATTTTTGCCTCTCACACTATTCATTATGGGTTTTAGACGATGGTTGGAACCCGAAGGAACCGTGTTGATCAATGCAATGGACAATGCAATGATTGCCCTCCTGAACAAACAAATGTTATGGGAGATGGAGTGCAAAATCTTATTGCTATACATACACAAGCTATGAATCATTCTGGACTTCCAAATGAGCAGAGAAGGGAACAATATTCTATTGAGTCCTTCATGAGGCAACGTCCACCTTCTTTCAGTGGGTCTACTGATCCATTAGTTGCTGAACAATGGATTAGTACTACTGAAAAGATATTTTCAGTTCTTCAATGTTCTGAACACGATAAAGTCATCTTAGCAGTATATCATTTGGAAGGTGAAGCTGATCAATGGTGGAATCTTATCAAGAATACAAGGCAAAGAGATGAAATTGATTCCATGGAATGGGACGAGTTCAAGAACTTCTTTTTCAGTAAGTACTTCCCTCGTATTCTTCGAACGAAGATGGAGAAGGAGTTTCTTGAACTAAAGCAAAAGGATGATGAATCTGTTGGTATATACGAAGCAAATTTTACAAGACTCACAAGGTATGCATCTGGCATTATCATCCAACCTGAAAGTAAAGTTGATCGATTTTTCAGTGGCTTAAAACCAAGTCTTCGAAGGGCATTAGCTATAAGAGACATCAGTAGCTATGAAGAAATTGTGCGTTGTGCTATCAAGGTAGAAATGGAAGTTGGTGTTACATATCCATCTCATGGTTTTGACAAGAAACGAAAGATGGAGTTCAAGGAGAAATCTCAGAATAATGGTGAAAAGAAGATGAATGTTTCCTTATGCACAAAGTGTGGAAAGAATCATGGTGGAGATTGTCTTAAAGGGACTAGAAAATGTTTTAAGTGTGGAAAAGAAGGTCATCGAGCAGCTGAGTGTCGAAGTAATGGAAAAAGGGATTCTAATGAAGTGAATAAAGCAAACACTGCAGAGAACGCACAACCAACACTTCAATGTTTCAAGTGCAAGGATATGGGACATTATTCCAATAAATGCCCTAATCCAAGGGTTAGTGATGATCGACATGAGCAACCGCTTAAGGCAAAGGACAAAGGGAAGTCACATGCGATCACTATTGGAAATGTTGAATATGACAACGATGTGGTGGAATGATTAAGTGTTTATGTAATGGGATTCCAAAATAATGTTTTATCATGGAGTATTGGAATATTTATGTATTGGTCTAATGTGGTATTCAAAGTGATTGAGATATTATGCGCATAATGAAGGTAAAATGAGAAAATTAATTGTTTAACAGTATTCATGAGCTCATGATTGATATAAGGACTAAGTGATATCATGGTTTGAGTATAAATAATTTTGAGGATTTTGGTATGTGTAAAGTGTTAACTTTTAACTGCATTCAAGTTTTCACTAAGGTTCAATGGGTATTCAAGAGTATACATGATTAAGGACTTTGAATGTTTGGAATGTGACCAACAAGACATATCTTATGATATGTGGGGATCAACGACAGTATTAAATCTCTGGTAATCGATGTCACTATATTATGAGAGTGGACTGTAGTATTATGTATAAGCCTAAAGATTAGACTGGATTATGTTGGACATAAGTTAGTATTGTTTAAGGATAGAAGATTTTTGATATTATTGATGGGATGTTATAGTAACGTAGTTTTAGAAAAAGGGACAACCTACAGGACGGGCGACAGCCCATCGCTTCGGACAAGGCTGTGGGAATCGAACCCACAACCGAAGTGCGATTGGCCTTTATCGCCTACCACTGACCTACAGGAAGTCCCTGTTTAGTAGAAACTAGTTTTATTATATTAAGCAGTATGATATATGAAGTATAAGTCCATTTTAGGAACCATATATGATTAATCTCACTATAGATCGACTTATGTATATAAGTTTTGCTAACCTTTTGTTTGAGACAGATGGAATGACCTGTCATTCTATCACATGATCTGCTAACACTTCACGAATAACAAATTCAACTTCATTTATTTAAGAGATGAAGTGGAAATTGTTCAAAGCACGAACAACAGTGAGATTGTACCAAAATAAAGTAAGTATTTATTCTAATTCAAATTTTCAACTTTAGGGGAAATGATCTTGAAAACCAAAAATGTTGTCCTAGTGATCTTATACCTGATGAATCAGATGGTACCTTATATCATCACAAATCTATGGATTTGTGATTACTGGCTTTTCCATTGCCATGTTCTCTACCACTCTCCATCAGAACATGATGGTTAGATTTCTCTTCCATATCCATATTTTCACCTATGTGGAAACCCAGTGATTAGTTTATTTGGGTAATCGTTACATTTCATACTTTAGTTTTTAAAGCCATGTTTTGGTATTCCCTTTTACTATGTGGGTTTCTATTAAAGAAACTTTCAAATAGTAAACCATTTATAACCCCGACGAATTTCGAGGGCGAAATTCATTTTAAGGGGGGTAGAATGTAACAGCCCAAGATTTTATAAAAAAATATTCTTTTTAATTTTATTAATGTCTTGTGTTGTACGCTACACCAAAAGGAGCTTGCACAACACACATCCTTGACTTGTCTTGCATTACACGCAATCGCGACCTTCCTCGATAGCGTGTGTAGTACGCAATACCGAGTTTCACTAAACAACGATATGCTATAAAAATATTATTAAAACTAGCCGTTATGAATAGTAATAACCACTTTTTGAAATCCAGTAAATCTTATTTTTCAAAATGAACTTTATTTTTGGATTCGGAGTATCGAATTTAGCCTAAGGTGAAATTTTGGTACTTTTCGGATAACTTTCATATTCTGATGAATAGTGAAAATTACTAAATTATAATTAAAAACAACTTTTTTAATCGAAATAATTAATAGTGATAAATCATTAATTTGAGTGGTTTTAAAGTATATTTAGAATATATTTTTACAATTTAATACAATGTTGGTCATTGGATGTAATTTCACATTTAAACTAGACATAAACAAGTGTCAATCTTTTGATAGATATTGTTTCTTAAAAACACGCTATTTGTTTTAACAGCGGGATTTAATTATAAAATTAATTAATGCAACTTTTATGTTATGAATTTGGTAAAATATACTTCATTTTTGAATTCAGAATATGAAATATAGCTTGGGATGAAATTTTGGCATTGTTCTGAAAAACATCAATTTTTGATGAATAGTGAAACCACTAAGTGGTAGGTTAAAAACTGAATTTTGCATAAAACTTAATTTTACCGCTTCTGTGAATGGAATTTCGAAAATCCGAGAGACACGGTTAATATCAAGGACTAAAATGTGGTTCAATGAGATGAAAATAATTTTTGGTGAATAGTAACTTTTTACTTTTTTTACCGCGGTTAATAGTAAATAGGGTAACTAAGGGTAAATATGATATTAATATTACCCTAACACATGTCCTAATTCTATTGGACAAGTGTAATTCGACCAAAAACAAACTTAGGAATAAAATATGACCATTTAGGCCCACTTGGATTAGATTAGGACATTTATTATTAATTTATTTAAAGAAGGGTTAAAATAGTTAAAATCAAAGTTTAATAAGTAAATCATTTTTAATATGGGGTTATACATAAGATAAATTCGACTATAAATATTCATTAGAAAGCTAAAAAGATTTCCTACATTATGGTATTTTATTTGTAATTTTTAGACATCAAATAATATAATTTATTTATGACACAAAAATAATGCAGTAATTATCTTATTAATGAAATATTGACATAATTGATAATATAAATACCAACATAAATGTAATTTAAGACTTTTTATGAATTCCACTAATTTTCTAGGTTACTATGATATATTAGTGTTGATTTAATCAACTTGGTTCGAACATATAATTCTGTTATGACTTTCAAAAAAATCATATATCAAATAGTGTCAAAATTGACACAAAATAGTTTTTAAATAAAATATTATATTATTAATTGTTATTTTATTCCTAAAAATCTAAGGCTCGGCCAAATGACTTAGATAAGGATATATGTATTAATAATATACAATTTGGGGTTCGTTTGGCATGTTATAGTAAGTTTATTAACCATATAGTGAAAGAAAACAAAAAGACACGGTAAAAGTTAAATTATTTAACTTAGAGTTAAATCTAATTGATAAGGTTAAAATAATACCCTAAACTTGTCTAAATTCTATTGGTTGATAGGATTTAGACCCATCCCCACTTTATCTCCGAAATAAGACCCTTTGGAACCATTATAAACCGATTTTGACTTTAATATAAAATAATATTTTGAGATATTCCTAAGGTGCCCCTCTCCTCCCCTATAAAAGGACACCTCCTCCCCCTCCTCCTCACACCAATTTGAGCACTCAAGCTCGGCCAACCCCTGACAATTTCTCCTCTCCACTTCCCTAGCAACATCCTAGAGGTTCTGGTCTTTTTCAAAGACCAATTTTAGTGCCCTAAGAGGAGGTCTCAAAGAGGAACTTCAAAGAAGAGGTAATTACCGTTACCAATTCTTTCATCTTTATTTCTTCTTCCACTTCTTCTTCTTAGGTTGTTTCATTATGAAGTAATAACATCAGTATCACTCATATACTGATATGTTATTATAAGTATGAAACAACCCTATTTCACCATCTATCCATCCTACGGAAAAAGAAATCACCGCGCGTGCGTACGTACGGAATACCGTCTCCACGCCGTGGTGTAATCTATTTTCCACCACCACCTTACAAGGATGGGTATAATGGTGTAATGAGTAACTATTTATGATTATTATAAATTAATATTTATACTGAAATAATATATATATACTCCAATACAATTCCACGATCATAAGAACGATATCATCACTCGTGCGTACGTACGGAATACCGTCTCCACGATGTGATGCGACTCGTTCTACATGATCATCATTACATAGTAATTATATAAATGAATTGAATGAATAAATATGATATATGTTACACTAATACCATTCTGGATATAAGGTATCTATAATCTTAAAAGAAGAATAAGAATGTATTCGGCAAAACACGCATAAGAACAAAAGGCAATAAAGACCCGAGTAACAAGTAACAATGAAATATTACTAACAAGAAGCTAAGAATATGACCATATATGATATCATATCAATATGTATGATTCTGGAATAAGTAAATAACATTATTTAAACCATTATGCAGGAGCTTCGGACACGTACAAAGCAAATCGGACCTAAGGTAAGGGAAATATCACAATCTCATTTTTATCCGAGATTGTTTATTCGTAAGTATTTACTGGGGTGTATTTTATCATCCAAATCCATGTTTACTCAATATGTAATATTATTTCCATCCACCTAAAATTGTTTAAATCCATTTTTACCCTTCGGTGAGTTTTTAGTAATACGTATGAAAGGAATCTTTTGTCGTTTTTCTTACGAGGTACTTTTTGACTTTTCCGACAAAAGTACGAAGAATGTTTTTTTTAACTTATACGGCACAAACGGATTTCTACTGTTTTATAAAGCCTTATTTTAATGCAGCTTCCTCTAAAAGATTTCATGACTATTTTCAATAAAATATCTTTCTTTTAAAATTGCATGATGTTTTGTGAAAAGAAATTGATTTTGAAGAAGAAAGGATATTTTCCTCAAGAATTCAATTCAAGTGTTTTATCAAAATTATTTTCCATCTAAGATAATAAAGGGTTCTGTTTCTATCCATATTTTTACATTGATTTGACTATGTTGTGATGGAATTATGTTTATGAATTCCTTTATCTTATATGAATGATTTTATGATGTCATGTTGTTTAAGAATCCCATTTTTATTACATGGGTTATGCGATGATGTATAATTTATGATTTTGTGGCACACATAAGAAAGGATTCATTAAGAGATGGGTGGGACCTATATCTCCCTCCAATGCATTGGGTAAAGATTTTATATCTCATGAGATAGACATGGCTGGAATGGTAGGTTATACCGGTTCAGTGAAACAGGACTGAAACGAGGATTACTCGATTCAGAAAGGGACTTTGTCCACTAAGATAGTCTTGGCAATGAGTCTTGACTAACAAGAAATGATTCTCTATGATTATGTGTGTATGCCACAATGAGTAATGTTTTAAGTTATGATTTCATTTCACACTACTATGATTTACCCCATGTTATGAAATTATGCTCTCTTTTGTAGGTTAAGATTTCCAAAAATGTTATGTTCTTATGAAAATTATGTAATTGATATTTCTTTTGTTTACCCTTACTGAGCATTTGAGCTCACCCTTTTATGTTTTCTTTTCCCCAGGATATAAAGAAAGGTTTTAGGTAAAAAAAAAGGAAGATCTTTGTGGGAGATTTTGAAGATCTTTCACCAGGTTTAGAAGATTACGATCCGAGTTTCCAAAGACACTAAACTATTACGATCCTTGTGTGTGTGTTTTTGTTATGTATTAAGTATTCCGCAAAAGTAATGTAATGTTCATGTACGTTAGGCTTCGGGTCTCTACACATTAGAGACTAAAGAATGGAAATTTTATTGAAACCTAATGGGTTACCTGAGACATGATACTGCTGATTCATCTTAACATTGGAGAATATACTAGCAGTTTAGGTGATCTATCATAACTCTGGTGGCTCCAACCCATGAAAAAGATATCTATCATGGATCTGAAGTAGATTTGGATAAAAAATGTTTTTTCCTAGGTCTATAGGTTTATCAAGTTTATATAATGTACATTATTATATTATTAAGTTAATACCACCATGTATCATATTATTTCATACACTATATTTCCATGATGGATTTGTTTGGACATCATGGGTGTTTTCCTAAAGGTTTTTACTCAATCCCTGTCTGAGCTATCATTTTTTAATCTAGTAGATTTCATGGATATATGAATGCGCATGGTTAAGAGACCCTATTGATAATTATGTCTTTCTATATGTGTTGTAGTTTTTGACAATATCGACATGGAGCTCATGACTATGGATGTTTGTATAATCTATTTTTCTTATTTGGTATTTTATTTTTATGACTTACAACACATCATTTAGTTCCATTTCATCTATAGATTACAATACTCTATGATTTGGATTGTTCATCATGTTATTATTTACCTTGAGTTTATTGTTTTATTATATATTTTTCTATTAATATTTTGTTATTTTCAAGTTTTATTGAAACTCTGCACCAGAGGGGTAATATATTTATTATATTACATACGCCCTCACTACTATTAGATAGCCTATTTCATATGGGGAGGCTTTATTGAAGTCACGTAGCTGACTTGAATTGGTTACATGTTGGAGTATCGAGTTATGGGTGTTACAATGTTTTATCAGAGGGAGGTTACTTTTCTATTTCTTTACCATTTGAGAAAGGTATAAATGATACTTGGAATTGATTGAATTCATAATGATCTCATGCATGGTAGTATATAACCCCTTTGGGGGGGGGGACTGATTACCCAAGTATGGGATTTTTGTTCATGTTGTTCATCTATTATGGTTTTGATATTATTTCACCAAGAGTTATTCACTGGTTGTGTGATGTTATAGTGTTATGATATTTTACTCAGGGGAAAGTGTAGAATGATAGAAGTATATAGGAATCACGGTAGTCATGTTGGGACATATGTTGACATGAAGTGTTCATACTAGGGATGAAATTATTTCTTGTGATATATTTTTCCCATATGAATTGTGAAATTAAATCCTCTTATATTTTTGATGATAAGAAATTAAAGTAACTTTTATGTTATTATAAATTACATGTTATCCAAACTATCGGGGTACCGTCATCTAGTGGTATTCTATTTGTTCACCTATTGTGGTTGAATTTTTTATGTAACCTATATTATAAGGTTTTATTTAATCCTTAAAGAGGAAATTACACCTCATCAAATTTGTATTGAGAGTCATGAAAGTTGAAATAAACATGATCCTAACATAGTAGAGAGTGGAATTTCAGTATATTTAAAGAATCTAATAGAATATCAAATTTGTAATACCTTTCTATGGATTATGATATCCATGGAAATGGAGATCTTTTTAAACTTACCTTTGATGTTTAAGCTGATAAGAGAGTTCTTGATATAGAATCCACCTATGTTCATTGGAAGGATGGCCCCTACGTAGCCAAATTTTGGGTTGATTCTGTCCAAATGATCTCCAATCACATTGATACACCCTCTTATTGAAGGGTAAAGCATACTACTTAAATATTTTGACAACCATCCCTGTACATGTGGGATACTTTGGAGACAAATTATTAGAAATAAGATCTTTCATGGAAGGACATTGAGGTGAAGTTTTTGATACACTTCTATCCATAAATGTTTAGATATTAGAGGGCTCGCAAGTTTATGAAACCGATAGAGGAGGGTGTCTCATTGATGGAATACACTAAATGTTTTACCAATATATATTGTTTTTCACCATGTCTGGAAATAGATGAGGTCACTGGGGTGAATCATTTCAATGATGTACATTGCTAAAATATACTGTCATAGTTGAATTTCTTTAACTTAAGAATGTTTATAGACATGATGAATCATGATCCCTTCATGGAAGGGAATATAAGAGAGATACCCTGAATGTTGGAGAGGAAATTTTACAAAAATGATCATGGATATCTTCTTTTGGCTGTAGGTATTACTAGTATGGAAATTATCATCATGGTAGTAGCAGGTAGAGCAGCTAAGGGAGTGGGAATGTATCACAAAATAGTAGCATGTTAGGTTAATTTTAATGTGGAAAGGATGGGCACAAGTGGAATCTGTTTCCATTCCCTAAAATTGTGTTCCAGGATTTTGGCAGGGTAGTAAATATTCATAATCTCTATATGTTTCCATAGAAACTAAATAGTGTAAGGAGATTGGGATTGAATCCTAATTCAAGGAAAGAATAAGGTACCCCCTCAGTAGATAGGTAGCTAGAATTCCATCATATGTTCAGGATTAGGTTGGGTACATGGTACCCCCAACAAAAGAGTGGAAATACCAATTAGAGGGAGAATTATAGAGGACTAGTACAAAAGCTCAAGGCAGAGGGGTGAGTCATCTTCACTCTATGCAATCTACTTCGAGTAGTCTAGATACTGGACCTTATAACATCCTAGGTATGATTATTGTATCACCTAGTCTTTTAGTTGTTTTTTATTTATGAGGAATGAATTATTTTTATTAACACAATTTTAAGATGGATTAATCCATGATGTATAGAGATTGAATGGAGTTATGACCATTGACACACAATTGGGATGATGTTCATGTAATATGGAATGTTGTAAAGAATGTTCTCTTGAAATTGGTGGCTAAAGTTTCCTTTGGGAATGTTTTTTGAGAGAAATGATAGCTTTTTATTTGATCCTTTGTATAGATTGAATAATTCTATACTATGGTCATATCGACTATTATCATATGATTGTTACGTATCTCTCTCTCTAGAAGGAGTATCTATATTGACCAGGGTTAGTGGGATCTTTAGGCCAGTTTAGCATTACCAATTTAGTGAAGATTTGATAGTGCTATAGATACGACCAAAATACTTATTTTTAATTATTTTGTAATATAGAAGGATAATTTTCCTTAGGTATCCGACCATTTTTATGATGTCTTTTCTGAAGAGTTCTATGGATTACCACACAATTAGTAGGTCAAGTTTACTTTTGAGTTGGTATTGGGAGGAGAGATTGTTCCAATTCTATCATATAGAATAAAACTAATAAATTGTTTTGAGAAGGAATTTCTATAGGAATATATATAAGAAAAGGGTTTCAAAATCCTATTATATATCTATGGGGTTATCCCCTACTTTTTTTCAATTAATGTTGATGGGACTTTGGGCTTTTGTGTGGATTACTAGAGACTGAACCCGATGACTATCAAGAACCAGTATCCCCTCCAATGCATCAATGATCTCTTTGATCGATTGAGAGGTTCAATGATCTTCTTGATGTTCAACCTGAAGATAGTATACCACCATCTAAGGGTGAGACCCACAACATATTCCATACATATTTTAGAATATGTTATGTCTTCTAAGAGTTCATGGTGATGTCTTTTGGTTTGATGTATGCATTCGAGGTATTCAGGGCTTTGAGGAATAGAGTGTTTAATCCTTTATTAGATCAATTTTTGAGGTTTTCATCGGAAAAATACTATTGTACTCCCAATATATAGAATATCATGATAATAATCTTGACATCATTTCGAGTATACTAAGATAGAATCATCTTTATACCAAGTTATCCAAATGTAGTTTCTTTATTGATAGAGTGTCCCTATTAGGTCATGATTTCATTGGTGTTGTTGTATTAGTGGACCCAGAGAAGGTTATAACCATAGTATCATAGGATAATCCCAATAATTTCATTGATAATTTGATTAAAAGTTTTCTAGAAAAATATTTTCAATGTTTCCTTTAAGAATTCTACCATATGGAAGTGCTCGTGTTTGGGATGACCAAAAAAGTGGTGAAGTTTTTTTGGTAAAATTCTAGAAAAATATGTATTTTTAATAGGTAAAGAGTGGGTTAGCCCTAGAATTTATTTTCACCTCACATGTTCTTGGTAGGGAAAATACCATGTATTGTGACACATTCCGTGTTGGGAACGGATCACTTCGAATGAAGGAGGAACAAATTGTTTCGTATAGCTCCATATAGCTGACATCGTATCAGATAAATTATCATGCTCATGATATATAGTTATAGTGTTACATGCCCTTTGATTTTAGAGACACTATCTGTTGAGTGAGTGCTTTTTTGTATAAAAAACCACATGAGCCTCAAGTATGTATTTTCTCAACAATACCTGAACCTTTGACAGAAAAAGTAGATCAACTATATATAGTCTTTGGACTTCAAAATGGAATACACACCAAGAATTTTCAATACAGTTTTTGATTCCTTGAGATTGAATACATGGAAAGAGGTAGTGTGTTAGTTTTAATGAGAGGAATTTGATGACACTATTTTTAGAAATTTATCTAAATAAACATGATTCATAGGGACTATAAGTATTGAATTTGAAATTTGTTTCACTTCTACTTCTAGACCATATTGAGATAGAAAAATTATCAGATATGGAGGTATTATCTATGATATATTTATTATATAGTGGAGGTCCGTCATTCGGATGGTCACGTAGTTGTAATGGCATTCTTTATTTCCATGGTCGTGTATGGGTGGGTTCCCATTGATTTTCAGTATGATATAATGAGGCATTTCTTCATTCTAAATGGTAATTACATCCAGGATTGTAAACAATGCATCATGACATTTTTATATAATAATGTTTTCCTTGGTTGAAAAATGAGATAGTGAATTTTGTGGTGATATGTTTCACCTATCGCCAAGTAAAGGCCCGGGACTAAAGGAATTCTTGGTTATTACAACCTTTACTCATTTTAGAATGAAAATGGAATGATGTCATTATGGATTTCATAATAGAATTAACCATGACACTCTGCAATAAGGATGTATTATGGGTAATCATGGATTGACTAATGAAGAAATCCCACACCATCCCTATCATGGAGACCTTCATTGTTGATGATCTAGGTAGTATCTACATAAAAGAGATAGATTGACTAAATGGTGTCCTAAGGATCATCATTTATGAAGAAGATCTTTATTTTATGTCTTGGATCAGATATGGCCTTCAAAAGTCTTTGGGATCATAGGTTCTTATAAGTACAACATATCACCTATATACTGATTTCCAGTCAAAGTAGACAATTCAGATTCTGGAGGATATGTTATGATCCTATGTTTTGGATTTCAGTGGTTCTTGGGAGTATCATCTGGTGATCATGAAATATTCCTAAAATTATATCTTCTATGAATTGATATAAATAGCTCCATTCTAGGATTTTAATGGATGTTAATTACATTAATCTCTTTGTTCGTTAGATACATGTGAGTTAGTATTTGTTGGACCCAGTCTCATGTGGGAGATTCCTGAGTAGGATCATTTGATCATGAAGTGGTTGGAGACCACATAGAGATGGAATAAATTTTTTATTGTCCATCGATGATTACATATAGTGTTTTAGTTTCTTCATCATGTTTTCCTTCAAGTATCAACATATTTACAGAAATTTCATATCAAGGAATAGGGGAAACTGATACCGAGGATTGCTTCATTTACACATATTATAGAAAGGGTTGGTCAAGTGGTATATCGTTTGGACCGTCCAAAGTCTTAAAAAACCAAAACTAATTTGTATAATGTGTCATGATTTTATATATATCATCTATACCATTTTCACATGATATATATTGATTGCGTCAAGATGTATATTGATACGAACTTTGAGGAGAATTTAAACTTTATTATGGAACATAGTAAAGTGAAATCATGGGTGTGTCCAAGAGGATACCTAGGAGAGGGAGTATGATATGTGGACATAGAGGTAAGAATTATTCATCGATACCTTCTGAGATGCTACGGATCATAGCATGGGAATAGTTTTTCTTTGGTGGGGAGGTAGTAAGATCTAATATTATCTATTTATGTATCTATTTCAATTTTTGTAAAGAAACATTAAGTTAAATTGTGTTTTATTTTTGAACCTTGGTAATAATGTCTTGAGCTAGTTAATCTGGTTCTAGGTAAGTGTTATAGAGGTGTAGGAATGAAAGTCTTCAAATAGAATTTAAGGCATAATTTATAAATATACGATGTAAACTTATTTTGCGAGCTCACCCTATAAAATATAATAAAATAGTAAATTTATTAGGTAAATAATTGAATTCAAGATTTATGAGGTAAAATAGATTTAAAATGTAAAATTGGGTTTTATTTTTTTACTCCAAGTGAATGCATTTTTTATAAGATATATATATCTTGGGATTAATGACATGAATCCATTATTTACATCATGAAATAGCCGCACTCACCCAATTTTAAAACCCTCCATCAACTTATACCATGTGTTCTGATAGTGCACATCTCTTCTATGATTTTATACCTTCTATAGGCTATCTCTAGGTAGTACTCTTTTAACTAGAATATATTTCAATTAGAATTCATTTATTTAAATCGTGAGAATAAATGTGAGCCCTTCAATTCTTCTCCTCCTACTTATCACCTTATTTCTTCAATGCTAGTAACCCTATATTGGGATCACATAACTTGATCAAATCAGTTTTAACAAATTTTCCTTATCATATTTTAAATAAATGAATGAAAACCCTAGATATATCTCAAACATGGTCAAATCATATGTTTCTTCTCCTCTTTTGAGGAGGGTGGTCTAGAATAACTTCCTAAATGTGTATTTTTATTTCATCTAGTTTTTGTAATGCTTGAAATTATGTCGTTATGTCATGTACACAACCTAAATAATTCGATAATACTCTTCTTAATAAAATATATATGGTTATACTTCCCGTTGTTACTTTATTGGTTTACTGGTGTTGAAACTATAATTGTGGTCACCCGATATGTGTAATTTCTCTTGAAACTATAAACAAATTGTGTCCTTGAGATTATATTTTCATATAACATGTAATTTATTGTAAATAGTAACATGGAATGTTTTTATGGTGGTTGTTTTTCATGAAAGAGGAGGTTCTACAAATTGATAATAAATGCCTTATTATTTGATAACTAGATAACTTAATCTACTTACAATGATATGAGAATTATGAAAAAATATAATTTTGGATTCTTTTAATTGATATTGTTAACATGATTCCTGAGGGCTTGATTACTACCCCATGACAAATGACACCAGTGATTTTTCTCTTCTGTATGAAAATCCACCACATGATATGAGATGAGACTCACCCCTTGTGACATGAAAATGGGAAGGAATAAGAGACTTTATTGTTAAAATTTTCATGGATCCCAATATGAGATGGTTTCATACCCCATGGTGATGTGCACTTGGAGAAGCTGTTTGAGACTCCACCATGGGAATTATCAAGGAGCCTAGTGGGTAAATTGAGAAATTATACTATCATTTCATTCTAATTGAGTATATTATGCTAGTGGTTGGGGTGATTTGACCTAGAATATAAGGATCCACCCCATGGAAGAGATATATGGAATAGAGTCAAAGTAGGATTTGCTAACCCAGGGTGTGATCCTTAATCCGGAGGGTATAGTTTATATCACTTATAGTATTAGTTAATTAAATTAATACCCATGATTGTCTCTTTATTTTCTGAATTATATATCCCAGAGTTATTTTTTTATAACCCATGGGTGTTGGCCTACTGATTTTTACTCGCATCCGGTTTAGTCCATCATTTGGTACTCAAGTAAATTTCATAGATATAGGTATGGATAGGGGCAAGGGTCCCTATTTATGATTGTTTCTTGTAGGATGGTTTGAAGTTCAAAGATGGGACTGGCATAGAGATTGATATTGGGGATTTTAGAGTCATCTATTTTCTTTTTTTTTCAATTATTATTATGAATTATATATCATTATCTAGTTATATTTCATCGATAAATTACGAGATTCTATTAATTGAATTTTTCTGTTTATTCCTTTTTTAACTTTAGTTCCCTATTTGATTATTTATATTTTTTCCTCTAATTTTTTATTTTTTAACATTTTTATTGAAACAATTCACTAGAGGTTATATTTTCCCCACTATATTTCATACACCCACACTACTATACAACAGCCTCTAACATGCGAGTATGCATTCCTAACATCACGTAACCTACCCGTATTGATTATGTGAGGGAGTATCAGATCGAGGACATTAAATATAACCACATGTATAATAATTATAATTTTTTATAAATAAATACCTGAATAATATTTACATATATAATATCAAATATATATATATGGTCTATTTTATCAACTTTTTTTACAATATTTTATTATTATCCTTATTTCAGGTGTTAACTATTTTGTTTTTCTTATATGTTTTGATTTGGCAGTCTCAATACTAGCATATTTTTCACGATTCTATATTAACTAGAATAATATTCAATATATAACTATCATATATATATTCAATATAAATATATAATTATTCATAAAGGATAAATATAAAAAAATGAATTACGCCAATCATGGAAGGTAGGTCTTATGTACACATGAATGTTGTTTTCACTTTTTTATGGATAGAAAAAATAAGGTAAATAATAATTCACCATTCCAATATCGTTTTTATATCAAATATATTATATATATTAATTAAATTTAATCTTATAACCATCCATCTAAAAAGAAAATTATTAACATATCACATTGCTTAATGGAGGTGGTATTTCATATGTATGTGTGATCAATGTTGTCATTATATTATAGATTAAAAGGGAAGAGTGTAGATATGATATTATAATTTTAGAAAAAAAATTATTTCATTGATATTATATAGATTCATTAGTTTTATCTATACAACAATCCATATAAAGTGAAAATAAACACCAATTATATTGCTACGTGGAGATGGTAGTCCATACTTTCCCATGAGAAATGTTTTCTATTTCCTAGGACAAAAAAAATAGATAGAAAATGGTTTTAACATAATCATAATAACATATTAATATATTTATGATACTTGAGATATTATTTTATTATTTGTAAAACATGATAATAGGTTTTAGAATAAAAAATAATATTGAAAGAGTTGATAGAGAAAATTACGTCTTTATAGGTATACATCCTTTAGATCTCATCCTACAGGACTTAGGGTTGGAATTTTGGAAAGAAAAACACCTCAATAACATGGATAATTATGTTTAGAAGATAAATATTTAGGTTTTGGTAAATATAGGACGGTCAAATTTGTGTACAAAAAATAAATAAGGGGTTTTTTTATAAGTGAAGGGATGGAAATTATAATAATTTCTTGAAGTATTAAATTAATTTAAATAAATTATAAGTTTAGATGGTAAAAAATTAAAATAATTATATGTTAAGATAATTATTAATTGAAATAATCTCCTCCAATAAAATTTGGAAAAGTTTTGATTATGTTTGCAACCAAATATTTCTATTTCAACCCCTATTAAGTCTTTAGACAATTTCCACAATATCAATGTTTTTAACCCATGAAGGGTCAAAAAAGATACTATAAAAGAGAAAAAGACCCATAAATTGAGATGGATAATTTTTTCAACCATATTTAATTAACTTGGGAAAAGATATGGTTTTTTTATATTTTAAATTATTTTATAAAATATTTTTTATTATTATATTTTATTAGTGTCATTTTTGACACTATTCATTTAATTTAATCCAAAATACATCAATACAATGATAGAATTCAAAATAATCTTTTAAAACAACCTTAAATATTCATATGTATATATATAAACGTTTACGACACTATAATTCATCCAATTTATATTTCTTTTATTATTTTTAACAACATTTATAATAATTTTCTCTTAATTGAATATATATGATTTTGGTGTTGCATAACCACTTAAACATATTATTATATCACTAAAATTTTAAAATAATTTACCATTAGAAAAAAATATATTAATATTAAAAAAAATATTTATACACAGAAATTAAGTTGTCTATATCCCTATCAGAAAATATTATAGATATTGAAACCAATATAATTATATGGTTGACTTTATCCTTTATATAAATATTATAAATGGGAAATTAAAATATAAATGAACAAAAATGTCATATTTTAAAATTTTGGATGAATTTGGATGAAATAGACTCATTATATGAAATAAATTCAGGTTTTGAATATATTATTTATGCTTTATAATATCATTTTTAACTGTGATTACTAGATTTACCCTTTACCTAGGTGATAAATTTTAACACTATCACAACTCATAAGGAACAAAAATAAAAGGGACCTATATACCAAAATTTAACCTCTTAATTCCAAATTATTGATCTATTTTATCAAATTCATCTCAAATAAGTGGTATAAATTAATTTTAAAAATAAACCATCAAAGTACTATGAAAAATGGTTTTTCTCTAAAATCTCATCTTCATTAAAAAATTGAATTTATATAAAAATCATAAGTAATTATGATTAAAATGCAATTAATTAGATTGATTATAAGTAAATGGGGAATATGTTAATTTAATGTTTCTTTAAAATCATTAAGGTTATTTATTCAATTAAAATAAATGATAACTTTTTAAAAATATGTATATTTCACTTTTCAAAAAAATTCAATATTTTTGAAAAATACCAAAATTTCAACCTAAGATAATATTGACCTGGTGAATTTCAATATTAAGTAATTTACTCAAAACAATATTTTAATATGTTTCCATGGTTTGATTGAACATAGTGTTATGTGTAAAGTAATCTATCAATGAAATTTATTTTAAGGGAAGCATATCATAACATATTTGGATATAGCATTCTACCCCCTTATAATAATTTCTCTATAAAAATTACATCACCATAATACAGATAATTGTGGATAATTTGTCTTCATTGCATACTCATGTTCCCATATAACATGATTTTAATTTATGATTTCCCTCTAAACATTTACATGTTCAGTGGCCTGGTTTTATCACGCTTTCTCACTATGATCCAGAATTTACAATTATAGATCCTTATATGAGAGATATTTCTCTAGTTGTATATCCTTTATTTTTAGTACATGTGAATTATAAGTATGTTATTCATCATGATAGATCATGTAACACATATGTAACTTAATAGGGATTTAGTAGAAGTGATAAATGATAATATATCTCTCTGATATAATCAAAAATTTCAATGATACCGATATATCTTGGGCTTGGTTTTTTGTTATTTAAAAATATCATTACCTTATTCAAAGGATATATCTGAAAAAATTCTAGTTACCCAACT
Source organism: Viscum album (assembly GCA_963277665.1). Taxonomy (NCBI): domain Eukaryota; kingdom Viridiplantae; phylum Streptophyta; class Magnoliopsida; order Santalales; family Viscaceae; genus Viscum; species Viscum album. Next base: position 1,453,034,177 of record OY728140.1, read on the forward strand.
TCAATCTTTATATCTCTCCAATTGTTAGTTGTATGAATTTTTTTCATATATGAGTTCTCCTTATGTGTTGTCAAATGGATCTAACATTATATTTCATTTCTTAATCTATATTACATCCCAATAGTTTTCTTTCTCAAAATTCATCCCAACATGTCAATTTTATTCAATTTCATACCTATATGTCTTCATAAATATATATATTAATTATGTATTTATTGTAATTATATTAAAAAAATTGTACTAAAAAAAGCTTGTGATCCCAAACAACTATTGAATCCTTATAGATTATCTAAACATGTCTTCTAGAGTTTGAATGGTGCTATAAAAATTATCATATTTATGAGGATTATAATTAGTGATATAACATAAAACTATAACCAAATCACATTGAGGGATTCTCCAATAAACTTAAGTAAACCTCATATTCAAGTCAGATACAATTGAGATTGGTACTCCATGAGATATCAAGACTCCCTAAATGTATAACTGAGTAAGATGGTCAAGAGTGAAGTCTTATATAATAGTAATAAAATACTTTAATTTCATAAGGTGATAAAATACCCAAATATAATTGTTCCATTTAGATGAATTGCTGAGTCTGATGATGAAAACAATGGTAAATATTTCCCATTTACATTCTAGTATGGGTAATGTTTTTAACATACCCTTAGAAATCTGTCTCTCATAAATAACTTTCTCGCACACCAGGCATTGAGACACATACGTGCAAATATACATTTTAATGTTATAACACCAGAAATATTCTTTCAAATACCTATACATATTCATATATACATGATGAATAGATAATGATGAACTATGAGCTTCATACAATATCCACTTATTCAACTTTGGTATTGATGGGACATATATTCAGTTCATAAACCTTATCATTAAATAATGATCATAATTAAAATCAGAAAAATGACTTCCCTTCTTATTTAATTCTAAATCAACATTATTTGTTTTTATAATTCTCTCATGGAGGGATGGTGGGACATTCATCCAAGAAAGATATCATTTTCCCCCTTTTCTCTAGATTTCAAGATCCATTTTCTGTAAATACATAAATATTGTATATTTTCAATCCTAATCATGGAAAAACTACCCTGATATTTTTGAATTGGAGAATCATCTATATTTTTTACCTACCCATGGGGGTGTTTTATTTAAAATGACATAATCTTTGATCAACTGAAACCATCATCTCTACTGCATATTCAACTCTTTCTGTGTAAACATATACATCAAGATATTATGATCAGTATAGATATCACAACTATCCTCATACAAATAATTAATCTATATCATTAATGAAATAATTAAAACTATTGGCCCCAAATTGTGAGTCGGTTAATTCAACATATGAATTTTTAGTAAGCGGGAGAAATAAAATATCAGCATGTTATTCTAAATGATAATGCATAATGGACCCTTATTTTTACATTACTGTAGATTAGAAACCCTTCTACATTGAATGGTATTGTAATCATATATGAACATAACAACCATCTCTTCCTTTCCTTGAAATTATCCTCACATTAATCATTTCACAAGAACATAACCCCCTTCTGATTGAACTAGGTTATTGGATTATATGGTCCTGAAACGTCTATCACTAAACGTCGGAAGTATCCATACAACCTAAGAAAATTATGATTATTTATTACTGGGGTTTGTCTTATCCATTTCTCAATAACATCCTCCTTTGAAGGTTCCACCTATATACCCTCTCTTGATGTTATATGACCCTATAATGATACTTTTTGTAGCCAAAATTCACACTTGATAAACTAAAAACATAACTTCCCCTTCCTCATCATTTTCATCTCAATTGTCAAATTCTCTTCATGATATTACTTTCTCATTGAATATATAATAATATATTCTATAATGGATACCAAAAATTGACCATTATAATATATAAAGAATATATTCATTTAATCCCTTAATATTTAAAGATAATTTTTAAGTACAAATGTAATTACTATAAATTCATAATGCTCATACCATATACAGAAGGTTTTATTTTATAAACCCATATTCTTAACCCTTAGGTAATAATATTCAGATCAAATATCAATCTTTTAAAAATATTGAGCTCCTCAAAACTGATCAAACATATCATTGATGCGAGGTAGATGATAATTTTTATTAATAGTGATTTTTTCAAATTATTTATCATAAATGCAGAGATGCATTGACCTATCTTTATTCATAACAAAAATTATAGGTGAAACCCATGGTGATACATTAGGTTAAATGAATCCCTTATCAATATTCTATTAGATTTTGTTCTTCAAATCATGGAACTTAATCATGGAAATTCTATATGGTTTCTATGAAATAGTTTTAGCATTATGAATGGGTTCTATTGGAAACACAACATCATGACTCGATGAAATACTAGGAAACTCATATGGAAATACATCAACAAACACCCATACAATAGACACATCATTAATGTTGATTTTCTCTGAAACAATGTGAGATATATTTCCCTCAGGAATGTGTATTAAATACCATAAAATGGAAGTAATTTACATTGGTAGTTCAATTTCATCCTCACTCTTAAATACTAGTATAGGATGATTTAGAATATAGAATGTAACTTACCTTCTTTGAACATTGATATGGGTGTTATACCGAGAGATCCAATCCATGACCAAAATTACCTCAAATTCATTAAGAGGTACAATAAAGATATATTAAGGTCATATATTACCAAAAAACTCTATATCATAGGAGATATAGTTTGATATTGAATCATTCTACCATTTGTATTTTTCACTACCAACTCAAAATCTAATCATTGGGGTGATGACATGATACCATTAAGAAATTCTTTAGATATAAAAGATTGGTTAAAACCTGAATAAAATAAATCATTTTCAATTTTATAGTGGTTTATAAGTATACCTTTCACCAAATATCATTTAACTTCCAATTCGGCTATAGTAATTACATATTCTTAATCTTTTCCCATTAGCCTCTTCTATAGTAAGTTCCTTTGATTATTAGGGATCTAGTTTGACCAATTCCGAATATATTTATAATAGATGCACTGGAAAATAGTGGATCCATTCTGTTCATAATATTCGTTGCCTAAATACCCCTTCTCTCTACACTTTTAATAAACATTAATTCTCATTAAGAATTTCATAGGATTTTTCTTACCACTAATTTTACATAATAGAAATTATATCATTCCCTTATTATTCATTGATGTGTTCCCTATATCATGGTTAATAGATTAACTCTTATTCTACTTTTTCCCTTTAAGATATAAGATTTATAAAATTATGTCTCTCACTTAATGTAACTAGATTTTAAATCATCATATGATGAAAACATTTTCAAAACTAGTCCCCTTGGGAGACTCTTTTTAATCATGTCAAAGAAATGGTCAATATTGCTTTTAATATTATGTATATAGTATTAATAATGCATGAAAAATATTATAATGTTATCCCCATGCTCTTTCATACTTTATTCATCCTTATTTAATGTCAAGACCTTCCCTCCTATTTCATCTCATTGTTCTCGAGGGAAGTATTTCTGAATTAAGATAACATTAAAAGTTATTCATTCCATGAAATCTATTTCTTTATAATCATTAATGTTATGTTTCAATGACCACTATTTATAGGTTCATAATTTAAAAATAATGTACTAAAAAATAACTTCATCACTTTTATTACATCCCAAAGTATTGAATATCTTTTTCAGAGACTTAATCCATTTTTTACTACTAAGGGATTACTAGTTCCATTAAATTATGGAGGATTATATCACATTAATTGATACAAAATATGAGAATCATTCTATGGTATAATATATTGATATATTTCAGAAATGTTATTCATCGTTACTAGAGTTGTATTACATAACATTTCCATAATCTTCTCAGTTACAATATGAGTTTTATTGGCTTTATCAGCGTGGAAATATCTATAATGTCTGTGGGTGTTGGTTCCCTTTGATTCATTAGGATCCATCTCAATATAACAGAACACACTATGTTAGCTAATATAAATCATTAATATTGATCCCAAAAAATGTAAAACACTATAATTATAAAATTTCTCAAATACTATAAGGGGCTTTTATAATTCCCATGTTAACTATGACTATTTAAAATATAGTTCCGAGATTTTCTACTAAATTTCCTTAGATACCAACTACAGAAACCATAAAACTAGTAAATGAGATCCTATTTTTTATTTATTAAATTATTATAAGATACAAAATATCTCATCCAAAGGGGGAAAGCATTTTAGTAGTCTTGAATAACTAGATACATATGTGATTCCCATATTATAATGGAAATATTAAAGACATTGCATAAAAAATATTCTTTCATCCATGATATTATTAATAATATTCTTATTAATATCATGGGGAAAATAATTTTTTTTAAGAATATATGATTATTATGATTTAACTATAGTATAAGTTATCATGGGTAAATAAGGAACAATCGATATTTCAAGGTAAATAACTGAAACAATATCCATTTAATAAGTTACATGAGCATGAATTTCATACTTGTATAATATAAATGTAGTAATGTCAAGAAAAAAACTAAATTATAAAAGAAGGAAATTATTGAAATTTGATATAAAGTTCTCAGAAAACATGATATATATACATTATAACCTTATTCCAGGATAGTTCAATCGATGGGTGGGTATACACAATAAAACAATTTAATTTGGCCAACTGATTTTTCTCATTGGGCATGTCAATAAAATTAGGGTCTATATAATTTTGGGCTCTCACATCACTACATGTCCAATGCATTTCTCATATGTTTAATGTTCAATTTAATTCCTAAAAAATATGTATTGTCAACAAAATATCTACATAAAATAAAAAATATGGAGTATCTGTATTTTCTAATCCAATAAAAAAATTATATTAAAAACATTTTTGTAGTAATGGTATACGATTTAATCAATAAAATTATTCATGATGTATATTTAAGAAAAATTAAATATTAGATGAAAAATTATAACAAAAAAGTGAATGTTTCAAGAGAAATTTAATGGCAAAAAACAATAATATATAAAATATGACCTTAAATTTACCCTAAATACAATTTTTGATATAAATTCATGTCTTTTAGAGAATAAAATAAAATCAATGAGAAATATTAAAATAATCCTTCTTAAAATAGTTTTCTTTTTAAAACATTTGAAAAAAATATAGAATATGAGTAATAATTTAAAATATTCATGGCACATGGAAATAATATTAATTTAGTATATGTTTAAAAAATCAATCTTATTGACCTTTTATAAATAAATTCAGAAATTCCCCTTTCAGATAACATTTTAATGATTCCTTTAAAACCATTAAAAATTGAATAATTAAATTAAATTTTCATTGAATATAAAAATGAACTTTTTAAAAAAAAAATTTAAAATATGTACATAGAAGAAAAATATACTTGATCTAAATATAAATAAGTTTAGATTTTTCTTTTAAACAGTTCATTTCTTGATTCTAGTGACTATGAAAGGAAAAGATAAAATTAAATATGGAAACTTGTTAAAAGAGTAAAATTCAACTGAAATTTTAATCATTATGAATAAATAAATATTAATATAAAATAATTCAAATGGGTTGTATATACACTGAATAAAATTATATGTGTGAATTATTTCAATTATGTCTCACTGGATTGGAAATTAATACTAAGTATCTAACCTCATGTTTGAATTTCCTTGTATGTTATATAAACAACTATAAAATAATTTCAAATTTATTATATTTAAATACCATAACCATGTTCATATCTATAATATCATATATTATCCATTATTATCACCCATTTTTTAATAATATTTTATTAATTTCATTATTTCAAGTGTTTTCTACTTTTTAATGTTTGTTTTGATTTTATTGTCTCGGTCCTTGAATCTTCATATTTTTTTGTAATATACTAAATTTTATTCAAGATATAATTTTTATATATATTCAATATTTACATATATAGAAACATCCATAAAATATAGAAATAGAAAAATTAATTACACTTTTCATGGAGATGGAAGGTCGGTTGTACGCATGAACTCAATTTTCAATTTTTTACGGATATAACAAAATAAAGCTAAATAATAATTCCACATTACAAGATCATTTTTATATCACATTTATTTAATATATTCATTAAATATATCATTATTCCCATCTATGGAATGAGGAAAGAAAGAACTCTTCACATCGCTTTATAGAGGTGGTAGTCCACATGTACGAATGAGTGACGTTATCGGTCTCTAGATGATTTTAAAGTAAGAAGTTAGAAATGATATTATAATTTAATATACATAATAATTTCATAAATATTATATATGTTAATTATTTAAATATTTAAAACCATCCAAATAAATTGGATATGAAAAATAACTTACACCGCTATGTGGAGGCTGTGAGTCTTAAGTACGCATGATCAATGTTTTAGCTTTTCATATGATAGAAAAGAGACATAAAATGATTATACAGTAATGTTAATTTAAACTACGTATATTTATAACAAAATATTTATTAATTTATGATTTTTAAAACACAATAATAGTATGAATAATAATAAATAAACATGAAGGACTCTGTAAAGAGGATTACCTCCTCTTTCGTAGAATTTCATTAGATCACCTTCTGTAGGGATTAGTGTTCATAATTTGGGGAGATTTAATCCTATAGAACATATATAAGGATATTTTTAAGATAAATTGGTAGTTTTTTGTTCAGATAGGATGCTTAATGTGGTGTAATGAAAAGAGATAAGGGGTGTCCTATTATAGTGATGGGCGAGGCATTCTGGGAATTTCTTAAGGTTTTAAATTATTATAAATATTTTTATATGTAAAAATGGATAAACATTGAAATATTTTCAACAAAATATTATTATTATTATAAATATTCTAATATAATAAAATTTGGATGAGTTTTGATAATTTTTTAACCATTATATTTTCATTTCAACCCCCATTAATCCTTTTAACAGTTACTATAATATTAATGTTTTCCACATTTTAAGGGTCAATGATGTTACTATAAGATGAAAAAGTATCTATTAAAGGATGATGGTTTATGTTTCCAATAATGTACCATTATCTTGGAATAATATAGAATATTTTTGAATTTTAAAAAATTTACTAAGATGTAATTTATTATAAAATATCATTAATATCATTTATGAAATTATAAATTTAACTTGACTTTAAATACATTAAAAAATATGGAATTATAATATAATACATAAAAAACATAACATTCAATATGTATCTATAAAATTATTTATCACTATAATTCATAAAATTTATATAAATTTTAATATTTCTAAAATAATTTATTATATTTTTCTATTAATTGAATCTATATTCTATCATTGTTGTGTAAGAATTTAATCTAATTATTCAACCAATTAAATTTTAAAATAAATTTTCATGATAAAAAATAAATTATTACTTTAAATATCCATTTATATATAGATAAAAAAATTATCACTGTCAACCAATAGTATACATAATAAAAGCAAAATAATGACATTTTTGACATTGGGCTTTACTTAAATATTCTAATGGAAAAAATAAAAGATAAATGGAATAAAGTTTATATTTTCAATTTTTAGATGATTATGGATGAAAAATACATAGAAAATAAAATAAAAGAAAGTGTTTTAAATATTTTTAATTCTTTATCCCAATATTAATAACTTTAATTACCTGATTTACCCTTTACTGAGGTGATAAATTTTACCAATGTTACTATTCATAATGACAACAAATAAAATGGTCATATTTACAAAATTTAACCCTTATGATTACAAATATGTAATACACTTTATTAAATTCAATTCAAAAATGTAGAAATAATTAATTTAAAAAATAATCCCCCAAAATGTGATGAAAATTGGTTTTTCTGAAAAATACCATCTTAAGATAAAAATGAACTTAAACTAAAATATGGAATAATAATGATTACAATTTAATTAACTATATTATATATATAAAAAATTATTATAATTATGAAATTATATATAATTTAAACGTTTATGGGATGTTTTCAATTTAGATAAATAAATTTTTTTGAAATAAAAAATGGTATTTTTGATTATTCACTAAAAATGAATATTTTAAGAAAAATCAAAACATTTCAAACTAAGATAATATTGAAATGATTAATTAAAAATTATATAATTTTCATATAACAATAGTTTAATATGTTTTTGTGGTTTTTTTAAACTCTAAGTTGTGTAAAAAGAAAGTTATCAAGGAATTCTATTTAAAGGAAAATATATCATAAAATATGATGTTGTTACAAGGTTTGATTGGAATCCTTCTCTATAATACCACAAACTAGAAAAAAAATCATATTTATTATATGCCTATATATCAATTTTCAAGCCAATATAAATTAATACCATTTAAAATATATCAAAATATTTCTCAAGTTTTTAAAAGGAACAAAAAATCATAGTTTATTTTATCAAAAAGAAACCTATTTGGAAATTATATGTTTTTTATGGAGATTTTAGAGAGTTCCAAGTAGATATTAAAATTAAAATGGGGACATTCCACCTACTTATAAAATCCATTTTATCATAGAGTTGTATGAATTAAAATTTGGTTTCTCTTTAAATTGTAGAAGCGGAATAAATAGTCGTAGGGACTTGTTTCTCCCAAACCTTTTTTATAAAACATACTCTTCTAGATTATGGAATAAATTAATAACATGTGTCAATTATGTGTTGAAAAACAAGTGTGATTTCTATTTCTAAATTTACAGCTCAACACTCTCATATAAATAACATTGGCTACAGTTTCCATTTTCTTAGATATTGATTCCAAAATCATGATATCGTGCGAGATTTTATTTTCAAAAATACTCAATTGGTTTATATCTTCACTAAACCCCTTTCGATTGATATTTTTTTATTTAATTAAAGAGGATTTAGGTGGTCTATACTATTTATTCATTCATTCGAATTTAGATATCATAATGTTTATCCTTTATTTTTCATCTTGATATTTAATGAATGACATATTTTAAACTATGTATTAAATTTATTTATATAATTTATTTCATTTCAATTGATTAAATTTATTTCAATCTCATGGGTTTATTTTTGTTTTTCACTTATTTAACTATTGATTTATATTATTTTCTTTGCCCATATACTTTTAAATGTATGCATCAATTGGTGGAGAGCCGCCATTTTTTAATATAAAATGATATAAGAGAAATAATTACTTTAAAATTAAATTTTAGATTTTTATGTTCAAACCTTTGTCTTTATGAAATTTGTTGATGAATTTTTTGTTTTCAAAATCAATTTTTAAATTTTCAAATCTTTTATGTTTTGAATTTTTATTCAAAATAAAATTTTATGGGAAAAATGGATTTATATCTCTAAATAAATGAGGATTTTATCTCTCTAAAATTAATATTAATGACTATATTAATTGTAAGAACATGGGTTTTCATGTGAGGTATGGAACCCTTCTTTTTTCCATTTCAATACTCTAATATGGACTTATTTGAGTACCCTTTGGGTTTATGGAGGTTTTGGGGGTGTCAGGGGATTTTTCGGAGCACAGAACTTAGTTTTGGGGTGTTTTTAGCCTAGCGTACGGTTAGTATAAATTGAGTGGGGTAGGCTGCATTTTTTGACTGAACTATGTGAGTCTCGAAATATGCTTCTTACATGTCTCATGGTTTGAGGAAACCAATTGAGATGAGTTTTATGACTATGCGTCCATGTCTACCGTTTTTTCTGAACATGACAGTGGGTTTTCACACTGTTTACGCAAGGTTTATTAACTGTGTGGGTAAAAGGTGTTGGTGCCCTTTTCCTATATGAATATGTGCATGGTTTCAACACGGTTTCAAAAATTGTTTGGGTAAAACATGTATCCCCTTGGTTTTTGGGTTTTTTATTAATTTTAAGTTTATTTAAATTTATATTTTAAAACTATTTCCCTTTTCTTCAACACATAGTAGAGGAGACCCCCTATTGAGATCTCAAAGTGACTAAACATTGGTTTTAGATCCATTCTTCATCTGAAATCTTATTTGAGCATGGATTGTCTCCTTGGATCCACATCGGTATTATCTAAATTCATTTTTATCCATTCTCGATTATTTTGGCTATCGATTTTCATGTTTGGATTTTTCCTCATATGCCCTAATTTTCCATTCTATGTCCATTATTTATATTTCTCCTAAACCATGATGAATCAGAACTCGATACTAGACAATAACTTCAATGCCGAGCTAAGATAGGTGGTCTATACATTCCTTTCAGAATTTTGTCCTTTTTAGAGCTGCTGGCCATTACACCACCCTCCAAAATTTCATACGTGGCCTCAATTTTTAATGGGTTACTTGAAATTGATGTAATTAGACCTATTTGAAATTTCATCATATTCGTTTTGATGTGTTGATATATGTTTCCTAAACCAAGGTCACTTATGGGTGCACCTTATGGAAATGTCTTGATTATTTCATATTAAACAACACAAGGGGTGTGTTATGGGATTTTATTGTCATTAGAATCTAATTAAAAATTTAATGAGTTGAATAGGTTGATTGGGAGATGATTTTCCTCCCTTAACTTGATATATATTATGTTGAACTTTAATTTTTTAGTTTTTGAATTGATCAAATGAGTTATGTTAAATGTGATGTGTTAAATGGAATAATTTTAATTCATTGAAAGGATGGGCATACCAAAAAGATATGTTGAATTGTTAATGGTGATAAATGTCTTGGTATACTATAGGGATATGTTGAATTTTGAATGGTGATAAATGGATGGGTATATCCATGTGATTTGATTGAATGGAAATGGAATACATGAGTGGGTATAATCATGTGATGCTTCAGTATGAATGTGATTATATAATTGGGCAGACTCATATGGAATTGAATTGTTAAATGGTATAAGATGGATGGATCATTGAATGGATTCCATGGATAGATCTCCATAGATCATGAATGCGGTGTTGGATGCCTTGGTTTGATTATGCCCCCTTGGGTTTGACTCTGTATGATGCATTGGGCCCTACTACCCCTTGGATCCTGCTTGGTTAATCTCACATAGGATTTTTCTGGTATAACATGCTCATAGGACTCAAACCATTTCCTATACTGAGTTTCCATCGAGACTCCCCTAGGACTCGATGAGGATGACTTGGTGCTTGAAACCATGGATCTGACCCTTGTGTTGTCTGATACTTTACATACGACATGACCACGGGATTTATGACATGATTGGTTGTACAGAAATTTTGTGAGGTATTTGATATGACTTATTTATATGGATTGTTTTGTGTGTTTGAGATATGTATGGATGTATGGAAAGGCCATGTTGTTTGTTTATAATTCATGTAGCATCCTTATTAGGGGAAGAACCTTTTTTTTCAGGGATCCTCGAGAGGATATCTTGTATCACCTGTTTGTAGTGCATACGATCCATGGACACATTACTTATGTTTACCTATTTTAATTACAGTCCATATCTTATTTAGAACATACTAAAATGTATATATATTTTGGTTCAAACTAATGGGATTTTTATTTCACATTCTATTTGGGAAACCATGGGGATCGAAAGAGATTATATGGTTGTAGGTTATAATTGGGAAATCACCCAAACATAAGTTTTTGGTCGTTACATTGGAGTAGGACGGAGTAGGACCAAGCTGAGGCTTGCGATGTTATTCGAACATTGTGGACTTGTTTTGGATATATGTATTGTGTTGTATTTCCATGCACCTATTTTGGTTGGTTTTTAGATACATGTATCATCTGCTTCATTATATATAAGATATCTCTGGTTTGATTATTTATTATTGTCTTGTTATATATTCTAGTTTTCTTCTTGTTTATCTACTTCTAATATCGAATTTTATTGACTTAAACTATGAAATACTTCGGTAATGAGGGAATAGTCTCTCCAATTACTCACCTTGTCCCTCACTGATTGTTGGAAGCCTCTTGAATTTGGGGAGAAGTGCTTGATTCCTTGTGGCCAACCGAGCTCAAGGAACGGTTGATTAGTATCCAGGTCTTGGATATTAAAAAGTGGTATCAAAGGAGGTAATTGCTAGTTTGACTTATTATTTAGTGAGAATGTAGGGATAGGGAGGATATAGAATTTTCTAATAATTTTTTCTTGGTAGTAACTTCCCCATGTATCGGGAAAATCCAAATTGCCTCAAATGGAATTGTTATTTTCATGAATTTGACTATACCCTTTGATTTAATTTCATCATTGGGTGAGATGATTGATTTATGTTGTTACTATTGATGGAATTGTGGTTTCTATTTCAGTTTCCACCTGATAAGATGAGGGAATCCATCTAATGAATCATATTGTCACTTTTTATAAATCAAATTCCATGCATTATGCTAGCCCATTTAGGATGCATTACATATTGAATACTATTGTGATAGGTGTTGTGATACCTATACAGGATATTGTGATATATTGTTTGTAATGGATAGATGGGTAATGAAATATTTCAGATCTTAAGTTTTATGGTCCCTTATGGAATGAAAAATGATGCACTAGTATACATTTAACTATTAAAGTGAATTTGATATTTATAGATATAATGGAAACCATTTTAGGTTCATGAGGTTTTATGGGCCCTCATGAATTTGTAATTAGTAAACCATTGGTTAAACCTCGTGAATAATTGAGTTTTGAAAATAAAATGTGAACAAATGTGCATTCAAGTGAAAATGAAACTGAAACTTGGCATGGACCCAACTTTTAAGAATGAAAGAGGTAGTCTTTGTAGTTCTGTTGTGATTGTTTCTTCTTACAATCTTGGTTTTAAGAGAAGGGTATGGGTTATGACTTGTTTTAGGTTTTTTTGACCTATATTTTGATTTTGAGCTATGAATCTTGGTATAATTTCTTTTTATGTGTTTTTTGGCATTTTAGAGAGATTCCACCATAAATACATCGAGTAGTATGCTGCGAGGCATGAGATGACCAGTTTTCAAATGTGGTGGTCCATGGTATACCAGTTGATCTTACCTTAGTGCCACTATGGAAGTAGAGGTTATTCCGGACATAGTTTTTGAGGAATAGTTTTTATGAGGGTTTCTTTCACTATATGTATACTTCCCGATGAGCTCCACAACACGCCTTTACTATTGTTGAGCTGAAAAGGGTGTTCTACTAGCAACATCCTCCCATGTTTTCAGGGGATGGTGGTCTATAGGATGATGATCTATGGATAGAGATGATGTTGTCAATATTAGATCGACTTTAGATTACTCTTGAGAGGAGGTTAAATCTCATGACATATTTGTTTCATGGAGCATCAAAGCATTTGTGGGATGTAAAGAGATAGACTAACAGGTTGTAAGATATGGGATGTGCTGATTTCTAGATCTGTTTATATGACTAATTTTATCCAAAGACTCTGTGGGCAGAGTGGTCTAGTGAGTTTTTTTGTCTGGATTAGGGTAGGATGACACTTATGGAATACTCTTCAAGAATCACAGAGTTCTTGTGTTTTTACCCGATGTATCTTTTAGATGATATATCTAGAGAGAGATACATTAAGAAAGGTCTCAGAAATCCTCTCAAATATGAAGTCAACATGTTTATATTGAATTCCATCATTGAGATTTTTATTTAAGAAATGATTACAGAAAGTAGCCTGGGAGAAACTGGGGGCATAGAGTAGGCCAGTGTTATTGCTCGACCCAGTGGTTTAGCATCTTCATAGTAAAGTGTCATTTTGAGGCTTCATGTGAGATGATTTTCAATCAGGCTATCAGTATTGGTATATTGATGTTCTTCTATTAGTGAGGAAGGAGACTCCATGTATGGAATCAATTTGACCATGACCTGGTCGAGTGATGAGATTACAGCACGATGGGACACATGTAGTGGTTTTGAAGGACCTTTCCTCTGACTTTAAGTGGTAGGGGTCATCTCGAACACCAGGTTCAAGAGAGGGATCCTCATATATGATTCAGGTAGGGAGGTGGATCAGTATTGGGTAATCAATCATAGTATGTGGTCTTCATGTTAGGGGTATCCAGACACCAATAATGTTTCATGACATCAGAGTGGACCTACTCCAGGTATTGAGGTTGTATCACATGGATGTGGTACAAGTCAGTTTTATTTTATATAACCTACCCCCAAGGAGTATGGTTCCAGACCATCTACTATGATAGGTATGATCTTAATAGCCTCTACTGTTTAATATTCTATTTTTGAAAAAGGTATGTCACGTAGTTTTATATCTTTTACAGTGGTAAAAATCTTTGGTCATTTTTTTCTCTTCTGAGGGTGTTTTGACACTATATATCCCATTGGAAAAAATAGAGAATTTTCAATAGTGTAGAGATTTCCCCATTGATGTTGGTGGGTGTCACTTTTTCTAGAATCTTTATGTCATTGAGATTGCAGGTGTGATGTAATACTCAGTATTAAATTTCTTATAGCTTATCGATATTACATTGACTTTTATTGCTAGATGGTGACTTTCACATCACCATAGAGTGCAGTGTATAATCACAAGGGTGAATGGAATGTTGAGGAGAGATGATCTAGACCCTAGCATCATGTAATGGGTAGAATAAATTCCTATACAACTATTTTGTATCTAGATGATCAAGGAATGAGTTTAGAAGACTTTCCTCCATTGGTTGAACATTTTAGGGATGTGTTTCTTAATGATTTTTCTAGGTTACCTTCTGATAGAGTGGTGGATTTCTCCATAGAGGTAGTTATTGTAGCTGCACTAGTATCTATTCATCCATATAGGATGGTTACGATGGAGTTATACGAGCTCAAGAGGCATCTAAAGGATTTGGAGGTAAAGGGTTTTATTCAACCAAGTAGTTCTCTGTGTGGTCCGATGGTATTTTTGTGAAAAAGGTGAATGGTACACTTATGCTATGCATGGATTTTTAAACGTTGAACTAGTTGACATTTAAGAACCAATATTACTTTATGTGGATAGATGACCAGTAGGATCGGCTTTAAAGAGCTTGAGAGTTATCAAAAATTGATTTGAAGTCTGGATATCACCAGGTATGTGTTCGGCCTACATACATACCTCATACATCTTTTCATAGCAGGTAAGGTTTGTACGATTATCTATTTATTCCATTCAGTCTCATGAACACCCCAATCAATTTTCATGCATATGATGAACTGAGTGTTCCATCCTTACTTGGAAACTTTTGTGGTGAATTTTCATAAATATATCTTGGTGTATTTTCACAATTAACACGACCATGATCACCATCTTGAGATAATTTGGAATACACTTATTGAGCATCAGTTATATTTTATGCTCATGAAGTTCCACTTCTGGATGTATTAGAATGACTTCTTGGCACACATAATCTCAGAGACAAGTGTTTTAGTAGACCCGATGAAGGTGAGATCTGTAGTTTCCTAGGAACATACCAAGAACGTTTTTGACATACATGGTTTCTTAGGGCTAGTTGGTTACTAAAAGTATTTCATACAGGACTTTTCACCCTTAGCAACACACCTAGAAGGATTAAATAATAAGGGAATTCAGTTTTTATCATTTTATTTCTTTGATAAAACCTTTCAGGAGCTGAAGGGAAGGTTGGCATCAGCACCAGTATTGATATTTCCAGAATAGGGAAAGAGATACATTGTGTATCATGAATCATAGTGTATTGGGATGTGAGAAGTGCAGATGAAGGGGATAGAGTTGCAGCTGTAACACCCCGAGATTTTATAAAAAATATTCTTTTTAATTTCATTAATTTATTGTGTTGTATGCTACACCAAAAGGAGTTTGCACAACACGCATCCTTGATTTGCCTTGCGTTACACGCAATCACGACCTTCCTCGATAGCATGTGTAGTACGCAATAACGAGTTTCACTAAACAACAATATGCTATTAAAATATTATTAAAACTAGCCGTTATGAAAAGTTATAACCACCTTTTTAAATTTTATAAATTTTATTTTTCATAATTGACTTCATTTTTGGATTCGGAATATCGAAATTAGCCTAGGGTGAAATTTTGGTATTTTTATGAAAACTTTTAATTTTTGATGAATAGTGAAACCACTAAGTGGTAGTTAAAAAACTGAATTTTTCATAAAACTTAATTTTACCGCTTCTGTGAGTGGAATTTCAAAAATCTGAGAGACAAGGTTAATATCAAGGACTAAACTGTGGTTCAATGGGATGAAAATAATTTTTGGTGAATAGTAACTTTTTATTTTTTTTACCACGTTTAAAAGTAAATAGGGTAATTAAGTGTAAAGATGATATTATTATTACCCTAACACATGTCCTAATTCTATTGGATAAGTGTAATGCGACCAAAAACAAACTTAGGAATAAAATATGACCATTTAGGCCCACATGGATTAGATTAGGACATTTATTATTAATTTATTTAAAGAAGGGTTAAAATAGTTAAAATCAATGTTAATAAGTAAATAATTTTTAATATGGGGTTATACATTAGATAAATTTGACTATAAATATTCATTAGAAATATGAAAAGATTTCCTACATAATGGTATTTTATTTGTAATTTTTATACATTAAATAATTTAATTTATTTATGACACAATGATGATGCAGTAATTATTTTATTAATGAAACATTGACATAATTGATGTTATAAACACCAAAATAAATGTAATTTGAGACTTTTTATGAATTCCACTAATTTTATAGGTTAATATTACATGTTATTATTGATTTAATTAACTTTTTTCGAACTTATCATTCTATTATGATTTTCACAAAAATCAATTACTAAATAGTGTCAAAATTGACATAAAATAGTTTTTAAAACAAATATTATGTTATTAATTGTTATTTTATTCCTAAAAATCTAATGATCGGCCACATGACTTAGATAAGGTTATATATATTAATAATAAACAATTTGGGGTTCTTTTGGCTTCTTATAGTAAGTTTATTAACCTTATAGTGTAATAACACAAGAAGGCACGGTAAAAGTAAAATTATTTAACTTAATGTTAAATCTAAATGATAAGGTTAAAATAGAAACCTAAACTTGTCTAAATTCTATTTGATGAGATTATTTCGACCCATCCCCACCTTAGCCACGAAATAAATCAATTTGGAGCTATTTAAAACCGATCTTGACTTTATAATAAAATTATATTTTTTGTTATTCCAAAGGTGCCCCTCTCCTCCCTTAAAAAAGGGCACCTCCTCCCTCTCCTCCTCACACCAATTTGAGCATTCAAGCTCGGCCAAACCCTGCCAAAATATCTTCTCCACTTTCCTAGTATCATCCTACAGGTTCTGGTCTTCTTCAAAGACCCATTTTAGTTCCCTAAAAGCAGGTCTCAAAGAAGCACTTCAAAGAAGAGATAATGTCTGTTACCGATTCTTTCATCTTTATTTCTTCTTCCACTTCTTCTTCTTAGGTTGTTTCATTATGAAGTAATAACATAAGTATCACTCATATAATGATATGTTATTATAAGTATCAAAAAACCCTATTTCACCATCTATCCATCCTACGGAAAAAGAAATCACCGCGCGTGCGTACGTACGGAATACCGTCTCCACTCCGTGGTGTAATCTATTTTCCACCACCACCTTACATGGATGGGTATAATGGTGTAAATAATAACTATAAATACTTATTAGAACATCATATTGATTCTGATATATTTTATCATCCACTCCAATTCAATTCAATAATTATGTAAATGATATCATCGCTCATGCGTATGTACGGACTACCGTCTCCACGACGCGATGAGATTCATTCTCCATGTTAACCATTTAAGAATGATTATAAAGTATATATAAGAAATAATAATGAAATATATGACATTATAAAGCTACTGGATTTATGTGTATATATATGTATGTCATCTACTTAATTCCACTCAATTCAATAACGAAAAGAAAACAGCGTTCATGCGTACGTACGGCCTACCGTCTCCATGAACGGTCTATTTCTTTCCATTTATTGATCCATTATATATATGTATATTATGAATATATATTATATATAAATCATGTTTTATATTATATAATTAAGTAATAATGATCTAAGTAATCATATGAATAATTAAAATTTAAAACACGAACGACAAATGAGACGATTTTACCCAAAACGCTACTTTAACATGAATTTACAAAAGAACGGGTAATATAAAGTCATAAGTGAACCGTATATGATATAATAACAATTAATATGATTCTGTAATAAGTAAATGACATTATTTAAATCATTATATAGGAGGTTCGGACACTTACGAAGCAAATCTGACCTAAGGTAAGGGAAATATCGCAATCTCATTTTTATCCGAGATTGCTTATACTTTGGTATTTACTGGGGTGTATTTTATCATCCAAATCCATGTTTCCTCAATATGTAATATTATTTCCATCCAAATACAATTGTTTAAATCCAATTTTACCCTTTGGTGAGTTTTTAGTAAAAGATATGAAATGAATCTTTTGTCCTTTTTCGTACGAGGTACTTTTTGACTTTTCCGACAAAAGTACGAAGAATGTTTTTTTAACTTATATGGAAAAAATGGATTTTTAAAACATTATTTCCAAGAATCTTCCTTTATATGTTTTCAAGTTTATTTTTAATCAACTTCTTTTAGTTTATAATTGTATGACATGTTAAGAAAAGAAAAGTGTTTTTGAAGTATAAAGGATATTTTCCTCAAGAATGGAGTTCAAATGTTTTATCAAAATTATTTTCCATCTAAGATAATATAGGGTTCCATTTTTATCCCTATTATTACATTGATTTGATTATGTTTTGAGGGAATTATTTTTATGAAGTCATTTACCTTATATAATTTTTTTTTTGATGTCATGATGTTTCATGAATCCCATTTTTGTTACATGTGTTATGCGATGATGTATGATTTATGATTATGTGACACACATAAGAAAGGATTCATTATAAGATAGGTGGGACCTATATCTCTCTCCAATGCCTTGGGTAAAGATTTTATATCTCATGAGATAGACATGGCTGGAATGGTAGGTTATACCGGTTCAGTGAAACAGGACTGAAACGAGGGTGACTCGGTTCAGAAAGGGACGTTGTCCACTAAGATAGTCTTGGCAATGAGTCTTGACTAACAAGAAATGATTCTCTATGATTATGTGTGAATGCCACAAAGTATCATGTTTTATGTTATGATTATTGTGATTACATTTCACTGCCATGATTTATTCCATGTTATGAAATTATGATCTCTTTTGCAGGTTAAGATTTCCAAAATGTTATGTTCTTATGAATATGACGTGATTGATATTTCTTTTGTTCACCATGACTGTGTATTTGAGCTCACCCTTTTATGTTTTCTTTTCCACAGGATATAAAGAAAGGTTTTAGGTAAAAAAAGAAGATCTTTATGGGAGATATTGAAGATCTTTCACCACGATTAGAAGATTATATTCCGAGTTTCCAAAGACACTAAACTATTACGGTCCTTGTGTGTGTGTTTTTGTTATGTACTAAGTATTCCGCAAAAGTAATGTAATGTCCATGTACGTCAAGATACGGGTCTCTACAGTTGGTATCAGAGGAAAGGTTTAGTCAACCTTTGGAAACTAGGATGCGAAAACGTTAGTGAGATCCCTAGAGATATTTCTAAGGTATGTCTTGGGATGTTCCTAAGTTTAAGTATACGTATAGGTTATAGTACTAGAATTATGCTAATGATCATAGAATTAAACCTAAGATGTTAGATATTGAAGGTACTCCCCCTTTATTATATTTTTTTCCCTAGCATGATTTTTTCCTCTCACACTATTCTTTTTGGGTTTTAGATGATGGTTGGAACCCAAAGGAACCGTGTTGATCAATGCAATGGACAATGCAATGATTGTCCTCCTGAACAAACAAATGTTATGGGATATGGAGTGAAAAATCTTATTGTTATACTTACACAAGCTATGAATCATTCGGGACTTCCAAATGAGCAGAGAAGGGAACAATATTCTATTGAGTCCTTCATGAGGAAACGTCCACCTTCTTTCAGTGGGTCTTCTGATCCACTTGTTGCTGAACAATGGATCAGTAGCAATAAAAAGATATTTTCAGTTCTTCAATGTTCTGAACATGATAAAGTCATCTTAGCAGTGTATCGTTTGGAAGGTGATGCTGATCAATGGTGGAATCTTATTAAGAATACGAGGCAAAGGGATGAAATTGAGTCCATGGAATGGGACGAGTTCAAGAACTTATTTTTCAGTAAGTACTTCCCCCGTATTCTTTGAACAAAGATGGAGAAGGAGTTTCTTGAACTAAAGGAAAAGGATGATGAATCTGTTGGTATATACGAAGCGAATTTTACAATACTTGCAAGGTATGCATCTGGCATTATCATCCAACCTGAAAGTAAAGTTGATCGATTTTTCAGTGGCTTAAAACCAAGTCTTCGAAGGGAATTAGCTATAAGAGACTTCAGTAGCTATGAAGAAATTGTGCGTTGTGCTATCAAGGTAGAAATAGAAGTGGTTGTTACATATCCATCTCATGGTTTTGACAAGAAACGAAAGATGGAGTTCAAGGTGAAATCTCAGAATAATGGTGAAATGAAGATGAATGTTTCCTTATGCTCAAAGTGTGGAAAGAAACATGGTGGAGATTGACTTAAAGGGACCAGAAAATGTTTTAAATGTGGAAAAGAAGGTCATCGAGCAGCTGAGTGTCGAGGTAATGGAAAAAGGGTTTCTAATGATGTGAATAAAGCAAACACTGCAGAGAATGCACCGCCAACACTTCAATGCGTCAAGTGCAAGTAAATGGGGCATTATGCTAATAAATGCCCTAATCCAAGGGTTAGTGATGATCAACATGAGAAACCACTTAATTCAAAGGACAAAGGGAAGTCACATGCGATCACTATTGGCGATGTTGAATATGACAACGACGTGGTGGAATGATTAAGTGTTTATGTAATGGGATTCCAAAATAATGTTTTATATAGTATCGTGGAATATTGGAATATTTATGTTTTGGTCTATTGTGGTTTTCAATAATTTTATGGTACCGGTAACCATGAAAAGTGATTGAGACATTTTTGGTAAACAGATGATATGAGCAAAATGAAGGGATAAGAAGATAATGAGATGTTTGATTGTATTCATGAGCTCATGATTGATATAAGGACTAAGTGATATCATGGTTTGAGTATATAGAATTTTGAGGATTTTGGTATGTGGAAAGTGTTAACTTTTAACTGCATTCATGTTTTCACTAAGGTTCAATGGGTATTCATTCTTCAAGAGAATACATGATTAAGGTATTACCATGTTTATAATTTGACATATCTTATGATATATGGGGGATAAATGATGGCATTCACGTGATTATTCTGTGACATTTCAAGTAATCATTTTCATTATACTATGATCTTGGACCGAAGTATTTTAGATAAGCCTAAAGATTAGAATGGATTATGTTGGACATAAGTTAGGATAAAACGTTTTTCGATATTATTGATGGGATATTATAGTAATATAGCTTTACAAAAAGGACAACCTGCAGGACGAGCGACAACCCATCGTGTCGGACAAGGCTGTGGGAATCGAACCCACAACCGAAGTGCGACTGGCCTTTATCACCTAGCACTGGCCTACAGGAAGTCCCTGTTTAGTAGAAACGAGATTTATTATATTAAGCAGTATGATATATGAAGTATAAGTCCATTTTAGGTACCATATATTATTAATCTCACTATAGAATGACTTATATATATTTAATAACTTTTGATAA
The DNA here is from genome assembly GCA_963277665.1 of Viscum album. NCBI lineage: Eukaryota > Viridiplantae > Streptophyta > Magnoliopsida > Santalales > Viscaceae > Viscum > Viscum album. The sequence goes on from OY728140.1 coordinate 1,453,055,962, forward strand.
CCTTTTGTTTGAGACAGATGGAATGGCCCGTCATTCTATCACATGATCTGCTAACACTTCATGAATAACAAATTCAACTTCATTTATTTAAGAGATGAAGTGGAAATTGTTCAAGTCACGAACAACAGTGAGATTGTACCAAAATAAAGTAAGTATTTATTCAAATTATTCAACTTTAGGGAAATGATCTTGAAAACCAAAAATGTTGTCCTAGTGCTATTATATCTGATTAATCAGATGGTACCTTAGATCATCACAAATTTATGGATTTTTGATTGTTGGCTTTTCCATAGAAATGTTCTATACCACTCTCCATCAGAACATGATGGTTAGATTTTTCATCCATGTCCATATTTTCACCTATGTGGAAACCCAGTGATTAGTTTATTTGGGTAACCGTTATGTTTCATACTTTCGTTTTTAAAGATTGGTTTTGTATTCCTTTTTATAATGTGGGTTTCTATTAGAGAAACTTTCGAATAGTAAACCATTTATTACCCCGACGAATTTCGTGGGCGAAATTCATTTTAAGGGGGGTAGAATGTAACACCCCGATATTTTATAAAAAATATTATTTTTAATTTCATTAATGTCTTGTGTTGTATGATACACCAAAAGGAGCTTGCACAACACGCATCCTTGATTTGCCTTGCATTACACGCAATCGCGACCTTCCTCGATAGCGTGTGTAGTACACAATAACGAGTTTCACTAAACAACAATATGCTATTAAAATATTATTAAAACTAGCCGTTATGAATAGTAATAACCACTTTTTGAAATTTTATAAATTTCATTTTTCAAAATGGACTTCATTTTTTTGATTCCGAATATCGAAATTAGCCTAGGGTGAAGTTTTGGTATTTTTCTGAAAACTTTTAATTTTTGATGAATAGTGAAACCACTTAGTGGTAGTTAAAAAACTGAATTTTTCATAAAAATTAATTTTACCGCTTCTGTGAGTGGAATTTCTAAAATTTGAGAGACACAGTTAATATCAAGGACTAAAATGTGGTTCAATGAGATGAAAATAATTTTTGGTGAATAGTATCTTTTTATTTTTTTTACCACGGTTAAAAGTAAATAGGGAAATTAAGGGTAAAGAAGATATTATTATTTCCCTAACACATGTCCTAATTCTATTGGATATGTTTAATTCGACCAAAACCAAACTTAGGAATAAAATATGACCATTTAGGCCCACTTGGATTAGATTACGACATTTATTATTAATTTATTTAAAGAAGGGTTAAAATAGTTAAAATCAATGTTTAATAAGTAAATAATTTTTAATATGGGGTTATACATAAGATAAATTCGACTATAAATATTCATTAGAAATATAAAACGATTTCATACATAATGGTATTTTATTTGTAATTTTTAGACATTATATAATTTAATTTATTTATAAAACAATGATGATGAAATAATTATTTTATTAATGAAATATTGACATAATTGATGTTATAAACACCAAAATAAATGTAATTTGAGAATTTTTATGAATTCCAATAATTTTATAGGTTTATATGACATGTTATTATTGATTTAGTTAACTATTTTCGAACTTATCATTCTGTTATGATTTTCACAAAAATCAATTACTAAATAGTGTCAAAATTGACATAAAATAGTTTTTAAAACAAATATTATATTATTAATTGTTATTTTATTCCTAAAAATCTAAGGATCAGCAAAATGACTTAGATAAGGTTATATATATTAATAATAAACAATTTGGGGTTCGTTTGTCTTCTTATAGTAAGTTTATTAACCTTATATTGTAAGAACACAAGAAGACACGGTAAAAGTAAAATTATTTAACTTAACGTTAAATCTAAATGATAAGGTTAAAATAGGAACCTAAACTTGTCTAAATTCTATTGGATGAGAGGCCTTCGACTCATAACCACCTTATCCACGAAATAAATCAATTTGGAGCTATTTAAAACCGAACATTACTTTATAATAAAATAATATTTTTAGTTATTCCAAAGGTGCCCCTCTCCTCCCTTATAAAAGGGCACCTCATCCCTCTCCTCCTCACACCAATTTGAGCATTAAATCTTGGCCAACCCCTGCCAAAATCTCTTCTCCAATTTCCTAGTATCATTCTAGAGGTTCTGGTCTTCTTAAAAGACCCATTTTAGTTCCCTAAAAAGAGGTCTCAAAGAAGCACCTCAAAGAAGAGGTAATGTCCGTTACCGATTCTTTCATCTTTATTTCTTCTTCCACTTCTTCTTCTTAGTTCGTTTCATTATGAAGTAATAACATCAGTATCACTCATATGCTGATATGTTATTATAAGTATGAAACAACCCTATTTCACCATCTATCCATCCTACGGAAAAAGAAATCACCACGCGTGCGTACGTACGGAATACCGTCTCCACGCCGTGGTGTAATCTATTTTCCACCACCACCTTACATGGATGGGTATAATGGTGTAAAGAATAACTATAAATAGTTATTAGAACATCATATTGATTATGATATATTGTATCATCCACTCCAATTCAATTTAATAATTATGGAAATGATATCATCGCTCGTGCGTACGTACGGACTACCGTCTCCACGACGCGATGAGATTCATTCTCCATGTTAACCATTTAAGAATGATTATAAAGTATATATAAGAAATAATAATGAAATATATGACATTATAAAGCTACTGCATTTATGTTTATATATACGTATGTCATCTACTTAATTACACTCAATTCAATAATGAAAAGAAGACAGCGTTCATGCGTACGTACGGCCTACCGTCTCCATGAACGGTGTATTTCTTTCCATTTATCGATCCATTATATATATGTATATTCTGAATATATATTATATATAAATCATGTTTTATATTCTATAATTAAGTAATAATGATCTAAGTAATCATATGAATAATTACAAGTTAAAACACGAACGACAAATGAGACGATTTTACCCAAAATGCTACATTAACATGAATTTACAAAAGAACGGGTAATATAAAGTCATAAGTGAACAATATATGATATAATAACAATGAATATGATTCTTTAATAAGTCAATGACATTATTTAAATAATTATACAGGAGGTTCGGACACTTATGAAGCAAATAGGACCTAAGGTAAGGGAAATATCACAATCTCATTTTTATCCGAGATTGCTTATACTTTGGTATTTACTGGGGTGTATTTTATCATCCACATCCATGTTTCCTCAATATGTAATATTATTTCCATTTAACTAAAATTGTTTAAATCCAATTTTACCCTTTGGTGAGTTTTTAGTAAAATATATGAAAGGAATATGTTGTCCTTTTTCGTACGAGGTACTTTTTGACTTTTCCGACAAAAGTACGAAGAATGTTTTTTTTAACTTATACGGCAAGAATGGATTTTTAAAACATTATTTCCAAGAATCTTCCTTTATAAGTTTTCAAGTTTATTTTTAATCAACTTCTTTTAGTTTATAATTGTATGGAATGTTAAGAAAAGAAAAGTTTTTTTGAAGTAGAAAGGATATTTTCCTCAAGAATGGAGTTCAAATATTTTATCAAAATTATTTTCCATCTAAGATAATATAGAGTTCTGTTTGTATCCCTATTATTACATTGATTTGATTATGTTTTGAGGGAATTATTTTTATGAAGTCATTTACCTTATATGATTTGTTTTATGATGTCATGATGTTTCAAGAATCCCATTTTTGTTACATGTGTCATGCTATGATGTATGATTTATGATTATGTGGCACACATAAGAAAGGATTCATTATAAGATAGGTGGGACCTATATCTCCCTCCAATGCATTGGGTAAAGATTTTATATCTCATGAGATAGACATGGCTGGAATGGTAGGTTATACCAGTTCAGTGAAACAGGACTGAAACAAGGGTGACTCGGTTCAGAAAGGGACTTTGTCCACTAAGATAGTCTTGGCAATGAGTCTTGACTAACAAGAAATGACTCTCTATGATTATGTGTGAATTCCACAAAGTTTCATGTTTTAAGTTATGATTATTGTGATTACATTTCACTGCCATGATTTATTCCATGTTATGAAATTATGATCTCTTTTGCAGGTTAAGATTTCCAAAATGTTATGTTCTTATAAATATGACGTGATTGATATTTCTTTTGTTTACCCTTACTGAGCATTTGAGCTAACCCTTTTATGTTTTCTTTCCCCCAGGATATAAAGAAAGGTTTTAGGTAAAAAAAGGAAGCTCTTTATGGGAGATATTGAAAATCTTTCACCACGATTAGAAGATTATATTCCGAGTTTCCAAAGACACTAAACTATTACAGTCCTTGTGTGTGTGTTTTTGTTATGTACTAAGTATTCCGCAAAAGTAATGTAATGTCCATGTATGTCAAGATACGGGTCTCTACAGCAGCATATCAGTCGTAGTAGCGGAGGTCACATGACAGTAATTAAGAAATGTGTGATCTTGATCTAGCAACATTCATTCATGTGTTTCATTGTTTGGTACATTACTTACTGGGAGAGCTTCTTGTGGTGCACACGAACCACAAAATCCTCAAGTATATCTTTACATAGTGTGATCTAAATCTAAGGTAGCGAAGGTTGGTAGAGTACCCTCAGTATTTTGACTTTGATCTTTCCTACATGCCTCGTAAAGGAAATTTAGGGTCCAATAACCTAAGTAGGAGGAGATGAACATAGGATGTGTAGTAGGCCTGTAGTAAGTGGAAGCTTATGGATTTGTTCTCTATGATGCATCTGGAATCTCACGATAGCTAGGGAAAAAATATCATCCTTAGTTGTGACCTCTAACCTATTAGACAGTGTGAGGATTAAGCATCTATTAGATTATGAGGGACTAGTCCTATGGGAGTGTGTGTCATGGGAGCACCCACTTCTTGGTTGGACCATAGGAAAGGGTGAGGACTTTTGTGTACATGGTAATGTTTTGGTTCCAGTGTATGTACACAAGGAGATAACACTGGAATTTAATGATTTATCATGGGTTGTAATGTAATGTATTTTCAATGTATTGTTTTTTAATATTATATTGATTGATTTTGAGACCAGGAACTGAAACGGTGTGCGATTTCGATGCCTGGTGTTCCCATTATAATTGTTTTAAATCTATTAAAATATAGAAATATCATGTGCATTTAGTTTTTCAGAAAAAGTGGAATAACATATAAATGGGTTCTTGGATTAGAAATTTTAGGGTACCGTTGTGTTCATAGAAGCGTATTTACCCTAGGCGAGGCCTAACAATGGCTGGCACAGTTCGTCTGTGAAAAATAGTATTTGTAATATTGATGAATAAAATTAATTGCGGATATATATAATTTCTTTCTGTTTCATCTACACAACAATGCAAAAATTGTTTATTTTAAATAAAATTAGATATAGGGATCCACTGTTCAGCTCATAATCCTGGAATACCCTAAAGGCTCTAGAGAGAAACGGTGGATAATTCTCTTGGTGGGGAATAATGATAGAAACTTTGATCAAAGATCGATAGATGATGTTCATGATATATCTTGCCAAAGGCGATGATGGGGAAAATAATATTCTTTAGCGAGTGATCCAAATAAAAAGTAGGTTTCATTATTTTAAATTTCCTTCCTCATTCATCAATTCAATGATGAACATGGCCAAATCAATGAAAAACTCAATCCACAGATCGATCATTTTTATGGGATGGGCTTTGACTATGGGGTGTTTTCAGGGTTTGTTGATTGAAAATTGATTTTGATTTCATGATCATTCTTACAGTAATAGATTGAGGTTGGAAAAAATAATGGTCAAGATTCATTCCATCAGTTTTTCATTGTTCTATTTCTCCAATGATATTTTTCTTCATGTTCTTCATTCTTTATGGGTTAAGAACAACTGATCGTTTTACTTTTTTTCATGGAGAAAAAATCCAAAATTTCATATATGGATTTAGGGAGACCTAGTAGAAGTGACACAAGGATGGAGAATGTTGAATTAACATGATTTGGGAATAAATGTTCTTCATAGTATTTTCGATTGGATGCACAGAATCAGATATCAATGGTTATTAAAGGCCTGAAACTCATCGATTCAGCGTTCGGATGGCGAGATGACCCTATATCTTTAGTTTTGAGGAGAACGGACCCTTAGATCAGGATTCCGGAGATCCACCTAGGCAGGCGAAGGAAGAAAGAATAATTATATAAAATCCTAATGAATGTGACATGTAAATTAGGGTTACAAGACGTGTTCCACCTATGAGAAACATCTAGGGTTTCAGTAGTTGTCTGAATTCTTCCTGGCGTGTGACTCTATCACATTGAATGTAGACCCTTCCCAAACACTCAACATGTATCTCGAGAGATACATGAACATGGGGTGGAGTCCCCCATTCTCCTACACAATGTTTACCCCACCACACGGCTTAGCCAAGACCAGATACACGGGTTACCCTGTATACTAGGACATAGGTAGGTGGACATAGGTTTGCTATGTGTATTGGCACATGACCAGAGTACACAGGTGTACCCAGATGGAAGGCCATTGATTGTGACCCTTCTACATGGCAGGTACCCATCTTCTACATGACATGTTCTAAATGACACTGTTCATTGTACATGGGTAGTACCCAGACATAAGGGACCTGAAATGTGAACCTACTACACGTTGTGTATCCCTTTATACAAGGCTTGAATCTATTTTTCACAATATATTGGACAAGATTAATTATGTTTTGTGCCCTTAATCATTTCCCTGATGTTTATTTGTATTGTTTCTTACTCATAAGAGTATGATCCATTCAACAGGGCTTCCGGGATAGAGTTGTTAGAATCCCCCTCCAGAATCTTAGAGAAGGATCCTCTATTCATTCTTCATACCCTATCTAGAGTCCTTGTTATTGATGTGACGAAATTAACTTGGTTCCAATCCTCTACTTAATAGGTTAATCCAAGTGGATTTGTTGTTATCACCCCATGGACATGGCTATGAATCTCATCTGTGGTATCTTATTCTCTTGTGTTTTATCACTATATCTCTCTCATGATGGTTTGTGATGAGTAGTACTTCTTAGAAGGAAATCATTCAGTGTTATCGAACTCATGAGTTTGTTCTTCTAAATGATTTCTTTGTGGAATATTCAAACTGAATCTCTCAGGTTGGTATATAGTATTTGTGAATTTCTTCTAGACTTCTTGTCTTACTTTGAGTATAAATGGATATTATTTTTATGTGTTATGTATACATATAGTTGTATAGAGATGACTATATCTATGCTTTTTGTATTTATTTGTGGTTTTGGGGTGTCATATAGGGTATTGTTATACTCACGCCTACATGGACTTTTCCCGAATGTGTCATGACTTGTGTAGATGAGTGACATTTTGATGGTGTCCTAGGAAGACCATGACCAGACGGAAATTTTTGAGTTCAGAAAAGTCGATGTGTGTCCATACGGCTATAGATAGTAGTCCTAGTACCTTTTAAAACATGTTGGACTTTTTGGTTTATAGACACTTGTTGTTGGGATTGTATTCTGTCCTAATTTAATTTATTTCACTTTACATTCCTATCGTACTCTGGTTGGGATATAGTGGAATGGATTAATTTGTTTCATAGTGGATTTTAGATTTCAACATTTGTGGGATCAGAGATGTGTGTGTGCATATATGTACATAGGCAATGTCTCCCATGTTTGTGATATGCCTTCTCGGTGATAGTCACCAACCCCTTGCCTATTGGAGGCGAGCTTGGGGAGTTACAACACAAGCCCCACTCAGAGAGGTGATGACTTGGGAAATGCATCCCAGAGTCAACAAGATGTATTGTAACTTGTGTCGTAAGTACTGGCGGCCGATTATGAAGCATGAGGTAGGTGGTTTTTTTTTCAAGGTGTTCCACCTATCATAAAGTGATTGTGGAACATTAGTAACTAGATGGTCTTTTATAGTAGTTACCTATTCTTCAGTGGAAATTGGATGATGTTGTGATGGATTTCGTGATTGGTTTATTGAGGTTTCCTCAAGGGAACGATGTTGTGTGTTTTGTTGTTTCCATACTCACGAAGGTTGCTCATTTATTTAGGATCAAGGATATCATCACTATTGATGAGCTTGGGAGGTTGTACATCCGTGTGATAATTTAAATTCATGGGGTCCCTTGGTCTATAATTTCATATATGGATTCCCACATTATGTCTCATTTTTGTCAGATTTTTCAATGGGAGTTGGGTACACAGGTGCTTCTGAGCACAAAATAACTCCCTCAAACTGATGTCTAGTCAGAGCATATAATACAGGTAATAGAGTATATGACGTGATCTTGTGTCCTAGATTTTTTGGGATCTTGGGAGAAACATGTACCATTGGTGGAGTTTTCCTATAATAATAGTTATCAGGTGACTATACATATGGAACCTTATGAGGCATTATATGGTAGGCCATGATGATTTAATATGTGCTATCTAGAGATGAGGAAGCCTTTATGGGACTATGTATCATGAAGAAGACTTCTGATCAGGTCCTGTTGAATGAAAAATCGATTTCTATGGCATAGTCTTTTTATAAATCAAATGTCAATTTCCACAAAATACCTCTAGAGTTTGAAGTCAGGGATTGGGTATTTTTTCATGTTTCACCAAGGTTGGTATAGAAGAGAATCAAGAGAGATGGTAAAATTTCACCAAGATATGTAGGGCAGTTTGAGATTCTAGAGAGAGTCAGGTTAGCATCCTATCTGTTTCACTTACCTCAGAGGTATAGAGCCATTTATATTGTCTTCCACGTATCCTAGTTGTGCTGCTATCATTTTGACCTATTTAAATCTTTTCATCCTAAAGAGGTTGATTTGTAGGTTGATGTGTCCTTTGAGGTGCATCTGATTTGTATCGTTGATTGGTGCATGAAATTTCTCTGATGGCTATCAGTTCCTCTAGTATATGTGCTTTGGAACAATGATCGTTTATGGGATGATCCTTGGGAGCATGAGGCTGACGTACATGCTCAGCGGCCATAGTTCTTTTTAGATGAATATTGACCACCATTCAAAGAGAAATTTGGGGATGAATTATTATATGGTAGGATATTGTGAGAACCTAGATTTTCATATATGTTACGGATCCATATTTTTTGAATTTTAATTCCTTAGTATCGCCTTTCCTGAGCACCCTTTGTGGTCATAGTGGTTTTGGAGGTGTTGGGGGATTGTTTGAATCCTGAAACCCAGTTTTGGGGTGCTTTTAGCCTGGCACATGGTTAGTAAAAACTGTGTGGGGAAAGCCTCAGGGTTTGAATAAAATATGTGAGTCTAGAAAGAGGGGTGTTATAGGACAAATAGTTTGAGGAAATCGTGTGAGGGGAATTGCGTGGTCATGTTGTCATGTGTTCATTTTTTTTAAACATGACTGTGGTTTTTAAAATGATTTGGGCATGGTTTATAAATTTTGCATGTAAACCGTGTGGGTTCCCTTTTGCCTACAGGAACCCATGCATGTTTTCCAGATAGTTTGAAGAACTGTGTTGGTAAATTGTGAAACCCCTTTGTTTTAGAGTTTTTATTCATTTTATGATTAATTAAATTTCCATTTTAAAACTATTTTTGTTTTCTTCAACACACAGTTTAGGGGACCCCCTACTAAGATCTCAAAGAGACTAAACTTCTCTTTCATAACCATTATTTATTTGATATCCAATTCCAGTATGGATTGACTCCATGGATCTACATCAGTATGATCTAAATTCATTATTATATGTTCTCAATTCTTCTAGATATTGATTTCACAATTCTTATTTAGGATCATATTCCCTAATTTCTCATTCCTCGTCATTTCTTCAGATTTCACATAATCTATAATGAATCAAGACTCGATAATGGATGGCCATTCAACTATTGAGATAAGGTAGGTGTTCAATACTTTCCTTTCTACATTTGGGGTTTTTTAGAGCTATCATCTATTACGCTTCCTACTTAAATTTCCAGTGAAACCACATTTTTGAATGAGTTACTTGAAATAGATTTAATAAGACTTATTAGGGATTCCCATAGGATATGTTGTGATGTATTGATACCCATTTCATGAACCAATGTCACTAATGGGGTTGAACATATAGAAATTTTTTGAATATTTCATGTTAAATAACTCAAGGGGCATATTATGCGTTTTCCTTGTTATAGGAATTCAATTAAAAACGGAATGTGTTGAATTTGTTGATTAGGAGATGGTTTTCCTCCCTTAACTTGATAGAAATTATATTGAACATGAATTGGTTAATTGTTTAATTGTTCTTATGAGTTATGTTAAATGTGATATATTAAAGGGAATATTTGTAATTCATTGAATGGGTGAGTATACCCAAGGGATATGTTGAATTTTGAATGGTGATAAATAGTTGGGTATACCCATGAGAATTGATAGAATGAAAATGGAACACATGAGTGGGCATACTCATGTGATGCTTTGGTATGAATGTGATTATATGAGTCGGTAGAGGAATATGGAATTGAATTGTTAAATAGTATTAAATGGATGAATGTTTGTATGGATGACATGGATGGATCTCTATGGATCTTGAATGTGTTACTAGATGCCTTGGGTTAATTATTCCTCATGGTTATTGGCTTTATAGGATTCATTTGGCCTTTCTACCCCTTTGTTTCAACATTCTTCGACTCGCATAGGACCTATCTGCAATGAAATTCTCCTAGGACTCCAACCAGTACCCATGCCAAGATTCAATCGAGGTTATCTTGGGACTCGATGTGGATGACTTGTTTCATGACACATTTGATCTACCCCTTCGATGGTCTGATACTTAATGTATGACATGGTCATGGAATTTATGACATGATTGGTTGTATAGAAAGGCGGTGAGATATTTGAAATGAATTCTTTTTATGGAAAGTTCTTGTGGACAGGATATGCATGGATGTATGGGAAGTCTGTGCTTTTTATTTATAATTCTTATAGTTTCCTTATTATGAAGTCAAATTTTTTTACAAGGAACCCCAAGAGTCTATTCGCTATCACTTGTTTGTAGTGGATATGTGCCATGGGCATATTACTTATTTTTACATAATTTGCTTACAGAGAATAAATTGTATAGTATAGACTGGAATGTATAGATTTTTAGATGGAAATATATAGGTATGTTTATATCACACCTTGTTTGTGCCACCTCAAGGACCCAAACAGATTATATGGTTGCAGGTGATAATAGGGAAAATCACCCTAAAACAGGTAGTTGATCATTTATTTAGAGCAGGGGGCATAAGGCCAAGCTAAGGCTTTCAATGATACTATGAATTTTTGGTATTTTTTTCTTTTTGTAGACTTGTAATATGTTGTATTTATCTGTACCTATTTTGGATGTTTTCTACATATATATATCATCTGATTCATTATATATGAGACATCTTTGGTTTGTTTATTAATTCTTATCCTATTTTACATTCCATTTTTCTACTAGTTTATCTACTTCTACCATTGAATTTGATTTACTTCAATTGTGACATATTATAGTAATGAGGGGATAGTATCCCCAATGACTAACCTAGGATCATGATACTAGTTGGTAGCCTTTTTCATTTGGGGAGATTTACTTGAGGTAGTGTGGCCAACCATGCTCAAGGAACTGTTGAGTGACACCTGGGTCCAAGATGTTACATTAATAAAATTCAACAGATATCTTGTTTTCTATATATAGTTCTTTTATAATGAATGAGTTATATATATTTCTTTAATACTTCTTTGAGAGATTTATGAAATTTTAAATATAGGAGATAGTGATGAAATAAAATGAATGAATTCTCTTAAACATTTTCACAGTTTTGTTTTCATAACATCAAATGGTGGGATAGTTTTGACATCAAATGAGATTATTATGATAACTTATTTATTTAATATATTTTACAAATAAATATCTATTTTACTAATAATTCTCATTCTTATGATTAATTCTTATAAATTTAGTTTATTATTTTAATTATTTAATTTAATCTCAATTTAGGGTTTTATTTACAAAAAAATAATTGGAAATTCACCCCCACCCCTCCATATTTACTCAGATAAACATAGATTTATTGAAGGTAAATTCCCTTAAGATATCATACACATCTGGGAAATAAAATATTATTATTGACTGAATTAGTAAGAAGTCATATAGAGATTCTATTTGGGGGTATGGACGTTCATGGAGTGCAATGGAGGATATTTTAGCCTCACATATGTGATGAAGTAGGTTGTAGAGGTTGCATGTATCATACCACTATAAATTAATCATTTCAAAAATTGGTTGATGAGTCACTATTTAGATATATTAGTGTTAAGTTTTTGAATGATCGTATCATTTGTGATGATGGTCAAGTGGGTTGGTCAGGGGATGATTAGTAGTGATTGTTATTTCATGATAATTTATTCATTTAGATGGTGATCCAAGAGGTAGTCATCTATAATTTTCATAGATAAACCTTGGTTATTCATCTTATTATTCCCAATATATATCATACATTTAGGACTTAGTTATGATGGATTGGGATAAAGTGGTTAGTGGTTGTGTTTTTGGAATTTCCATGACCCAACCTACAAGGGCCTTCCTGGCCTGTGGTAAACTAAGTGTGACACCCTATTCCCACTTCCAATTAGCTAGGGGTTAGAGACAAGCATCGTGTAGAAATATTTCATAAATGGGAGGTCTTAGCCTAAGTACCTATAGACATGCACAGATCTCCAAATATGACTAAAATTTGAAAGGTAAAACAAAACAAGTACCACAACACATTCATACCATATATCCCAAAACAGAGTATGAAAAATAATGAAAAGAAAATGGGTAAAATACAAGACCATTCAAAATAATAAAAATAATTCAACCTAATCGAAGCTGGGGACTGTTGTCAAATGATACACATGTTACATACCATGGTATTTCATGGTCAACTATGATTTTCCTTCTCCTGGTCCTCCTAAGATTTTGTTAATTGACGTGTCTTCTACATATAACATGAAATGTGTTGGTAGATCCTACGAAAGGGTGACTATAATAATACCCATTAGGACGTCCCAAAATCACCAAGCATAAAGAATAAAGAGAGTAGTCAACTCATAATTATAAATATATGTCAATCATAATATGATACATAACAATAAGAACACCCAAATACACTCATGATAGACTTCAGGTCTCAAAGAGGTCTTCAGCAAGATTTCTGCTGTTGGATTCTTCTTAAGGACTCCATGTAATGCTCATCCCAAATAACTCACTCCTGGATTCATTCTGTAATTGATAGAACTACTTAGAGTGATCATGATCATCAGGACTCACAAAATATGTACTCACTAGAACTCTGAATATCTTGATAAATAGATAGGGGATCTCTCTCATGGCCTCTAGAGTATATCAAACCCTATATGGAGTAACCCACAAAGTAGGGGATCATTGACCCATGCAAGTTGTTCATAAAGATTCCCCAGACTCGAGCTAGGGAAGGTGAAGAAATGACAGGGGATCACACACCAGGTCACAAGAAGTAATTACCAAACTCTATCAAAGACTAATAAAAAGAGTGGATCACATCCAATTCTCTGATATAATGCCTCACTCTACCCTCATGGTGATGAACCAAGGAAACACACCCAGCTAAAACTAGTCCATGGCCAATGGCTACAGGGCATCAACAAGCTCTAGAGAAAGTATACAGAGTGTAATAGGAGTACAAGATTTTTTTAAATATTCTTTTTACTTCCCATTTCCTACTATCCCATATGGTATTCATATCTCTAAACACACAACATTTTATTTTATATATATGGAGAATATATATTGTTATAACACTAACCGTGTCACTATCATATTTTGTGTACTCTGGACTAAGCTTGTGCACTTAGGGTCATGCACATGTACTCTAGTTGTGCTCATTTGACTACCCCTATAACCCTGGGGTAAACACTAAGCCTCCATTCCTATGTCACGTAGAAGGTAGAGGGCCCACAAGGCATGTCATATTATTCTCTACACATAAACCCTAGAGTCATAAGAGGGGACCACATTGTTTGTGTTCTTCGATAGGATGTGATGTGTAGTCATGATTTTCATTGAAAATCTAAACTGTACTATGTAGATCTCCCACACTACCATCATCATTGATTTTTCCACTATACCAACCAATAAACATGGATATTGGATCTAGTGAGCCTTGTTATTTTCAGTGACTTGATTTTATTCACCAAATATGATCGAGAATCACCTATGTCACACCATGCCATTGGAACACAAAAAATCATGAACCAAGGATCACTAAATGTGAACCCGATCTACCTCTAATCACCCACCATTAACATTTCACCATGAATTAATCTTTTATTTCAAACCTAAATTCATGGAGATGATTCGCCGCTCCAATGAATGACCGCACATTGATCATCTATTGGGTATTGTTCAAACCACTGGCCAAAGAAAATATCATTGATTAACGTGAAAACAACAGGGGAATAAATACACAAACACAACCATAGGAACAAACCATACCAATTATTTGGGTTGTAAAAAAATTCATTTAAAGTACAATTAATAATTAATAATCGATAATAAATAATCCAATACACTTAATTTCTAACCATAGGAAGATAAAAACAATACCCAAAAAACATGACTGAATGGTGAATCAATGTGTTAGTGTAGTTTATTGTTTTTAATCATGGGATAAAAAAACAGGGATTAATGTAACAAAAAAATACCTACATTGAGTTTGGATCAATCATTGATGAATAATGGATCCACTTTATAGCCATTATTGAGATCTACAATCATAGATGGTACACTGATTTCCAATCCATGATCCACTATTTATTACCCAAGAACGCTCCTCCAATGCTCCTCTCTCAATTTATAGGGTTATCCATCTATCCCTATAGATTTTCTCTAAGTTATTATATATATAAAAGGGTTTATGTTTAGGATATAACAAAAAAAAATTAATTAATTAATTAATTTAATTATTATTTTTCCCATGATGGCGCTCCAGCTAGACATCCAACACAAATAACTATTATGTAAGGCCTAGGGTAAAAACTATAATCTATATTTAATGGTGGGATTATAATTCTGATCTAAGAATATTCATCGGAGTTATCCTGTTATTTTATAAAAATATTGTAAGTGTTATATAATATTATTTTATATTTATTTTATTTCTATATTGGGCCTCTTCAAAACCATAAATACCATATGAACTCAACCCTTGTCTTTTAAAATATTACACAAAATATTCCAAATTTTTACAAACCAAAAAAAAATTCATTAAATTCTACACAACACTATTATTTTCATCCTGAATAGATAATATCCTACCGAAAAATATGAGGGTGTCGATATCGCATCTGTTTTTCATGCTCCTAGGTGCTCTCCTGAACTTTACCATACTAAAATTAGACATGTACCAAGGGAATATCTCTCCCATGTCAGACCTTCTTTGGCTAGTCCAAGATCTCTAATGGTTGCTCTACAAAGGTATCTCTATTTTGATGTATAGATTTCCCTAGTCAATAACATGTGACAAGTCATCCACATACCTCATCAGCTATGAAATTTGGATGATTTCATATACCAATTCAAACTGTGGTGGTAGGGATAAGTAGTACACCACTTTGACAACCCTACGTTGTATCTATAAAGGGCCAACAAATATCAGAGGTAACTTCCCACCCTATCCAAATATTCACAATCCATGTTTATATGGGACCTTAAAGAACACAAGGTATTCCTTTGAAAACTCCAAATTCATCTGTTATTGGTCCACATAATACATATAATAGATCTAGGTACTCATCATCTACTCTTAAATGATCTACACCTTCTCTTTCATCACTATTAAAATATTTAGACCCCTGAGTGATGACTCACCTAGATCATTCCATCATAGTGGTAACTCATAGGATCCCATATAATATTCCTTAAATTGTTCCATATAGATGGTGTAATGGCATTTGTTGTTTTATGTAAACTCCTCCAATGGTAGTTTACCCACACAACTTCTACCAAAATCAAATATGATAGATTGAAGCATTTATTCTAAAACCTAAGTGGTCTTCTCAATATAATTGTCAATCAAGGGGTGAAAGTCCATACTCAAATGCAATTGATTCCCAAAGGAATCCTAAAATTCTTTCCATAATCATGAAAATATGTGATTATAATGATTAGAAATTATCATTGAGGGAAATCCACTAAGAAAAAATATCACCTCTATTTAAATGTGTTTCATGATCTCAAATAAATTATTCTCTCAAGTAGCTATGAAGTGGGATGACATGGTGAGTCAGTCTATGATCATCGAGATTGAATCACGTCCTCTATAAATTTGTGGAAGTACCATCATGAATTTCATATATATATAACATACCACTTCCTCTCAGTATCCTCAAGGTTTTTACCTAAACCCACTCAAAACTGGCACTCGGGATTCACCTTATAATAGGAAATGCATTGGGAGACAAACTCATATACATAATTATTTATCCTTAGCAACCAAAAATAATGCTGATAGTCTTGGTACATCTCCACCACACTTGAATGAATCACCAAGGGGGGTGTACGAAACTCCCTTATAATCTCCATACAAAATTTCACTAGTATAATCATCCATACTATGAAAAGGATGATGTTCTCCCCACAATTAGTGAATCCACAGGGAGAATTCTAGTATATATCTAAATATGAATGGTCTCATAGTCAATATATCTAAGATGAGACTTCCTGAAATGATGTGGAAGTAGTGGGGTAAGAACCATTTAATGGAGGTATGTTTTACAATGCGCGTTCAGTATAGATAACTAAAACAAAGCTAACTATTCTAATGTATCGTTCAAAAACTACGAACAAGATCTCCTTCTGAGTGAATTTTCCACCACCTTCCCCTTTCTATGATTATAGACTACCAAAAATTAATAATACTAGTGGAACATTATTTATTTACTCTATCTCTAGTTAATATCCATCTATGAGAATTAATACTTGAGACTCTTGTGTTCCTCGTAACACTCTGAGACCTAACAACGTATTTCTTTATAAATAAATATAATCATTGTGAATGCTTGAAATACACACAACCCCAAGCATCAATTATATTAAGTTGACATTATATTTTAATAAAATTATAATATAATAAAAAATATATTATTTTCTACACAAAAATTAAAATTTTCATGGAATAATATTAATTATGAACTTACTTGGTAAAAATAATCCTATAATGAGTTTTTGAAATTTTCCGTTAGAAATAAGCTTTTATGAATAATAAAAAATTTAGTAATTAAATATTAACCATTTTATTTATAAAAATGATTTATAATATGTTAAATTCAAAATTAATTAATTAATAATTTATTTTAAATAAATATAAGAACTGTTCAAGGTATAAAGAAATGTTTTTCATGAAACTGTTTATTTTCTAGGAAACTAATTTTGTTTTAAAAGGAATTATGTATATCCATTTTAGTTAATTAAAATAATACTTAATGATGATTGATTTATATTAAATTTATAGATTATATTTATGAATATATTAATTTAAATCCATTTAAGTATGAATAATATCTGTATAGTTAATGTAAGATCATATAATTCTTGAAAATTGTATTTCTTAAAACAAAATCGACACGAATTGTGGGTTTATTTTAAATTAATGTTTCTTACTTATATGAGTTGAATTTAATAAAATTGATTCCTAATTTTTAATCACACTAATTAATATTAGGTAATAATTACAACTTAATTTATTCTAATAATAATTATAAAAAAACATTAAAAATTAATTATGCCAGCTAAGTTTAAAAAGATGTTTTACGTGTTATATGAGCTTGTGTTAAAATTAATTTTTCACCAATATTGAATTTTTATTTGATAAATTGGATTTAATATTTATAATAATTGGTAATAATTATCTAATAGGGATAATTTTAATATTAGGATTCATGGATCAGTTACCAAGGTAAATAAGATCATACAAGTAAGTGTGGTGAAAAATAAAATGGTAAAAATAAGTAAACCTAAAGGCTAAAAAAAACATGTTAAAAATGTGTTTTATTTTTTGTGGTGGAAGTGTGTATCAATCATATAATCCCTCAAATCCATTATTTATAAGTTTTTATTCACTTTGGATGACTATGACTTCCCCTTATTGAGTAGGTTAGGGTATTTTCAAAAAATGACACTCTTCCTCAATAATAAAAGGACACTAACTCTACTCATTTATTCATAACTATAAAAACATTTTGAGTGACAAAAACCTTCAAAAATGACTCATAAAAATAATTATCCTCATTTTATAAGTTTTTTACTTCACAAAATATCAACCCGAGTGTCCATAGGAAGAGATCCAAAGAAGGTTTCTCTAAAAAAAGGTAAGTGTCTTAACGAAGTATTTTTTATTCCTTATTTATTCAACATAAATTGTGTCTTCACACATAGAATATAATAAAACTAGTATATATAATATATTGATATTTTATTGTGTTGGTAAAATAATATTTATCCATATCTACTTCCATCAAATGGGAAATTAAATCATTTATTATGTGTACTATGGACTACCGCCTCACAAACCGATATAACTAGTTTTCCATAAACATATATAATGGTTGGATATAATGATAAATTTAATGTATATATATAATATTTATGCTAAAATTATGCATATATAATTATAATATCATATATAATTTCTTAATTTACATTCTGTTTAAAGAAGGATAATATCGTTCGTGTATACGGTGGACTACCACCTCACAAAGTGATGTGATTCATTTTTTACTAATGTTTTAAAAGGAATGTAAGAAAAGATAAAGTTTAATAAATATATGTGATATATATGAAATTTTACTGATTTTTTAAAATTGATATTTCACCCAGTTTCTTACTCTTTCACCTGAAAAGGGAATGATATCATCGCTCAGGCATACATATGGCCTACCATCTCCATGAAGTGATGTGATTAATTTTCCTTGTAAAACCTTAAATAATGATTATAAAAAAAATATAATGATTAAATTTTATATTTTTAACGTTAATATCATTCATCATTTGATATATCTATATATTATGTACAAAATATGAACTTTCATAACAAAACATCCATGATAAAACAAGTCAATTAACGCTCAAAATAATAAAATATTAATTGTAAAAAGGATGTAAAATGTTATAAGAGGATCATATATGACAATATAAATTTTAATATTGTTCATGTATAAATTAATTAAATATTAAAATCATTATACATGAGGTTAAATCATCTTCAATCAATGGGAAACCTAAGGTATTCGATTTCATATCAATTTCCATTTCCTTGGGACAAATTGGTTAATAGGAACTTATTCACTTTTATGTGGTTCAAATACATACCTTTTTATGAATTTAATGTGAATAAAAATTTATTAATTATGATTAATTATTTTATCATGTTTATTATTTAAGGTAATATAATTTAAATATTACTAAATAGGTAAAAATTATTGTACATTCTCACTTTCTTTTGAGATTCTAAACTTTATCTTGAAAAAATAACTTTATTTTCATCATTTTCCATTATAAATTAAATTTATATTAAATACAAATATTCATTATATCATGGATATGATTATTTCATGATCATAATGCCACTTTTTCATACAGTTTTTAAGTTGAAAGTTATTTTATTAATATGGAAAATATTGATAAATCTATATTCTTTACTAAATACAGTTATTTTATGATAAGGCATATTGATTCGTGAATTTAATTGATTATTTTATATATGATGAATTATTTGGAAATTCGGTTATGGGTGGTTCCTAGTTATATATATCCCCTTAATTAATAGACATGTCTCGTGAGAGAAACCATTGGTAAAATCTAATGGTTTTTTACCCATAGTTTTAAAGCATAATGTGAAAGGTCTTGATAGTATAGGTATCATAATACCTAAGATGATGACATAAAATATTATTTTCCTTAATTTATAATTACTTTATTATTATTATTAATCATGATATCTTCACATTAACATATGTCTAGGTGAATTTCATTCTAGTTTTATTGATTAAATGGGTTTTTTCAGTTATTTACCCTGAAATATTGACCATTCCTTATCCAATTATGATAGTAATGTTATTGATTAAATAGAATGTGCATTTATTTATTTACCTTCCCATATTGATTATGACATATTAATTCTTGATATATTCTATTTTATGTAACTCATACTGTTCACTTGAGAGAAGCAGTATTTTTTTATTTTTCATTTGATATAATGAATATTTCATTGATTGAGTTTCAAGGATTTGAAACAATTACTTTTTTTCTTATATAGTATATTCTCAATAAAAATGGGAATTATGTTTGTATCTGGTTATTCAAGGAAACTAAATAATTCAGTCCTTTAAGATATTATTTCTTATATCATGTTCTAATGTAATAAATTAGATATTGGCTCTAGATAACATGATTAAGGGTCATTACAGTTGGTGTCATAGTAATTTTAATAGAGATATTCTGAACATGATCAAGGAAAACAAATATTATGGAACGTAACTCTATGTTATAATTTGAGTATAAATATTGAAACACATCTTAATTTTTTTTAAGGAATATATTATATGGTTTTCCCTAGAAATACATATCTATATAGATACTAAAAGTGTATGTGGTTCTGAAATAGTTGTACCAAGGGGTAATAAATTAGAAAAGGGAACATTTTTAATAGACCAATCATCAAATGGTGAATACCAACGGGCCTTAATACACAGCTGATTTGACACTCCTAAGGAATATTCATATAATAATTTACATTTTCTTTACAAACCTTGATGAAGGATTTGAAAATAAAGATATATCCCTTAATAAACTGAGTTTATGATTCTAATATTAATAATGCACAAATTTAAAATTTTTGATAAGTGTTTTACAATATTTATAATTATACATTATGAATTAAAATTAATAATTTTATAAGCTAATATAGTATATTACGTTATTTAGAAATGGAACTTTGAAGGAACAAGGGTTTCGATACGCATTGTCAATGTAGAAATTTCCGTAAAAATAAATCTAATATATATGTTAATTGAAATGAGTAGATCATGGCTATATTAGGGAAGTATAATCAGGTTATAAAAAACCTTGCTTGGATGGAGAAACCTCTTTTTACACAGCATGATTTCTCAAAGTTGGGTTCATTCATATGGAAGAATAATATAACGACCCAAAGTTTCATTAATGGAAATCCATGTTGATCTAATTAAATTTATCTTTATGTTTATATAAAATTTTAACATATTTGTCTTTATGTTAAGAATTTTGACCATTTCTAATATATCCGTTGAACAGTGATCACATGATTAGTATAAATATCAGGCTTTAACACATCCAATTTTACTTAGGCAAAGGCAGCGATGACCTCATCCAGTAGAATTTCCACATACAAAGCCCATTTTTCAGAGCTGGGAAAGGAGGTGGCATCATTGGGCTTCTCCCTTGACCAAGCACAAGCTGAGCTTCATCATGTCAAGCTCGAACGTGACCGTCTACAGGAAAAGTGGAAGTTTATTGAAATTACCACTCGAGCAATGTTAGTTGAGCAACCCCAAGAGTCTTTCACCATCGCACACCTTACCCTTAGGTCTTACATGGCTGTTTTAAGGGGTTATGCAATTAATCTCAAGTACTATGTTCATGTATATTATTTTTGTATATAATAATGAATATACCTCCTTGTCATTTTTGAGACATTGTAAATAGTTTTTAAAGTACAGATTGTGTTTTTAATTATTATTTAATTAGGAAATATATTTTTTTAAATTAATGGATTTTTGAATTAAATAATATTTTAATAAAATAATAACAATATTATTAAATTAATTTTTATTAAATATAAATGATCTTATAATTTTATGAATGCAATTATATTTTTTATTATGGTTTGAAAGCTATTTCTATCAAAACCCGTGAATTTTCGATAAATGTCGGTTTTTATTTTAAAAGTGAAAATTAACATATTTAGAAAATTATTTAGATAAAATAAATTTCATTTCTATAATCAGGACGTCTAAATTATCCAACGGTGAATTTTTCATAATTTTCTGAGATAGTCAAATTTTTGGGTAAAAATTAAATATCGTTTAAACATATAATGTGTTTTATGACATCATAATGAACCAGTAGTGATGTAATAAAATACTATAATCTTTATTTTCGGCCAATATATGTTTTACCATTAAAATAATGTGATTTTGGGTTTGTTTGACTTACTTTTCAAAGCATTGATGTACCCCTCAAGACATATTCAACACCTTGCCTTTTTAAATTAATTTCCATGGGAGTTTGACTCACCTCCACATAAGAAACCCTAATATTTTAAGAAGTTCTGACTTTGAACTTATAAATTATTGTTTTCCTCTTCCCTTTTCCAAAAACCATGGGCAAAAACCATGGGATTGTTTGTGGTTTGAATTAATTCAATGTAAGGGGACCCAAACCTAAATAATAAAGAATTCCCTCACCTTTCCTATATAAACCCACCCATGCTCCCACTTCCTCCTCACTCAAAGACTTTGGAGTTCGTCCAACCTCTGACCTACTCTCTCTAGAATCTTCCCAATGTTCCCCAAGCTCCCAATAAGCCTCTCACAAGCCTCTCTCTAGCCTTTGGAAGCACACTTCCAAGTAAGGGTTTTTTTCTTCTTTTCTCATTTTTTGTCCAATTTTCTTTAAGTTGTTTTGCCCTTCTAATTTCAATTATAAATGTTGGGGTATGATTTTTCACCTCCCTAATACTTCCCTCTTTATGTTTTAATGATGGGAGACCCTTTTTCTCTCATTAAATGCCTCCCATGTACACCCGTTACTATGCTGAAATTCCAAAAGGAACTTCTCTCTCCTCTTTTACATTCAAGAAATACTTTTGTATCATGAATCTAAATTCCATTAAAATTGTTGGTACATGTATCTATATAACCTCTTTACTTTTAATTACATGTAAATATGATTAGGAACCCCTTTCTATCTCATCAACCATTTTTACGAATTCTTATGTCACGCCGTTATGCTTCTGAAATCGCACCGATTTTCTAAGCCAATGCCATTGTGTAGTGGATACCATGCTCATTTCTCCATCAAGGGTATTCAACTTTATTCACATTTACTTATTTATTGTAAAGTTTCATGTATTAATTCCACATTACTTTATCATGGAATAAATGATTATGTTTTATGAATCCATGTTTTATGATCCATGTGGCACACTTATGCATGAAATGAAATGTTCAAGGAGGGTGCACCCTTTTAGCGCTCCAATGCATTGGGTAAAGTATAGTATCATGATACGTCATGTGCAATGAGTGTTGACTCATGATAATTCAAGTGAAATTAGGGTTTACTCTTGCTTTATGTATAATGAGGATTTACTCATGCTCCATGTGCAATGAGCCTTGGCTCATGCTAATTCCATGTTAAGTGTTGTTTCCACATTTCCATGTTATGATTATCATGTGATATCATTCCTTTCTGTTCATGTTTCTCTTATTCTCTATTGATATGCGTATTGTATAACATGTATCGTACTCCTCATGTTATTCCCTGTGTACTCCCTTAATGGGCTTTATAGCTCACCCTTTTCTTATGCATGTCCTTAGGTTATCCCATGCAATGCTAAGTACGAGGGAATGTGGTGGTCATGTAAAGGAAGTTTTTAATAAAGATGTTGTATTTCATGTTTCAAGTTTTTATGTAATGATCCTAATCCCCAAATACACTAAACCTATCTATATTCTTTGTTGTATCAAGTGATGTTTTATGTAATAAATCCTGTTTAAGTTTGTATTAAAAGCAGGGTTTTCATAGTTGGTATCAGAGGGAGGTTTAGTTATTTTTGGATTAAGAAATCCTAATAAAGCCTTAGAGACAAGACTATGTAAAATATGAACATCCCTAAGTTTTGGTAATAACTGAGTAAGTGGTTTATCAAAAAAATACATCCATGTCTGGATACGAGCAGGTAGAAGTGGCTCTGGCACAAATGTATCCTAGGGTAAAACCTGAAAACACCACTTTGAGCTAGACTCGAATGGGAACTAGTGCACAACAGCGGGCCTTGCTGCACTCTTGGTTACGACACTCCCGGGGGATATGTTTTGATAAATTCAAAAGCATAGTATGAACCCTTATTAAGGGAATTAAAAAAATTCCCCTATGAATATATATTAGAAAGTAGATCATTAAAAGCCTTTATTGAAGCCTATAGACTCTTGAGTAAGGAAAAAAAGTTTATTTATAAGTCATAAACTTTTGTCTTTGGATTACCATATATGTGTTACCCCTAACATTCCTTTTATTCCAGCCAATGGCCGGTAATAGGAGGACTCGGGCTAACAACCGTTGTGAAGATCAGTGTGATGACTGTACTAATGATATGCCCAATCCAATGGGAGCATGAATCGCAAACTTTTTCACGCTTCTCTCTCAGCTAACTCAAGTTCTGAATAGAATCACGGGTCAAGACGAACATCCCACCCCTCCTAATAAATAACATGTCGCTATCGAGAGTTTCATGAGACAAAGGGCTCCTACTTTTAGTGGATCATTTGATACCATGATCGCTGAAAAATGGATCAACTCCATTGAAAATATCTTCTCCGTCCTTCAATGTTCTGAACAAGAGAAGGTTATTCTGGTAGCTTATCGTTTGGAGGGTGAAGCTGATCAATGGTGGACATTGATCAAAAATATGAAGCCAGGGGAGGAGATCAAGGCATTGGAATGGAAGGATTTCCAGAAGATTTTTTTCGATAAATATTTTCCGTGCACCCTCCGGCTTAAGATAGAAAGGAACTTCATTTCCGTCAATAAAAAAAGACGAAGAATCTATTGGCGCGTATGAGGAAAACTTCACAAGGCTTGCACGATATGCATCTGGATTATTCATTACCCCCGAATTAAAGGATAACCGCTTCTTTGGTGGGCTGAAGCCTAGCTTGCGGAGAGCATTAGCGATCTGTGACTTCGACAGTTATGAGGAAATTGTCCGATGGGCCCTCAAGGTCGAAATGGAGATTAGGGAATCACAGGGGTATCATGGGGACAAGAATAGTAAGGTGGACTTCAATGTTGGTGGTCCGATGGATAAATCCAACCGTGCTTAGAAGATCCAGCACCCCACTTTCCAAAAGTGCGGAATGAATCACACTGGAAATTGCCTTAAGGGGACGAGAAAATGCTTCAGGTGTGGAAGAGAAGGGAACCCAGCTGTTAACTGTCGGCAAGAAAGACCCACGACTATGACAGAGGATATGAACGCTCCGTTCGAACCTCAACGCGTTGTTCAATGCTACAAATGCAAAGAACCGGGTCATTTTGGAAATCGGTGCCCTAATCCAAGGGTTTTCGGAGGCAACCAACAACCTCCAAGGCAGCATGGAAGAGCTTTTTTCATTACTTCTACCGAAGTGAACCATGGCAACGAAGTGGTGACAGGTACGCTGGTTATTCATTCATGAATAGAAAACGTACTTTTTGATTTAGGTTCTACGCATTCTTTTATATCTCTAATGTTTAGTAGAACAATCCCAACACCACCACAAATCATGGAAGTGAAGATGTCAGTGAGTATGGAAAATGGCGAAATCATTGCATCCCATGAATATAAGTCCTCGCCTGTTATAATCTATGGATTTAATTTCCCTGCGAACCTCATCATACTCCCTCTGGTGGAATTTGATGCAATTCATGGAATGTATTGGCTATCCTTATATAGAGCCAATATAAATTATTGGGAGAGGTAAATCACACTCCATATGGAGAATCAACCCCCGATTCTTTACAAGTGTCAGGAGCAAGATGAATCTCATTTAGCTCCATCATCTCAAGCATGGATATTAATTCCCTATGAGGACGTGTATCTGGCTCAGATGATTGAGTCCAAAGAAGAAACCATCCTTGAACAAATGCCTATTGTGAGGAAATTCGTGGAAGTGTTTCCCGATGAACTTCCTGGTCTTACTCCTAGAAGAGATGTTGAGTTCTCAATTGAACTTATACCTGGGGTGCTTCCAATATCCAAGACTCCATATAGAATGGATATTGTTGAGTTTGAAGAGCTAAAAAACAAATACAGGAGAATCTGGATAAAGGGTTTATACTCCCAAGTGCTTCACCATGGGGTGCACCATTCCTCTTCGTTAAGAAGAAGGATGGGACAATGCGGCTTTGCATCGATTATCGTGAACTTAAAAAAATAATGATAAAGAACAAGTATCCTCTCCCAAGAATCGATGACTTGTTTGATCAGCTACATGGAGCACAATACTTCTCCAAGGTGGATTTGCGGTCGGGATATTATCAAGTAAGGGTGAAGAACGAAGATGTCCCCAAGACTTCTTTTCGTACAAGGTACGGGCAATATAAATTCATAGTAATGCCTTTCGGACTCACCAATGCTCCAGAAATATTCATGGACATGATGAATAGAGTCTTTAGAGATTACTTTGACAAATTTGTGGTAGTCTTTATAGATGATATTCTAATATACTCCAAAACCAAGGAGGATCATGAGAAGCATTTAAAAACTGTAATAGAGACTTTGCGCAAGGAGAAGCTCTATGAAAGGTATAACAAGTGTGAGTTCTAATTGAAGGAGGTCTCATTCATTGGTCATATCATCACAAGCAATGGGATATCTGTGGACCCCTCCAAAACAAATTCAATTCAGGGATGGCCAAGGACAACATCGGTAACGGATATCCGTAGATTCCTGGGGTTAGCTAGATATTATGGACGATTTGTGAGAAATTTCTCACTATTGTCCAAACCTCTTACCAAGATAACACAAAAGAGAGTAATGTTTTCTTGGAGTGATAAATGCGAAGAATGCTTTAAGGAGTTGAAAAAGAGGCTTATCACTGCGCCCATGCTCACTTTACCCACTAGTGGTGAAATTTTTGTGGTATTTAGTGATGCTTCAAAGAAGGGCTTAGGCTGTTTGCTGATGCAGAATGATAAAGTGATATCCTATGCCTCAAGGCAGTTGAAAATCCATGAGAAAAACTATCCAACACATGATCTGGAGTTGGAGGCTGTGATCTTTGTCTTGAAAATTTGGCGACATTATCTCTATGGAGAGAAATGTGAGATATATACTGACCAGAAGAGTCTTAAATATATATTCACACAGAAAGAGCTTAATATGCACCATAGAAGATGGATAAAGCTCATCAAAGATTATGACTATTCAATCCATTACCACCCTGGGAAAGCGAACAAGGTGGCAGATGCCCTAAGTAGAAACGATCCAGCGATTCTATCAATGATGAGAATTCAGAAGGATCCAATCTTCTTAGACATGATGAAGATAGAAATGGGAATCATAGAGAAGGGAACATCATCAATCCTTTCACAAATTATTGCTCAACCATCTCTTTTGGAAAGGTTAAAGGATGCTCAAAAGGATGATGTGGGAATTCAAGAAAAAGTTGGAGCTATCGCAAAAGGTAAATCCTCGGAGTTTAATGTTAATGAAGAAGGAATTGTGCGGTTTGGGAAAAGACTATGTGTTCCATCAAGTCCGAAGCTGAAAAAGGAACTTTTGGATGATGCACATAGTTCAAATTTCTCTATTCACCTAGGGAGCACAAAGATGTATCGAGATCTCTGAGAAAACATTTGGTGGGATAATATGAAGAAGGAGATCACTGAATATACATCAACGTTCCTGGTGTTTCAGCAAGTGAAGGCAGAGAGGTAGAAGTCTAAGGGGATTATGCAACCATTGCCCATACCAGAATGGAAATGGGAGAACATCACCATGGACTTTGTCACCGGACTTCTGAGGACATCCAAAGGCAACACTGCAATATGGGTTATTGTGGATCGTCTTACAAAGACTGCACACTTCATTGCTATTCGGGAGGATTTATCTTTGGATGAACTAGCACGGATATATATCAGGGAAGTGGTAAGGTTGCATGGAGTACCACTATCTATTGTGTCTGACCGAGATCCAAGATTCACCTCTACGTTTTGGAAGAGTATTCAACATGCTCTGAATACTGAACTGAACTTTAGTACGGCCTATCATCATCAAACTTTTGGCCAATCTGATCGGAATATCCAAACACTTGAGGACATGTTGAGAGCATGCTCAATGGACTTTAAAGAAAGATGGTATCAACATCTTCCTCTGGTTGAGTTCTCTTATAACAATAGTTTCCACTCAAGCATCCAAATGACCTAATATGAAGCCCTATATGGAAAAAGGTGTAGAAAACCGACATATTGGGATGAGGTCAGTGAACATAAGCTGCTTGGACCAAAAATGGTCAAGGAAATGGTGGAGAAGATGAAAACCATTCAGCAGCATATCCAGGCAGCCCAGAGTCGAAAGAAGAGTTATGAAGATAATCATCGATGAGACATTGAGTTTAAAGTTGGAGACATGGTGTTTCTACGCATATCTCCGTGGAAGAAGGTCATGAGGTTTGGAAGGAAAGGTATATTAAGTCCATGGTACATCGGCCCCTTCGAGATTCTTGATCGTGTTGGGGTTGTGGCCTATCGACTAGCACTCCCGCCTGTTATGGCCAAATTACATGATGTCTTTCATGTATCCCTATTAGGAAGGACATACCAGACCCTTCACATGTACTCTCTTCTGAGGTGGTACAGTTGGAAGATGATATTCTTTATGAGGAGCAACCAGTAAAAATCTTAGATCGTAGATAAAAAGTTCTATGAAATAAGACAATGCCCCTCGTCAAGGTGTTGTGGAGAAACCACATGTTTGAATAAGCAACTTGGGAATCGGAGGAAGTGATGAATCTGAGTTACCCACATCTGTTTTAGTGTGGGAAAAGGAAAATTTTGAGGGTGAAATTTCTTAAGGGGGGAATATTGTAACGACCAAAAGTTTCATTAATAGAAATCCCTCTTGATCTAATTAAATTTCTCTTTATGTTTATATAAAATATTAACTTCTTTGGTTTTATGTTATGAATTTTGACCGCTGCTAATATAGCCTTTGAACAGTGATCACATGATTAGTATAAATATAGGGCTTTAACACATCCAATTTTACATAGACAAAGGAAGTGATGGCCTCATCCAGTAGACACTACTAGATATTTGAGTTTCTGCGCCTGTGGAAACGGGCGACCGCCAATGGCGGTCGCTATTCTGGAACAAAAAAACCGCGGGATTTTTCCCGCCCCGTTCATCTTCCTTGTCATTTTCCCCGCTACCACTGCAAATCTGGTGGCGTCGCGCCGATGCCCCCACCGCCGCCCCCACCTCATTCCGGTCACCCTCGATGTCATGTGTGTCACCCTCCGCTGCCCCCTCTACCATCGCAGCGTCCGCCTATCACCCCGCCGCCACCCCCGCCTATCACCCCACCGCAGCCCCCGCCTATCACTCCCTCCGGCCGCTGCATGTCAGCCATTGATGGCCACCGAAGGTCACCTGAGGCCCCTATGCCTTTTGCGTTTCTCCGGTACCGTTTCTGCATTTCTGCGTTTCTTTTTTTACATGAGCTACAGCGACCGCCATTGGCGGTCGCTGTTGCTCAGTACCGACGGAGCAACAGCGACCGCTTTTGGCGGTCGCTAAAGGCCCTTATTTTAGTAGTGATAATTACCCCATACGAAGCCCATTTGTCGGAGCTGGGAAAAGTGGTGGTGTCTTTGGGCTTCTCCCTTGACCAACCCCTAGCTGAGCTTCATCATGTCAAGCTCAAACGTGACCGTCTATGGGAAAAGTAAAATTTGATTGAAATTACCACTCGAGCAATGTTAGCTGAGCCATCCCAAGAGTCTATCACAATCACACACCTTACCCTTAGGTCTTATGAGGCTATTTAAAGGGTTTATGTAATGAATCGCTAGTACTATGTCCATGTATATTATTTTTATATATAATAATGAATATACCTCCTTGTCATTTTTGAGACATTGAAAATAGTTTTTAAAGTACAAATAATGTTTTTAATTATTATTTAATTAGGAAATATATTTTATTAAATTAATGGATTTTTGAATTTAATAATATTTTAATAAAATATTATTATTATTATTAAATTAATTTTTATTAAATATAAATGATCTTATAATTTTTATTAAGGTTTGAATGCTATTTCTGTCAAAACCTGTGAATTTTCGATAAATGTCGGTTTTTATTTTAAAAGTGAAAATTAACATATTTAAAAAATTATTTAGATAAAATAAATTTCATTTCTGGAATCAGGACGTTGAAATTATCCAACGGTGAATTTTTCATAATTTTCTGAGATAGTCAAATTTTTGGGTAAAAATTAAATACCGTTTAAATATATAATGTGTTTTATGACATCATAATGATTCAATAGTGATGTAATAAAATACTATAATCTTTATATTCGGACAATATATGTTTTACAATTAAAATAATTTTATTTTGGTTTTGTTTGATTTACCGTTCAAAGCATTAATGGACCCTCAAGACATATTCAACACCTTGCCTTTTAAAATTAATTTCCATGGGAGTGTGACTCACCTCCATATAAGAAACCCTAATGTTTTAATAAGTTCGGACTTTTTCCTTATAAATTATTGTTTTCATATTCCTTTTTCCAAAAACCATGGGCAAAAAACCATGGGATGGTTTGTGGTTTGGATTAATTCAATGTAAGGGGACCCAAACGTAAATAATAAAGAATTCCCTCACCTTTCCTATATAAACCCACCCAAGCTCCCACTTCCTCCTCACTCAAAGACTTTGGAGTTTGTCCAACCTCTGACCTACTCTCTATATAATCCTCCAAAGTTTATCCAAGCTCCAAATAAGCCTCTCACAGGCCTCTCTCAAGCCTTTGGAAGCACACTTCCAAGTAATGGTTTTTTCTTCTTTTCTCATTTTTTGTCCAATTTTCTTTAAGTTGTTTTTCCCTTCTAATTTCAATTATAAATGTTTGGGTATGGTTTTTCACCTCCCTAATACTTCTCTATTTATGTTTTAATGATGGGAGACCCCTTCTCTCTCATTAAATGCCTCCCATGTACACCCGTTACTATGCTGAAATTCTGAAAGGAACTTCTCTCTCCTCTTTTACATTCAAGAAATACTTTTGTTTCATGAATCTAAATTCCATTACAATTGTTGGGACATGTATATATATAACCTATTTACTTTTAATTACATGTAAATATGATTAGGAACCCCTTTCTATCTCATCAACCATTTTTATGAATTCTTATGTCACGCCGTTATGCTTCCGAAATCGCACCGATTTTCTAAGCCAATGCCATTGTGTAGTGGATACCATGCTCATTTCTCCATCAAGGGTATTCACCTTTAAGAACATTTACTTATTGATTGTAAAGTTTCATGTATTTATTCCACATTCTTTTATAATGGAATAAATTATTATTTTTTATGAATCCATATTTTATGATCCATGTGGCACACTTATGCATGAAATGAAATGTTTAAGGAGGGTGTGCCCTTATAGCGCTCCAATGCATTGGGTAAAGTATAGTATCACGATAAGTCATGTGAAATGAGTTTTGACTCATGGTAATTCAAGTGAAACGATGGTTTACTCGTGCTTTATGGTCAATGAGTATTTACTCATGCTCCATGTGTAATGAGCCTTGGCTCATGCTAATTCCATGTTAAGTGTTGTTGCCACATTTCCATGTTATGATTATCATGCGATATCATGCCTTTATGTTCATGTTTCTTTTATGATATATTGATATACCTATTTTCTGACTTGTATTGTACTCCTCATGTTATTCCATGTGTACTCCCTTACTGGTCTTTATAGCTCACCTGTTTCTTATGCATGTCCTCAGGTTATCTCATTCAATGCTAAGTACGAGGGAATGTAGTGGTCATGTAAAGGAAGTTTTCAATAAAGATGTTTTATTTCATGTTTCATGTTTTTATGTAATGATCCTAATACCCAAAGACACTAAACCTCTCAATCTTATTTTTTGTATCAAGTGATGTTTTATGTACTAAATTATTCTTAAGTTTGTAATAAAAGTAGGGTTGTCATAAATAACTCATCATTAATTGGTACTACTAATCCTATGTTAGTTGACTAGTGGATTAATTCTCTTGAGAATATATTTCTAGAATTGAAATGAAATATATAGGAAATTGTTTTAGTTATAGTATATTTTCTCAAGGTCAAATATGAACAGTGTTGTTCATTGAGCCAAAATACCTGTAAGGAAGATGAAATAGAAAACATGGAATGGAAATATTTTAAAGAAACATTTTTTAATAAATATTTACCTCATGAAAAATGAACTTATGTCAATATAAAGGTCCTCATATTAAATCAAAAGATTGAATAAATTAATTTTGAGCATGAGTCTTCCTTTATAAGTTTGTCTATGTTTGTCATGAATTATACACGCAATATGGAGTGAAATATTTACCATTTCATTGAAAGGATTTATCTAGTCTTAAAAGGCCACCAGTCTCTCAAACATTTGTTCATATGATGAAACAATTTGATATTCCATCAAAAGAAAGAAGGAATTCTCTATATCCTACATGGTTAAATGAAATCATGAAAATAATAGAATTAAGGGGAACTAAAAAAGGTACTCCATAAAAAAATCAGAATAGAATGAATAAATTTCCATCTTTTATGAACTATGGAAAGAGTAATATTGGAAGATATTTGAATGTCTTAGGAGTTTATAATAAGATTGGATATAAGGGTCCCCAGGATAGAAAAAAAAGAATAAAGAAAACATTTTTATCTTGTGCACTAACTGAAATAAAAGGGAAATCATCCAAAACAATTTCCCAATAATCAAGGTAACATACCATAAAGATTAAAAGGGAATAAGGAAAAGATAATGTGATCACTGTAGTTGAGGTTGAAGTTCCCAAATATGTGGTGGAATGCACTTTATTCCTATTTCAAATTTAGATAATACTTAATTTTATTATGTATCCTAATTCAATTTTATATCATCCACATTTTAAAATATATTTTTATATTTTCCATGAACTTTAAGAAGTTATTTTTCAATAAAAAATGTTAGTGGAAGTATCACTGTATCATGGTTGAGTATGGTAGTCCCCATTATGACACATAAATGTAATTCATTTGCAGACCTTTTTATCAAATCTATATTTTAAATAAATATAATTCTCGGTATTGATGGGATTTCATAATATGGTGAAAAAATTTATTTCAATAAGAATTAAATTGTTTTTAGTGATGAATATGTATAATTCTTTATATATTGTGAAGAGAAATCATCATCTGAGACATGTTTAGATCCACCCCTAGTATCTATACTGACTGATATTTTTTTGGAATATGTTTTACAAAATATTGATATAGAGAAGGTATTCTTCAAATTGAGTATGTTTCTATTATATAAGAATAAATTGATTTATTTCTTGAGGAATTAAATTTTCATTCACCAGAGCGCAAAGTTGAGTTTTCCATTAACATAATCCCTAATGCAAGACCAATATTAAATTCTCTTTATAGAATTACGAATTTGGAATTAGTGGAGTTGATGATAAAACTAGAGGATTTTTATTATAAGGTATTTCTTTGAACCATTGTTTCACCATTTTGGGACCTTGTTCTCATAGTTAAGAATAAATATGGATCAAAGAGACTATGCATTAATTATGAGGAAATCAATTCTATTATGATAAGGAAAAAATATCATCTACCTCACATTGATTACTTATTTGATCAACTTCACAGAACTCGATATTTTTCAAACATTGACCTTTTCTGAGTATCATTGATTGAGGGTAAATAAGAAATATATTCAAAGGACAACATTCGAATCAAGGTATTTAAATTATGATCTTATAGTAATTCTCTTATGATTGACTAATGAAACCTCATTTTTATAGACACAATAAACAGAGTATTCAGGTAATATATTGATGATTTTTTTGTGGTATACATTGATGATATCTTGGTGTATTCTAAAATATATAAATACAATGATAATCACTTTTTAATTACTATTAATAATCTTATAAGAAATTAGTTATATGGTAAATTTAGTAGTTGTGTTTTCTTGCTTCAAGATGTTTCTTTTCTTCGTCATATTATCTTCAATGATGGAATCATAGTTGATCCTACAAAGACAAAGAAAATCTAATATTTTCCTACAACTATGTACATAACTAGGGTATGTAGATTCATTGGTTTGGAAATTTATTATCAGTGATTAATCCATATTTTTCTCAATTAGCTAACCTATTAAGAAAGAGTTGTTGTAAAGGGTTAATGTTTATATGGAAAAATGAATGTGAAGAATCTTTAAATAATTAATGAGTAGATCAGTCAAGGATCCAGTTTTGACTCTACTATATAGAAATATTGGGTCTGTGATATATAGTGATACATAAAAGAAGGTAAATGGTCGTATACTTATGTAAAATGATAAATTTATTTCATATTCATCAAGTAAGATTAAGTATCATGAACAAATCAATCCAACCCCTAATCTTGAGATGGCAGTTGTAATGTTTTCTTTCTAGATATAGTGAAATTATCTATATGGTGAAATATATGAGATATACATAGACCATAAGAGGATAAAATACATCTTTTAGTATAAATATCTCAACATGAGGAAATGTTGGTGGTTCAAGAAACTCAAAGAATATGATTTATCAATAAGCTACAACCCAATGAAAGAAAATAAGGTATCAGATTCTTCGAGTGGGAATGATCATAGAGTTATGACCGAGATAATGATTGAGAGGGATCCTATGTTATTGGATCTAGTAAATATAGTTATAGTAATTATTAATAAATTATTTTAAACCCATCTTTATTAGAAATGATAGAAAGGTATCAATCGAATGATGATAACTTTAATATAAAAATTAAATCTATAAATGATGGAAAATTTATTGACTTCATTTGTGAAGTTGGTATTCCGAAATTTGGAAAGACATTATGTGTTTCATTGTTACATCTTCTAAAAAAGGAATTTTTGGTTGAGAATCATGTAGGATTGAAATAATGATGTAGATGCTCAATATCCAAGAGGGGATGGGGGTGAATTGTGCACTATAAAAAGTTCATTAGACAAGGAATAATCTAAGTTTAACAAAGTTAATCTAAGAAAATTCACAACACCTCTAATCACCAATTGGAGAATTGGAACCAAAGTTTACAATATGACATTCAAACTTAAAACGTATAGAATATAAACTAATCAGAGTACAAGTATTAGAAAATATAATAAGGTTATACTTTCCTTACAATACAAAAAGTGCAGCGGAAAAAAAAGTAGTAAAACTACAAGTAACAAGATATAAGTCATTTAACCCAAAGAGAAGGGTATCCAACAACCTTGGATAAAGGTCCCTTAATTTATACTTTCAAGCAAGTATGTCTTACCTACACCAGGGTAAGCCCTCGATACGAAGATTTAAATCCTTGTCTTGCTATCCCCACAATCCCTAAATTTCAAGGTAGTTGGAACCTCTGTCTTCCTCAGTAAGGAAGCCCTTGAACTTCAAGGTAGTCTGAACCTCTATCTTCCTATCCTCGGAAGTCCTCGAATGTAATCACCAACATTCGGAGTCGCACGAAGCAATCTGAATGAGCAGTTCAGTACGCACAAGGCATGAAAAGCTTCTCTCTCTAGAAATCACCTTAACAGTGTGTGGCCTCTAGATCGATCAACTTGTTGTTGAGCTCTTTCAAATGAGCTCCTATTTATAGGAAAATTTCCAAAGGTTGGATCCCTCCTCCAACGGTAATACTTTCCATGAAATTCGGAGGGACCTGTACATGTGTAACTCAACCAAAGGCAAATTAGAAACATAATGGATGACATCGTTTAATAATAAATCATGTATAACTGAATGCACGACATATTTTTTAAATGGGGAATATGTATGCAAAATCCATAAAAAATTTCAGAGTGTAAGAAAATTAAAATTTCGGAGTCTAACAAAAATAAAATTCGAAGTCTATGTTACGAAATGTTCAGATTCTGTTTTATAGGAATTCGGAGTCTCGTTTCACCAGTGTTCAGAATCTAAACTTGTAGATGTTTTAAGTTGAACTTCATAGGAGTTTGGATTCAATGTCATGAAAGTTCAGATTCGAACTCATGAAATTTTGGTGTCGAAATTCATCAGACTTCGGATTCGAACTCATGAATGTTCAGAGTCGAACTTCATAGGAGTTTGGAGTCAAACTCAGGAAAGTTCAGAGTCGAACATCATCAGAGTTCTGAGTCGAACTCATGAAATTTTGGAGTCGAACATCATAAGAGTTCGGAGTCGAACTCATGAAAGTTCGGTGTTGAACTTCATAAGAGTTCAGTGTCGAACTCATGAATGTTCGGAGTCGAACATCATAAGAGTTTGGAGTCGAACTCATTAAAGTTCAGAGTCGAACTTCATAAGAGTTCGGAGTCGAACTCATGAATGTTCGGAGTCAAACTTCATCAGAGTTCAGAGTCGAACTCATGAATGTTCGGAGTCGAACATCATAAGCGTTCAGAGTCGAACTCATGAAATTTTGGAGTCGAACTTCATAAGAGTTCGGAGTCGAACTCATGAAATTTCGGATTCGAACTCAGGAATGTTCGGAGTCAAACTTCATAAGAGTTCGGGGTCAAACTCATGAGTGTTCGGATTCCAAAATTCAGATTGGAAATTCATTACAGTTCACATCCATAATTCGGATCCTAAAAACCGAATGCTCCAATCTTTACATTATATGACTTCTGGGATTTTGGGTTTGAATCCAGTTTTTGTACTTAAGAAAAATATTGCTATGTATAAGAAAATCTAGGTTGGGGTAAAATTCCTTAAAGAAGTAAATTTTCCTCATGGGGGTAAAATATATATTTTCTTAAGTATAAGGTGTTTTTAATTTTCAAAACAAGAAGGAATGGAAAAGTCATAAGGAAAACATTATTGACTCAATAACTCATAGCTCAAATTTATCTATGCAACCTTGTAGGATGAAGATATATATGGATTTGAGGGAACATATTTTGTGTGATAACATGAAGTGGGAAATTAAGGACTATGCATCAAGATACGTAGTTTTTCAATAGGTCTTTTTAAAGAGACGTCATTATAGAAGATTAATGCAACCTCTTCCTATTCCAATATAAAAATGGGATGAAATTCAAATGCAATTTTTCATAGGAATACCAAAGAATCTATGAAATAATTGTGCAATATGGGTTATTATTGATAACCTAACCAAAATTTTACATTTCCTCTTCAGAATAGAATATTTAACTCTTTATCACATCATGAGTATTTATATAAATGAATTTTTATGGATTCATTTTTCAACGCATTAAATTGTGTTCGATTTTGATTCCCTTTCGACATCGAAATTTTGGATAATTCTTTAGATGGATCTTGATACTGATCTTAAAATGAGAACCACCTACCATCATTAAACTAAAGGACCATTATAAAGGATGATTAAAACATTTGAATACAATTTGAGTCCTTTTTCACTTGAATTTCACGGTATGTGGGATCAGTATTTCATCATTGGTCGAGTTTGACTATAATTATAGTTTCTATTGAACTATTAAATATCATCATATGAAGAATTATATGTAAAAAAGCTTCATACTCTAACTTATTGGAATGAAGCTCTAGAAATGAAACATGAATGCCCATAACTTTTTTAAGAAACCAAGAAAATGGTAAATACTATTCAGGATCATATTAAATCAACTAAAAGAAAGAAAAAGAATAATGATATCAATCATAGTAATGATTTTAAAATTTAATTTGGATATCAAGTTGTATTAAAAGTTTCTCCAGGGAAGGGATTCACATGGTTTAGTGGGAAAATTTTTTTGATCCTAATGTATATTGTACCCTTCTAAATTTTGGAAAGAATTGTATCTGTGGATTATCATCTATAAATACTGCCAAGACTCCCTAAAGTACATGATGTGTTCTATATATCATTGTTAAGGAATTACATACCATACCGAATACATGTGATGAACCCTAAAGTGATATTATTAGAACCTTAACTACCTTACAATGAAGAGCCTATCTAGATTCATGTTACTATATTTCTAGTATTGGGGAATCAGATGACTCGACTCATGTAGGTACATAAGAGAAAATATAAATTAGAGGAATAAAAATGGGAACAATATGATGTTATGAAGACTAACTACCAACATTTTTTAATAATGTAATCATAATGAACTATCAAGGATGAAATTTGTATAGGAAGAAATAATGTAACACATCAAGACATTATGGTATATTTCCTTTCAAATTAATTCAAATTTTAATACATCTTGTGATAAATGAAAACTCAAGCCCCTAGTATAGTAAGTGAACAATATATTTTAAAATAATATTAAAAAAATGAAAATTTTAATATATCATAGAAAAAAATAATAACCATCTTTTATGAATATCAATTGTGAACATACTTAGTCAAAATAATCCAAGAATGAATTTTTAAAATTTTCCCTTAGAAATAAGCTTATAGGAATAAAAAAACATCATATTTAACTATTAATAAATTTTTTAATAATAAGATAATATAATTCTTGAAACTAATAATTTATTAAATAAATATTTAATATAAATAAAGGTAAGAACATTTTGAGGTAAATAAGATATAATTTTTTGAAAACTATTTATTTTCCATGAAACTACTTCTGTTTTAAAAGGTATAATGTCAACCCATTACAATTAATTAAAATAATATTTAATAATGAATGATTTATATTAAATTAATATATTATATATATAACTATATTAATTTAAATCTATCTAGTTATTATTCTTATCCATATATTTTGTATGACATTTTCTTATGCTTGAAAACAGCATTTAATGAAAAACTAATTTTTGAGGCGAATTGCGTCTTAATTTTAAGTTATATTTTTTTTACTTATATGAATTGAATTTAATAAATTGGAATATAAATTTTAAAAAAATAATTAATTTTATTTAATAATTAAATCTTGATTTTTTCATAATTATTATAAAAGGAATTAAATTTTAATTACGTTGATTATGTTTAAAATGAGGTTTTGCACATTACATGAACTTGTGTTAAAACCCATTTTCCACACATATATAATTTTTATATGATAAATTTTATTTAATATTTATAATTATTGGTTCCAAATTATAAAATAATCCTCATTTTAATTTTATTCTTAAAGGATAAATTACATTGGAAACTAAAAATATAAAAGTTACCGAGGTGAAAAATAAAATGGTAAAATTATGTAAAATTAAGGGAGTACGAATAACATTATAAAATTTTTAAAAGTTTGGGTATATCATATAATACCTCAAATAAATTATTTATCAAATTATTAGGCACTTGGGGTGATAGTGACTTCCCATTTTGTAATAGATTTGGGTATTTGAGAAAACGAATATTAGACTTCCTCAATTATCCAAGGGTACTCTATACCATCACATCTTCACACCTATCAACACATTTGTCTCAAACAAAAAATAACAAAATTTCTCTTAAAAATAC
This sequence comes from Viscum album, assembly GCA_963277665.1. Taxonomy (NCBI): domain Eukaryota; kingdom Viridiplantae; phylum Streptophyta; class Magnoliopsida; order Santalales; family Viscaceae; genus Viscum; species Viscum album. The sequence goes on from OY728140.1 coordinate 1,453,095,438, forward strand.
ATATAATCAATCAATATTCCCAAAATACATACCAAAGTGTTCTTAAGAATATATCCAAGGGATGTTTCACTAAGAAAAAGTAATCATCTTAAAGAAGATCTTTCTTTTTCTTTCTTATATTTCCACATTCAATTATATATTAAAATATACCAAATAATAACACCATTATATATCATATAATAATATTTAATTATGTTTATTTAATAATATTTATCCATCTCCACTTCTATCAATTGGGAAACAAAATCATTGCTCATGTGTACGGCAGGTTGCCGCCACATGAACTGATGTACCTTATTTTTCATCAATACCTCTCAAAGTTGGATATAATGATTGATTTAATTTATATATATAATATTTATGATACAATTATAATTCTATAACTATAATATCTGATATAACTTCTTAATTTCTATTTCTTTTAAAATATGATAACATCACTCATGTGTATGGCGGAGTACTGCCTCACAAAGTGAGGTGATTGGTTTTTCACTAATGCTTCACATGGAAGGTAATAAATGGTAAATTAGATAAAAATATGTGATTTATATAAAATGACATTTATTAAATAAAATTAATCTGTCACAGACTTGCTATCTCTTTCACCCATTTTGGGAATGATATTTTTTCTCATCCGTACGTATGACCTACCATCTCCACAAAGCGATGTGATTCACTTTCCATGGAATCCTTCAAGAATGATTCTAAAAATTAATATAATGATTAAATATTATATTTATAAAATTATTTAAATTATATATTTTTTTTATCTATATCCTTTTTACAAGAACAGAAACGTTCATAATAAAAAATGCATGAGAAAACAAGGAAATTAACACCCCAAAAAATGAAAACAATGAAATATTATTAGTAAACAGGTGTAAAATGCTACTAGAGGCTCATCTATGATATTATAAATATCAACATTATTCTGGTATAAATCAATAACAAGATTAAAACAATTATACAATATTTTATGTAATTTTTAACCAAATTGAAACATGAGGTAAGGGATTTGGTATAAATTTACATTTCATTGAGACATATTAGTTAATATGAACCCATTTAATTTTATGTGGTGTGTATACATACCATTTTATGAATTTATCATGAATACATATTTATTCACGAATTTAACTTTTTTTCAAATTTTATTCTTCAAGGTGTTAAAATTTAAATGTTACCAAAGTGGTTAAAACATATCTATGTTCTCACTTTATTATGTGATTGTTATCTTTATCTTGAAATAATAACTTTTTTGTTATCATTTTTCATTAGAAATTAAATTTATCTTAAATATAAATATTCCTTTTATCGTGTATATTATAATTTATTAAACCATTAACCCTTTTTATATATGTTGTTTACTTTTACATTTATTGGATTAACTGGGGACATATTGATAAATCCATATTCTTTACTCAATATGGATATTTGATGATAAGTCATATTGATTCATGAATTAAATAAATTATTTGATATATGAACATTGATTTTGGCATGAAATTATCAATGGGGCATGATTATGGATAGATCCTCGATGCATCAACAAGTCTCATGAAACAAATCATTTAACCAAATTAGATATAATTTTACCCGTAGTTTTATACTACCTTATGAAAGGTCATGGCAATAGAGGTACTATGATTCTTGAGTTAATTATGTCTACAAATTAATCATTTCCATAATTTAAAATTTTTTAAATATTATTATCCATGATATTTTCTTATTTATATTATCTTTGGGTTTATTCCATTATATATTTATTGATTAAATGTAATGTGTTTTCAATTATTTACCTTCCATATTTGTTATTCCTTATAAATGTGCAAGGGTTGATTCAAGGGAATAAACAGAATCTATAAGTCTAAAGAAAGATAAGAGGTAATAAAAGATTTTCTTGAACCTATGTTTGTAATTACTACAACTAAATAACATAAGATAAAAATTATACATATTTTAATCTCATGAACCTCTAAGTTGAAGGTCTCTACTTCCTGTAGTTTCCCTCGTCTATGGCCACCAACTACATTATTGTGGCATGGACCACCTGGGGCTGGTGGTGGAAATATTAAAAACTATATGCCACCTCCATCTATGACCCCAACTCCTTTTCAATATCTTTTACCCTTGGAACCTCCTTAATCCTACCATTATATCTACCTTGGAGGTCTATCAACCATATATCTATTAGATGAATGAAATTTTTGATATCCAATATGAGATGTCCATGTCTATAATAAGAGAAACACGACCACTCTCTAGGCTAACTAGAACCTCCTTGAAGTCCATGGACTATTGAACCATTTTCCTATGATTTTCTCTTGATGTTTCTCACATGGATAAATCCTTTTTCCTACCATCAGCTACCAGTTTTTGACGTACCAACTCATGTATAACTAATTCTAAAACTAATTATCTGTGTATTCTCATCCATAAATATCTATGCTACTACATCATACACATGAACTCTAACATCATTAGAAATGGAAAGATATATCTCTCCAGCCGTGATATCTTAGTGTTGGAACCACTTAAAATTTACAGATGAGAATAACAGATCATGAACTATATCTTGATAGTATCACTAGTGGTTGGTGAACCTTTAAAAATAATATTCAATGGTCATTTAGCCTTGTTGTAGCTATAGAAGCTCCTATATATTCACTTATCACAATTTGGCATGATAGAAATCATACCTGAAGATATGATCAAACTCTTTCCAAGAAAGAGACATCTCATCATGTGTTTAAGTCACCAAAAACCACCATCATCATATAGATTCCAAAATAAGACTCTCCACTAGGACCACTATCTTCTCTGGAGGTGTCCTCATAAGGTAGGGAACTCAGGTAAAAACCTCTATATAATATTTAGATTCCTTAGATTCTGGATTTCCCTAAAACCTAAGAATTCATTACCTTTGAATTAGATAAAGTGAACTTATCCCATAAATATCCTCATCTAGTACTTCAAGTGTAACTTAGTTCCCAATGGGTAGTGGTAAGACAATAAAAACACCTGTAGGGACCAATTCTTATATAGGATCTTATAGTGAAGCCGCATCACTCGATGGCTCATCATTGTGATCCGTTTGTTGAATTCTGGATGCATTTCATCACAGATGCATCCGGAAATAAAATCAAGATTTCACATGGCTAAAGTGTATATCTAGAGAGATGAATCAATAAGGACATGGAAATAACAACCCATTCATATATTATGCATTTATTAATGTTTTACCTACAACGAGTTCATATATGTACTATGTTAATAAGAATGTTTTCAATAACCTGCTGAATAGATATGTCTGTTACTACCCCAAAAATTGAATCACTGGCCTAAAATCTAATATTAAAACCCTTTAATAGTATTACCCTAGTCCCAAAACAAAACCACATAGCTAGAAAGTCTCCAAACTCCAGTTATAAGATAATAAAACCTTTGATACCACTCTTTCATGACCCTCCCACTAGGTCCCCTGAGCCTATGGTAAGCTGAGTGTGACACCCCAATACCACCACTAATATAAAAGGGGTTGTTGAAACTCATTTAGTAAGAATATATTACACATATATTCCTTAGATTATGTACATGAATTCATGAACACATATCTGAACACCAATACAATTCTTAATGGTAAAACAAAACTGATGCCATAATGAGTTCATAAAAACTATACCACTTTAGTGTTTGAGAAATGTACTATATGGTAAATAAAAAAATTTAATCCCATCAAAAAACAATAAAAATAATCTAACATGATAGAATAAGGGGAATTAAATTAAATGAAATACCTAAAATGAACCATGATCATTCAAGATCAACTGTGCTTTACCTACTCTTTGTCCTCCTAAAACTCTATCAAATGGCATGTCATATGCATAAGATGTGACTTTTGTGGGAAGATCCCATGAAAGGGTGAGTATAAAAATTCCTAGTAGAACACCCTATAATCATAAGTCATAAATCACCAAGATAGTATTTGTATCATCATCATAAAGATATGTAAATAATGATATGCTACATTGCAATAATATCCCCATGATATACTCAAGATAGACTATAAGTCTTAAGGAGATCACAACCATGCTTCCACTCATAGGGTTCTACATGAGGGTTCAAGGTAATGCTCATCTAAAAGAAATCACTCCACATAACATGTTATCACTAATATCACTCATCTGATATGTCATTCTCATCAATCCTCACCAAAAACAATCATTCACTAGAACTTTAAATATCTCGACATATAGATAGGAGATGTCATCTAGGGCTTCAGGAGTATACTGAAACCTTAAAATAATATCGTTCTTTGTAAGGGATCGTATACCCATTATGTTGGTCATGATGATCTCTCTAACCCCACTAAGGGAAGTTGATAAAATGATAGAGGATCACACCCATGGTCACATAGAAACATTTCTAAACACTATTCAAGTCTAATCACATTTAGGGGATCACATCCTCTGATTAAAAAATAATGCCTCATTATACCCTCATCGGGATGCTCCAAGATAACACACCTAATTGAAATTAGTGTACAATAAATTATTTGAGGTCCTCAGACTACCCAGGATAAAGCACATTGTGTGTACATGTAGTACATGACATGTCTATATTTGGAAATACCCATAACCCACTGTCCCACATGACATGTATATCACCAAATACACAACATGTTATTTTAGATATACCATATGTAGAGATCGGTATAAAAATAAGAATACTAGAATCCTAACTCTGTATATTATATCCCATTCTCTTGTACATCAGGCCATACTCATGTACTCTGGATGTGCCTATGTACCTACCTGTGTCCAAGCCTATATACCCCTTGGGTACAAGATGAGTCACCGACCATGGGTAACATTCTGAGTTGTATTATTATCTATTCATAAACCATATCACCACATGAGGGGACCACATGGTGTGTGTTATTCTAGAGTACACCACTTATAGTTTGGATTTTCATTGAAAATATGGACTATTCTACACGTCTCACTCACATCGTTACCAACATCAATTCCCTTACTAAACTAGAAAACAAACATGGATCTAGTATTGACTGATCTCGGTTATCACTGGGAACTAGATTCTAGTAATCAAATATATCCTAGAATCATCTCAGTGGAACCAAGTCATCTATACACCAAAAACCTTGACCTGAGGATCTGTAAATCTAAACCCAATCCACCTTCAATCATCCAATATCATCAACACACCGTCATTGCTTCATCGATCATGAACCTGAACCCATGGTGATGATCCAACATACCAAATAAAAACAACACAATGATCATCCACTATGTATTAGTCTAATTAACGACCCATGAAAATATTGGTGATGAATGTGGGATGATCAGGGGAAGAAATGTACAAACACAATAATAGGAATGAACCTCAACCATTTTTTGGGATATCCACAGTTATTTTCAGTTAGAATAAAGAAAAAAAAATAATAAATAATCAAATACAATTAGTTCCTAACCATATGATGATTCACGTTTGGATCAAATTTTGATGAAGAATTAGTCCACGTCACAGTCATTAGTTATCCACAAGCACCGTTGGCACACTGATTGTAAATCCACAATCTGCTTTTGATTATCCATGAATTCTCCTCTAATTTATTCTCTCTAAATCCCTATCTTAATGTTTCTAAAACTATGTATTTAACATTCCAATGATTATATGGAAAATAGTTTTGGTTTAGTCATTAATAACCAATTAATAAAATAATAAATTTATTTAATTATTATTCCGCCCATAATGGTGTTCAAGACAAACACCTAAAATACACAATGATAGTTTCATTCCTAGGTGAAACCCCACATTACATCTTTAATATTGGTCTCATATTTCCGATTTAAGACTATATTCATTATTTATTCCATTATTATATAAACAAATGTGTGTGTGTGTCATATAATTTTATTTTATATTTATTTTATGTCTGTACTGGGCCTCTTTGGGCACAAAAATCCAACAAAAACTCAGTAGACAGATTTTAAAATATTTCTTGAATTATTCAAAAACATTACTATGGTTAAATTAATTCATTACAGGTATATTTTTTAGTATATAATTTTGTGTATATAGAGCTTTTTTCAATGTTTTTTACTTCATCCATTAGATTTTGTGTAAGTTTTGTGACATTTTGATGGATTTATTCACTAGTTTTCTCCATGATCTTGGTATATGTGATATTATTTAGGATATTGTGGATAGATTCATGAATTGAACTCATTTATTGTTGATAAATGTGTTAAGTAAATTATCATTATTTAAGTTTTGTAGATACTATTTTTACCATGAATGTTGGGGAATTATTCAGTTTTCTTTTGTCTATTAGCAACACATTATTACTTTATTTCTCCATTATATTTCTTGAATTTTTATTTTTAGAGTTTCATGGGTGTATTATATTCCCATGGATGATCGTTATTATAATAATTCCTATCATTATTCTATTTGGATAGCTCTCTTAGAGGTAATAAATGGGAGGCCTTTCATATATTGGATATTAAGATGATTCATTATTCTATTCCACAATTATAACACTATGTTAAATAGTTTTTTTATTGAAAATCTAAAATATAATAATAAATATGACTAATTATTTGATATGATTAGTTTATTTTAAAAATAATTAAAGTTAAATTTCACTTCGAAAATGTTTTTATTGTAGAAGGATGTGATTTGGAGGGCCCAAGATGTTGTGGGAGTGAAATGGGCCAAATTTCATGGAATCATAATAATATATATTCAATGAATTTTAAATTGTGAAAAATATGTGCATAAAATTAGTTTTTAATTTTTTGAGTGTATCCATAACATTTTGGGATATAGTACTTTAGAATAAATAAAATTCCAATTCAACCAAATTCCTTCTTAAATGATGTCATAAATCTTGAAAAAAAATTGTATGATGTCAAGAGTATAGCTCAATATATTACCAATATCTCACATTCTAGAATTCCAATAGAAAAAAATGTTTTAATAGATGCAGTTTAGTATGCATCCAAAAACTCTTCTATTTTTTTAAATTTTATAATAGTAGTTTTACATACCTAAATATGATTCATAAGTGATATTAGAAAAATGAATTTAAAAAAACATACTTCCCATTCCTAGTAATTTGAACTATTGGTACCTAATTTTTATATTTGACCATGGGAAATGTTTTTATGATTTTGAATATTATTATGGTTTTTATCATCCCTTTTAAGGTATTAAAGTCTTCTATCCACATAGTTATAATTGAAATAAGGAATGATTTATACTCAAGACTCCCCCTCCTCTTGATATAATGTTAAATGATTTTTGTTCTTTTCAAGGGAGATATGAACCTGTCAAGGGAGATATATCTCACCTATTAGCTTCTCGTTAGGTATAATTTTTGTTTGAGAAGATTTTATTTATTTTTAAATTAAATTTTTTCATATTTGAATCATAGTGACCTTGTATTTTCATTCATCGATATTACATCATTCTTTTTGAATATTTAAAACATTACACATACACTTACCTAAGGAATGTAATAGTTTAGTTACTTTAGAAAATAATAAAATATTATTCTTAATTTAGTGAAAAATATTCAATGTATCCCACAAAGATCACCCCCTTTAGTAATCTTCACAAACATACCCTACCTAAACCATTCTTTATAACATAGGGAAAAGGAAACATTACAAATGGTGAGCATAGATTTTCAATAAGGTTAAGAATAAGAGATATCAATATAGGATCATATGAAATCATAAGACTAGCCTAATGGTATGTGATCATGAACATAACTTATAAATCTCATATCAAACCTATCATGGATTGTGAATAGGATTCATTGAGTAAAACATTATCATTTCAGAAAGCATGGGCTATAAGAGTGAGTAGTCATCATAAATCAATAATGAACCATAATGTTATGTCATCAATGTGTGGCACCATAATTAATATATAAAATAATTTCATATTTCAAGGTAAACTACCAATACCATCAACATAGTGGATCGGGAACTATCACTTGTTTCCCTTTGTGGATCTAAATTCACCTATTTAACATTATGGATTAGGAAACACCTATTTAAAATTTTGGATCATGACACACCTATTTCCATTTGTAGATTAGGACACACCTATTTCTCATAGTGGATCTAGACACACCTATTTTCTATAGTGGATCAAAACACATTGGTTACCTATAGTGGATCAATCCCTTAAACTTATTTCCCATCACTATATCATGAAATATAAATCATTACCCAAATAATTGGAGGGAGATATAGGTCTCACCAATATCATAATTAAAACCATAATTAAGTGTGTCATAATATCATAATACATTCATTATATCATAACCCATGAAATGAAATTTGTTACAAAAATATTCCATCATATCATAATCTAAGAAAAAGAGACAAGTTTCATAATCATTTCAACATTTCATAATAAAATAATACATGGAAATTAAATGGATTCCATAATAATTTTATCATGGTATAACCCATGGAAGAGATATGTCATATACAAACATATTTTAATGATATCATAATAAATGATTTTGAGAACTAATAAGAATGGTATCCATGGTTCATATACTAAGAAAATCATAAGATTAATCACACGATATCATCCTATATGGAGAATAATTTTGAAAGATCACTTAGAAAATTTCATAATAAAAATATCCATTATTTTAAAACCAATTATTATAACATAAAAATTTATAAATCCTTTTATTTGAAAATAACATTGAAAACATATAAAAGAATCTATAAAATCAATTTAAACATTTCATGTGGAAAATATCATTTCGATTGTGAAAAACATTTTTTTCAAACATAAAACATGTTGAAATTTTTTTCTTTGATAAAAACTTTGAAAACATAGAAAGGAATATTCGAATAAAGGATTGGAAATGAAATCAAAAAATTACATTCATTCCATAAATTTAAAATGAAGATTCCTTTAATATTTTGGGTAAAATCCAAAGGGGAATTATTTAGAAAATGACATAAAAATTACTTTAAAACATTTTTTAGAACATAAATCAGGGGTAAAAAATTATTTTACAAATAATAAGATTATAATAAAAAAAATTTGAAAACATTTTTAGAAAACATGGTTTTGGAAGAAAGAGAATTTTTGACCGAAAATATGATTTTTCAAATAAACATAATTTTGAACTCTTTAGTACATAAAGAGAGTAAAAATAAGGTATAACATGTATTATAATTAAATAACCAAGGGTTAATAAAATTAGTTAGATTATTTAGAGATATATCATAATGCTTTATCACTGGAAGAACAATCATATATAATCCTCACAAACGATGATACTGAAACATAAAATTCATACCAGATTGGTACTGTTTAATTATAATAACTATGAATGAATAAAATTAAATAAAAATTAAAATATACTTAAAATATTAATATTAATAAAAATAACATTTTAAAGGCGTGATATATACACCCCGTATACTAATATTAGGTGGATAACAAAACGTTTGTCCCAAATAAGACACATTGAGACCAAAATACCTTATCGATTTGTGAAATTTAGAATCATAAATCCCATGAAAGATATATCCTACATTGGATATGTAAATTCCCATAATTATAATTTTATTTATCCTAAAATAAATTCATTTGTAGTATATAAAACACATAAAATAAATAGGTGATGAATATGGCATGTGCCTTAGATTAGTAAAAAAGTGAGATGGAAATCCCTTAGAGTAAGTCTTGACTTCCCTTATAAAAATTATAACCTCATATATAATAAATATGATTTTATTATAAATATATTATAGAACCAAATTAATATATATATATAACACGATATGTTATTTTTTTATGTAATGTAATTACTTGCTTATTAACAATTCTGTGTTAATGTTATGTTTCAGGTAATAACCGCTTTGTTTTTTTATATGTTTTGATTTTTTTTGTATTTATTATCCTTATTATTTGATAATGGTTAAATAATATCTATAATTATAACCGTGATATAAATATCATATATATTCCATATATATTTATTTATAGTAATCCATAAAATTTATTGATATAAAATGAATTTCACCATTCATGGAGATGGTAGGTCGTACGTATGCATGAATGTTATTTCTATTTTCATATTGGAAAAAATGTAACTGTAAATGTCATATTATCATTAAATAATATTTTTTATTTCATATGTATCACATGTTTTAATTAAATGTTTCCTTAATACCTTCTATGTAATGTGTGAATGAATATCATCACTTCATGAGGCAGTAGTATGTCGTACAAACGTATACTTAATTCCATAATATTAATATTATAATAAATATAATATAGAAAAAATAAAAACATAATTATTTTCAAAAATTATATGTGTTAAAGGAAAAATGAACATCGTCAGTTTGTGAGGCGGTAGTTCGTCATACACACGAATGATGATTTTGTAACAAATTAGATGAAAGTAGAGATTTTTGAAGGTTGTTAACTTAAAATAAAAATAAAATGGTATATTTAAGATACAAGAATTATTATATAAGAATTATATGATTATAATTTAATTATGTCGAGTAATAAATAAAATAATAGTGCTCATTGATAAATGTAACCACTTCATAAGGTATCCTCTTTAGGTTTGCACTAAAAGCCATCCTAGAATGGATTTATGTACAGAATATGAATTTTAAGATGATTCAATAAAAATTATAAAGTTATTTGGTTTGGTATTTTTTGAAAATAGTTTTTTAATGTGTGCTTAATAGAGTATATGGGTGGCCTTTTATAAGTGGGGGAGAGGACACAGTTGGAATTTTTAAAAATAATTGAGTGTTACCACATTTTTCATATGTCACAAGGGTAAAAAATATTTCATTATTGAAAATTAGAGTAATAATGGTCACAATATTAATAGATAATAGTTTTTAGAGAAGGTTTTATTTAATTTGTACCATTATGTTTTTAGTTTAACCCCCAGGTAAACCCATTTTTACCTTATCGATAGTAATTATTTTTTACAGAATTCACTATTCATTTTGGTAAAAGATTAAATTGAACTTATTACATAATATAAATTATTATGATTCCAAATATTGAATCCTTTTTTCCAAATTTTAATCACTTAAGTGAAAATTTTTAATTTATGATTAATCGCACAAATGTGATGAGAAAATGGTTTTTTAAAGAGAAAATGTTCAAAGGTTTACAATGTTTTTATATCAAAAACAAGTATAAAATTCACTCCATTAGCCTAAATTGTATTAATGTGTGTATAATTTAACTAATTTAAATTGAAAATAAATTTAATATATAATTTATCTTTATAAATAAATTAAACAAAAAGGTATTTTAAATTAAAATTTAGTATTTTCACTATTCATTAAAAATGAAACTTTTCCAAAAAAAACCAAAAATTGACCCCAACATAATTTTGACATGATGATTTAAAAAGTGAATTTTTTTTATCAAATTAATTTCATATAATGTTCAAAAATTAAATTTAAAACAAAACTCATAGACGTGATGAAAAATAGGGTTTTTATAATGTTTAATTTTAAGCACAATATGATTTTTTATTAAATATATGTCAAATAAATAATCATTTTATAGATATAAATTATAATTTATTGATATATAATCTATAAATTTATTTTAAAACATTTCACATTAGGAATTATTTTAATTAATTAAAATACAGAAACATTATGTGCTTAAAAATTGTTTTCAGAAAAACCATCTTTAAACCATTAAATAAATTATACTAAATTACATTATATATTTGACTCAAGAAATTTATAATTATTCCTTGATCAGTTTATAATAAATATATTACTCAGATAGATTTTTTTTCATGTAATAAAATATAAACAATATCTATAAAATATTGATATGTCGTTTCTTCAATCTCTAATTACTATAAAAAATGACCCCATTAGTTATGAATAAATCTTTATATTCTGATGTAATACAATAATTATTAAAACCACATAAAAATCTCATCATAAAACACTTCATAAATGGTTAACATTATGATCCTTACGAAATATTAATATCCCAAACATTAGAAATAATTTCACAAAATTTTCAATATGATTCTCTCATTAGTCTCCCAAAAAACATGAAGTAGTTCTTAATTATAACATGCCCAACATGGGAATACATTAATCTTGTATTCTATTAAAACGTGGTAATATTATGAATTACCATAAAATCTTATTGAAAACATATATTAATTCGTATTCCATAAATAAAACTATTATTTTTGGAGATATTTCTTAAATCCAAAAATATTGAAAACTTTGTCAATGATTTCATAAACAATTTTGTCCACAAATAATTATTCAGTTCTAAGGTCAACAATAGAATCCAATTTACATTATCTAAATAAATCATATATTTATCCCTACATTATTTCTTAACACCATGAAAATATTTAAGGTTATATTTCCCTTAATCAAAAAATCACCATTCTATTAGATCACTTTTCTATATCATCGACATGTTTAAAAATATTATTTCAAATACTTAATGAAAAAAATATACATAAAAATTATTAAATATTTCAAAATTTATAATTATTGAATTGAAAATACATAATTACTTTAATCCCTCCACTTTAATTACTGTCATGGAATATGTCCTTCCATGTTCTAGAAGATAATTCCTTATTTAGGGAATTGATTTGGTAATTCCCTTGTTCTCCAGATATAAGACATTAAACTCATAGAAAATTTGTCACACTATGAAATTATTTTCCACATATATAAAAAGATACCCTTCATTTGAGATATTCCTTTAGGTTTTTCTTCCCACCTTCTAGAAATTTTGGAAGACCAATCTTATTTTTTCCATTTTCATTACCACTTGAAATATCATAAAAGTATACCTTCCTTTTATTTTATTTTTTAATAATCTCCCTAAAGTTAAAATTATTAATCATATATCAGGATAGGTGATTAGGAAGAATTGAAATATACTTCTCTATAATCATTATCCATTTTGGTTTCTCATAATCAATATATTTTCCATCAGATTCAATTTTAACATGATTCCTTATGGTTCAATCCTTTGACTAAAAATAAAAATAAAAGTCTGAGAAAATATAATCATTATGGGAATCCAAATAATCTTGAAAATAACTTACAAGATTTCATAATCATGACACCTTATTCTTTAATCCATTACACCATAGGTTTATCCTATGTTATTCATAGTCATCATAGATTTAAATCCTTCATTATAGTTCCAAAAGAGTGCATTAATTTCAAAATAGTATCCCCCTAAAGCGTCAAACTAGGTGTGTAGTAAGGCCCATTGTTATGTAGTAGTTCTTGATTGATTCTAGATCAATATAGTGTTTTCAGGGTTGTTACCCCTAGGTACATCTATGCCAAATCCAGATCTAATTGTAGTATCCAGAAAGTGATGTATTTCTAGGAAACCACTCTCTCTATCCTCTACGAAAATTCCTATACATTTTCATATACTTGCACTCATCCTTAGACATTTTCTTTAGTGATATCACTATAGTTTTTTAATCCTAGTTTACAAACGATAACTAAAAATGTCATCTGTTGCAAACTATAGTGACTAATGCTTTCCAAACATGGATATTACATCTTTTTAGATGAATATTAAAAATAGTACACAGATACACACTTGAGGATCAAAATACATTAGTTAATTTGGAAACGTGTAAAAAACATATTCTTAATTTGGTGAAATTTCTTCAATGTCTCCCAAAATGATCCTCCCCTTTAATATTATTTACAAATATACCGTACCTAAACCATTCTCCATAACCTAAGAAAAGGAAACATATTAAAGGGTGACATCAGATTATTAGTAAGGATAAAGTTAAAATATATCAATCTAAGATCATATGAAATCAGAATATAAGTATAAGGTTATGTGTTCAATAACATGACATAAAAATATCATAAATAACCTTCCATGTATCATAAGCAAGATTCATGGAATAAAACATTACCATCTCATAAAAAGGGTTATAAGAGTGATAAATACTCCTAAATCAATAATGAACCATAAAATCATGTCATAATAGTGTGGCACGATCATAAATATAGAAGACTATTTCATAAGTATGGATACGAAGACCATCAACATAGTGGATCCGTACATATCACATGTGTCCCATTGTGGGTCAGGATGCACCAATTTCCCATTATGGATTAGGACACACATATTTCCCATCGTGGAACATGACACACTTGTTTCACATTGTATATTAGGAGTCACTTGTTTCCAATAGTGGATCAGGACACACCTATTTCCCTTAGGGGATCATGACACACATGTTTCCCATAGTGGATCAATCCCATGAAATTTTTTCCCATCATTATATCATTATTTATAAACTATTAACCAATGAAATGGAGTGATATATAGGTCCCACAATTCACATAATGAAAACCATAATTATGTCTTCCACAATATTATAAAACATTCATTATAGCATAATCGATGAATTATAATTGTTTTTATAAAATTTTTAATCATATAATAACTTGTGGAAAATAGACAGTTTTAATAATCATATCATAATTTCATCATAGTTTATCCAATGGAAAATAAATAGGTTTCATAATCATTTTATCAAGATATATCTGTTGGAATTGATATGGGTTACATAAACATATTTTCATTCTAAACCATTCTGATAAAGAATAACAATGGTATCCTTGGTTTATATCCCCATAAAATTATAAGTTACCTCACTCGATATCAACCTATATGGAGATGTTTTTTGAATATGACTCAAGAAATTTCTAAAGGAAGAATACTTTCTTTAAAAATCACTTTTTGTAACAAAATTAATTTTCCAAATAATTTTCATTGAATAAAACATTGAAAACATATAGAGGAATATTTTAAAATGATTTAAAACCTTTCTTGAGGGAAATATCCATTCTGTTTTGAAAAAAAATTTTAAAACATAAAATATTTTGAAAATATTTTTCTTTGAAAATAACTTGGAAAACTTATAAATGAAGATTCAAATAAATTATTGGTATTAACATCAGAAAATTGTTTTCATGTCGTACATGATAAATGAATATTCATTTCATGTTTTCAAAAGATACCAAAAGGGAATTGTTTGGAAAATGACATCAAGATTACTTTTAAAACATTTTTTTAGAAATTAGAACCTTGGAAAATTATTTTAAAAAACAAAGGATAATAAAAAAATATTGTTTAAAACATTTTTGGAAAACATAGATTTGGGTGAAAAAAGAGTTTTAATGAAAAAGATGTTTTTTCATGAAAACATTTTTTGGAACTCTTGATTACATAATGAGATTAAAGTGAATAGATAAAATTTATTATTCTGAAATAACAATTAGAGAATAAAATTAATGAGATTCTTGAGAGATATGTTATAATATTGTATCATTAAAATTATAATCATAAATAATCTAAATAAATGATGAGATTGTTACATAAAACTATTACCACTTTAGTATCTTTGAATTTTAAACCCATGAAATAATAACATTAAAGAAAACCTAAAATATAAAAAACAATAAGTATATTAATGATATAAAATGAAAAATGGGAAGTATATACATCAAATTGAATAATATAGGTGGTTAACATAACTTATCTCCCAATAAAATAAATTTAGGCAAAAATACCTTATCAATTTGTTATATTTTGAAACGTAAACCCCCTAAAATATAGATCCTTAAATGGATATGTAAATACTCATAATTTTAAGGATAATAATCTGAAAATAAATTTATGGTAATTATATATAGCGCATAAAATAAATAGGTGGTAAATATGGAATGTGTCTCACATAAGAAAAAAGTGAGAAATAACTCCCTTACCATAATCCTCAACATCCTTTCTGCATGTTAAAAGCTTTTATTTAACAAATATAATTTTATTATACATATATTATTGAAAAATATTCATATATATATTGTAACATATATTATTTTTTATGACCTTTTATTACCCTCTTATTAATAATTCCATGTTAATGTAATGTTTTGGGTGATTACCAGGTTTTTATTATATGTTCTGATTTGATATTTTCTGTCCTATTACTTTGATCAAGGATACAGAATATAAAAATTATAACCATGATATAAATATCAGAAAAATTCACTATATAATTATTTATATTAATCCAAAAAAATTAGTGATAGAAAATGAAATACATTGTTCATGGAGATGGTAAGTCGTATGTACACATGAACATTATTTATATTTCATTATTGGATCTAAATAAAGATAGGTAAATGTTATATTAATATTGAATAATAATTTCTATTTAATACATATCCCATATTCTTATTAAAATTTTCCTCAATTCCTTCTATATACTATATAAATTAATCACATCGCTTTGCGAGGCTATTGTCTTCCGTACACATGTGTGACATTATCATATTCCCACAAAAACAAATTCAAGAATTTATTTTTGATATAATAATTAAAAATGAATAAATATATCATAAATATTATATATAAAAAACAAAAAATAAATTATTATATTTATCCTTAATATGTGCTCACGGAAAAATGAATGACATTGATTTTTGA
Organism: Viscum album; assembly: GCA_963277665.1. Lineage (NCBI taxonomy): Eukaryota > Viridiplantae > Streptophyta > Magnoliopsida > Santalales > Viscaceae > Viscum > Viscum album. The sequence continues at coordinate 1,453,112,013 of OY728140.1, forward strand.
GTTGGTAGTTCATCTTGCAAACAAACTATAATTTCGTGAATAATTTGAAAGAAGTAGATATGTTTTTTAGTAATTAACTTAACATATAAAATATAAGTATTTTTAAAATATTAATTTTATAATATAATAATTATAAAATAATAATTTAGGTAGGTGGAGGAATAAATAAAATAAAACTTCTTGTTGATGAATGTTTACTATTTTTTAGGTATCCTCTTTAGGTTTTCACTAAAAGCCTATCTTTGATGGATTTTTGTAAAAAATAAGGATTCTAGGTTGATTTATGGGGAGTTATTAAGTTATTTGGGTAGGGATTGGGTGAACCAAAATTCTTTTTAAAGTGTTAATAATAATGTAGACGGGGAGGCCTTTCTAAGTGGGGGAGAGGATACACTTGTTATTTTTAAAAGAATTGAGTACGTTCACATTTTTCATATGGAACAAGGGTCTAAAAGGGTTAATTATAAACATTTATATGTTTAATGGTATGATATGTCCATATAATAGTTTCTATAATAGTTCATATGTCATTTTTACACTTATTGTTCAGTTTAACCCACTCGTAAACTAATTTTTTCCTTAACTGTTGTAATAACTTTTCCATCCATTCATGTTTCATTTCGGTAAAAATTTATTTTTTAAATATTTGTTAATATAAATTGTTTTTATTTTAAATATAGAATCCATTTTTCAAAATTTCACTAACAGAAGTGTAAAATTTTAATTTAATATTAATCCTACAGACATGACGAGAAATCATGTTTTTAAAGAGAAAATGTTACAACGTTTACAGAGTTTTTATATAAAAGTATAGAATTAAATTGGTTAAAATAAAATAAATATGATTAATGAATGTATAATAAAACCACTTTAACTTTAAAATATATTTGAAATATAGTTTAGCACTTTAATTAAAATAAATTAAAATGTGGTTTTCAAATAAATTCAGTACTTTTCACTATTCATCAAAAAATGAAACCATTCATAGAAATTCAGAAAAACATCACCACAAAATTATTTTTATTTTATGATTTAGAAAATAAATTATTTTGAAATTAATTTTCATAATGTTTAAAAACATAAATTTAAATCAAACCCCATAGATGTTAGGGAAAACTAGTCTTCGATATGTTTAGTTTTCAAGGAAATGATGATTTTATATTAACTCTATGTATAATAATAATAATTATATGAATATAAATTTAAATTTATTAATATGTAATCTAAAAATGTATTTAAATCGTCCCTTATTAAGAATTATTTTAATAAATTAAAATTTTAAAAACATTATACTCGTTAAAATAGTTTTCAGAAAAAACCCTCTTTTAAACCCTCAAATAAATTATACTAAAATCCAATATAAAGTTAATTGAAATGGACTTAAGTGGATTAAATATAACAAATAATACTTATGTAAGTTTAAATCATAATGGTTTAGTTAAATTACTTAATTTAGTGAAAATAAATTATACTTTTACAAAAGTCTCTTTTTTTAACTATTCATTGTAAAATCATTATTTTCTGAGAAAATACAAAAATTTCACCATAAGTTATTTTTGATATGATTATTTAAAAAATTAATTTTATTTTGTTAACTAAATTATATAAAATAGGTTAAAATTAATTATAATATTTTCTCATAAAAAGGAATAAAAATAATTTTGGAAGAAAACATATTTTTGATGAATATAATTACATTACTAAAAATTAATTTATAATTTACTAATAATTTGTAAATATATTTATATTTAGTGGGAAATATATATATATATTTCATAAATTATTTTAAACTATTCATACCCACAAATTTAACATATTGGTTATAATGGTCATATTTAAAATAATAATATTTCATGTTTTACTGAAGCTTAGTGTCATGTGTCGTGCACACTATCATTATTTCATGTATCAAATACTAAAATCATTGTTTCATATAACACAAGATATAATAAGTATTAAATGTAACAAAAGGTTAAATCAATGTTTCATTTAATTTAAAATATCAAAAAGAATAAATTTAATTCGAAAAAAATTACAAAATCTAGATGTGCTACATGAATACTTTTTTGATGTATGTGAATGAAATTCTATTTATTTTTATTCAATCAGTTTTAGATTTTGAGTGTGCCTTTGTGTTATTATTATTGGAAACATGACAATAATTTGATATCCCAAAATTTTAAATTTAAATTTTATATAGAATCTTGTATACCTTGTATTAGGGATAGAACATTACTACATGATTATTATGTCGAGGATTGGTTCTACTTACCTTAATACCATGTCTTGGAGGGTAATAAAAATTCCTATTAACCTTAACCAAAAAAGTAGACCAAAAATAAACTAATTTCTATGAACAATGAGTATTACATGTTTTTAATGATATTTAAATGATCAAATTCAGTTAAATATCTCAAAACAAACTTCATTTCATAAAATCAAAATATTGTTTTCATTATTCGTTTTTCATTTATATCCCCCCCAATATTTATTTTCAATATTTATTAAAAATACACTCTTTAAACCTCAATTGATCCTTAGGTGTTGACATATGATATTTCCTAGACTACTTTTATTCATCTAAATCCCAATTAATTTTACACATCATGACAACATGATTAAATATTGACACTAATTCTAGGTAGCGCATTATGTTTTAGAGTGGGTTTCTTATTTTATTAATATATGTTTTTTTGGATTCTAGTTTTATATATATTATTTTGTTCTAAATTTTTATCTATGTATTCTTTATAAATGAAACATTCTTCTCTGGGAAAACTAAATTTTAAACTTGAACAAACTTGTATAAAATGTAAAAATAATAATCAAACACTAAAATAAATAATTTTTCCACATGTTGATATTAAACCTACACATATTAAAATAAATGTTTGAGCACAAACCATTGATATCAAATATGGTGTAACTATTTTATTCCAAAATTTCCTTGGACTTCCTAAAGAAGACCCATAAAGACACTTAAAGTAAGTTTATACAATGTGTTCATCACTAAAACCTACAAAAGTGTATGAAGAGATTGATATACCTAAGGACTTTTCATTCCCTTTAGAAGTCACAAAAAAATATTATTTATAATATTTTAAACCCCCCATAATTTTCAAAGAATACATGAAAACCCTTTTACTATAAAAATACTTCCTAGCCACCCCAACAACAAAAATAAGAAAATAAATGTATCTAATAAGAAAATAAAATAGGAAAATACTTCATGAATATTTTAAAATTTTTAAAATACTTTTTTCAAGTTTTCCAAACCACCAAATATATGAAAAAATTTAATACAATATTTTATGAAGCCTTAAATACTATTGATCATAATAATATTAACGTTTTTTCAGGTGGTTCTCTAGTGGAAAAGAATATGATTTTTTAAAGGACCCTCTTTCAAAACATGAAAAATAATACTCATTGGTTTAGTTTATGGTATATTTACCCATCATATGATTCCATGGGGTAAAAATGTGGATTGAGAGAAGAATTTAGGCACATATATTGAACATTTGAGGACCATACTCCAGTATCATGCTCTTTGCTAGGAGAAATACTAACCTCCTCATCCATTTCATTGTAGTATCTATGCCTCCCAAACGAACTACTTTAACCAATTTTGTTAATTAATAGAACCATATTATTATTGTGAGGGAATATTCTAAGGTCCCCCATATAACCAACATATCATGGAACAACCACACCATATATTCAACTCTGAATTGAAATATAAATAATCCTGTATGAAAGGGTATATTCCAACAAACCTTAATAGTCATGGAACGTCTAAGGGCATGGTAGTCATCCTCCACCACCACTAAGAAACCCTTAATTTCTATATTGGCATTTTAAACAACCCCCCCAAAAAAAACTAAGCCTAATCGTGAGGATATGAATAAGAAAATAGATTCTTAGAACCTTTATTTCCAACAAACCACTCAATCATAAATTCAAAACCTACATACTCAAGTGGGACAATTAGAAAACCTGATTGGTGAGGAAAAAATGAAAGGCTCTATATAATTACCTTCCAATCCTGTTGTTAATATGATATTGAAAAGTAATATATATGCCATTAAAATTAATTGCGGTATGTAATATTATCTTTATTATAATTATAAACTACATGTTTATTATCCTCTTGAAAAGACTCATTCTCATTAACAAAAAAATTTAATTGATGATAAAAAAAGTTAAAACAAATACCATTGATAAATACCATGAATAATAATTTCCTTCCCCTTTTCCCCAAATAATTTCTCAATCCAAGAAAAAATCAAATAATAATAGTTTTAAAGATTTTATTGATATCTTTAAAATGGTGAAAGTTAATATTCCTCCCTTGGATATAGTAAAACAAATTATTCTCTATTAAGAAATTATTAATGATCGATATACCCACATGTGACGACTGAAGGGGGGTGAGAGAGTTTACTATGGGATAAATTACCCAACCTTGATACAACCAGTGATTCCATCCAAATTTAGTGATATGGTAAAACATAAAATTCCATGAACCATAAGTGAAACTTTATTTTCAGATGCAATTATTGATTTAGGTGATTCAATAAATGATATTATTCACTCCATATATACTTACTTTTAGGAAAGTAATGTTTTAACAAATTTGATTCTTTTTGAATCCTTCTAACATGAACACAAAACACCCAATAGTAGTGATCGAGGAAGTCCCCATGATAGTGAAGAATATAATATTCATTGTATACTTATATTTGTTTTATATGGAAGATACCCAAACTAAAGGACATTTACTACTCATAAATGGTGAATATAATCACTATCATTGATAATTGAACATTTTCCATTTATTTTCGGGGATAAAAGGTAAGTTTCAAAATCCATGATGAAATGAAACACCCCGTAGAGTAGAATTACACTCTTAATGTCTATTTAATGGAAGTTATAACCAATAAAACACACCAATAAATTATTCTATTGATGACCATTCTAATTATATTTCTTCTTCTTCATTATTTGATATAATTTGTTTTAATTCATGTATTGATTATTGTGTGGGGTTTCTAAAATGATAATTTTTGTATTTTAATTGATGATAAAGTCCATTATGAGGTACCAAAGACCATCAATGTTTTTAAAAATATCATTTACATTATTTATCTTTTCATACAGAATAAACATGATTAGATATACTTTTTTAATGAACTAACTCCTAGAAAATATCCTCCCTTGATCCAAAAATTACTATAATTGGAATTTAAACCACGTACATCTAATTTAAAATATGAATACCCTAATGGTATTGAGATATTTTATATCATCATTTCCAATAACCTTTATCTATATTTCATTTTAGAACCACTATACTCTTTGAGAGAGTGTAAAAAGAAGATATATTCGATATTGGCTGATATTCCTTGGATTATCACATCTATTTTCAAGTGTCAAATTCTTTTAAATGATGAGGAAAAACATAATTAAATCTCAACACTAGAAATATCCCTCCTTTTTTATATGGTAATGATTTAGGTGAGAAAATTACATGATATTGGGATTATATATCCCATATCCAGTCATAATTTGAGTATCCCAGTCTAAATTGTGCCTAATAAAATTTGAATAAATCTTGTTTTTAATGCAATGAATGAATGGGTTATAACATGTGTAATATATTATTGATTAGTATGTATAAAATACCATCACTGAAATCTAGCCTCGTGAAAGGGTCAATATTTTCAACCTTTCATTGATCAAATGTCATAAATATTGGCTATTAAGTCTCACTATTGTTTTATTATTGGATATTTAGGTTATTTTAAAATTCATATAGCCCATAAGGATCATGAAAAGATTACATTTACCAATCAGTTTGGACGATTTTCATATAGGGTGATCTCATTTGGTTTGTGAAATTCTTCTGGTAATTTCCACAATATATGGTTAGTATTTTCTTTGAGTTCCTACATAATTACATGTATGTTTTCATAGATAATATTATTATTTATGGGTCTTACATTGATGAGTATTTGGACCACTGATGTGTCATTCTACACCATTTAATTGAAAAATATGCCATATTTTATTATGAGAAGTTCCATTTTATCATATAGTAGGATACATTAATTGGTAATTTCTTTTTGAGTGATAGAGTTTGAGTTGATAAATTAGAAAATTAAAATAATTTCCACCCTACCAATAAAAAATGTGTTTGTGATTAGAAGTATTCCTTATGTCATGCTAGTTTTTATTGATGATTCATTAAAGAATTTATAAATATCATACTTGTATTGTAACAATTATTTCAAAAACATGTTGATTTCATTTTTGATAATAATTTTGATGATATTTTTAATTCAATAAAAATGAGTCTCGCATCACCTCCCATCATCAAATCACTAAGGTGGGATATCTCCTTAAATCTCATTTGTGATGCTTCTAACTCTATAGTTAATGAATTTTTATTTCAAAGGGTTTAGAAGGACCATAATTTCCTTATATATATCTAGTTTATTCTTGAACTTACCTAAAAAAACTACATGAACATAAAAAACTCATCCTATTTTTTTCTTTATAAAAATTCTATTCAAATATACTTTGATAAAAATTCATTATGTTTTATAATCTTATTTCTTATTGGTTCCACCTATAGAAGCCCATGGATAATCCTTATTTTATATGGTGGTTTCTCATCCTCTGGGAATTTTACTGAGAGATTTGAGATATTATGTGACTCTAAATTATAGTATATATACCACATTATTAATATTACCCCACCATTGGACAACCATGTTGACGCATCCCTCCCTTTTGGAGATTTCTTCCATAATGAGCACATTTTTGATGTTGTGAACCTTAACCCATGGTATAATGATATTGTGAATTTTTTAGAGGCATCTAGGGACCCAACTAATTTATCACTTAATAGTCTTTGTGGATTAATAATGATTCACACAGGTATTTTTTTGATTACCCATACATGTGGTGAATTTTTAGTGACCATTTTGTTCAATGATGTGTCACTTACCATGAGATCACATATATTTTGAGCATCTTCCAATATGTTGCTTATGAAGGATACATTTTCCCTTAATGTGTAACATAAAATCTCCATGATTCTATAATTTATTGTTTGACATTATATATATATTTAAATCACTTTTTGTAGTCTTGTTCACATTTTTAATTCATATGGAATGTCTCTAAAAGCAATGGAATACCCCAAAGAGCCATGATATTTTGTGAGAAATTTGATGAAAGTGGAATCTACTTAGTGATGCCCGTTCCAAATTAATTTTTATTTATGTATATTATTTTTGTTGTGGATTATTTCTCTTACCAGTTTGAATAAAAGTAAAATAGGACATATTACTCTCGAGTGGTTTTTGAACTTACAGGATCGGGAATTTTTAGAGGTTTTTTATTTCCATGGTTTATCATTAGCGATCAAGGATCTCATTTATATAATCCATAATGAAAAACTTTCACAATAAGTATGGGATATTAATATATCTTATACATAATTTCTCCTTAAACTAATTGAAAAATTAAGAATTTAAATCAATAATTTATAAAAATCAAGAAAAAAATAATGCAACCCAATATGAACGAATGGACAATTCTCTTAGATGATACGATATGTGAATAAAATATAGATTTTAAAACCCACATTAGATTATATCCTTATAGGATCATATTTGTAATATTTTATCACCTTCTAATAAATTTAGATCACAATAAACTTTGGGTTGTTAAACATTTTTATATTAATCTCTCATAGATATGTGAACATCAGAAATTATAGATTCAAAAGTTGGTGAAAATTGATTTTTTTTCATATGAGATGTCCTAAATCTATAAGAATATGAAAAAGTCTTACCATTCCTTCCTCATAATTCATCTCTAACTCAATATTGGGAAAAGGGCCTTACTTTACGATAAAGGGAAAGATTTTCACCCATGTATGCTTCGTTCTTTCTAGGTTTCCTAATACGCTCCCACTAATTTCTTTTACATTCATGTTTTATATGATAAAAATAAAAAAACCATCAAACATTCACTATCAATGGGAATAAAATAAATATCTTCCATAAAACCCTTCAAGAGTCCCCAAGGGAGTGAATACACCTTTATGAAACCATCTTTGAGTGACACCCAACGGGTTATATCATTTATTCCAACATTTTCTCTAATTACTATAAGGAAACTGAATATTTCTGTTGTGGGGGTGGATAATTTCCAATTCTTTTATGGATTTTCGTTGAAATTCTTATATTTTCTATTTTTCTTTTCATATTGTATTTTTAGGTTTAATCACTTCTTATTATTTTTTTCTCTTTTTTGATACAACAATCTTTTCAAATGTCCAACTCATCATGGAATTTATTGAACATTAATGTGGAATTTTCTTTTCTTATATTGTTTTAAATTTTTAAAAAACTATTTCACAAATGAAATGTGAGTTTTGGAAAGAATTTAACATTAATGAGAGATTTTAGAATAATTGGTTATTTTCAAATGATATGATCAGTTTAATCTATATAAAACCTTAGAGGTATTGATATTTATTGTGCAAGCCTTTTATGGAAAAAATAAGTCAGTTAATATATCCAAAACTCATTTTACACAACTATTAAATGTGAAAAAAATTACTTAATTTGAAGTAATATATATTTTATATTAATATTATTTATCTTTCCAAAATTATTTTTCCAAATGTTCATTACTTATCTAATCAGTTTCACTATTGTAGAATATTTACTTCCACATGTGTACTAATTATCTAAAAGTTGTTTTCCCTAAAAAAGTAATAAAAAATAAACAATAGTTAGGGGAATAGTGAAATGTAAAAATTATGGGGATACCTTGGTCATTATATAAAAGTTTGACTACCAGGAAGGATTAAATTAGCGGGTTTTAAAATATGATTGCATAGGATAAAGATAATTTTCAATGGAAAGAATTAGTTCAGTTGATAATTTTTAAAATGGATTACATTTACTAGAAATAATGTGGACTGATAATCATGAAATGGTTTTCACTCAAAAAACATGGGGATTTATTATTATGGTTGAGTATTTTCTATCTAAGAAGAATATCATGCGTCTCTTTGAATTTTATTTGGATATAATTTTTAATACACTAATTTTCAAGCATACAAAGATTGACCACTTAGTGTGGTTCTTTATTTTCTCACATTTCTACTATGAATGTTAAATATTCATGAACAAAAAAATGTATCCATTCATCATTTTCTAAAATGTGACTTTTTCTATGTGTGAAAGTGTTTAAGTGTGGGGTTGTGATCACACTATGATTCAATGTTATATTTTACTATTATACCACTGTGTTAAACAATTTTTCTTTGAAAATTTTAAATATAATAAGAAAGTAAACTACTTGATTGATTAAATTATTTGATATTAAATACTTTTTAAAATGTAAATTTCATTTTTTTTATGTTTTCATTGTAGTAGTAAGTGATGTATATGGACCAAGATGATGTGGGAGAGAAATGGTCCAATATACATGGAAGCCCAGTAATATATATGCACTACTTTACCTAATAATAAAAATATGTGCATCAAATTAGGATGAAATTTTGTGGTTATAAACATAAATTTTTAAAATAAAATTATTTCGAAGCAATCGAAGGCCAAGTCATCCATATTATGCTCGGACTGATGTGATCTTATCCAAAAGATGTAAATTCATGAAGTTAAGAGTATATATTTATGTATTGACAGCATCTCCAATTATAGAATTCAAATGGATTCCAAAGTTTTAGGTAGATATCCTAGATGTATTAAAATAGATATTATGTTTTTAAAAAGTCTAGATAAATTCATTTAACTATCTATATTCAAACGATAATTGGTATTAAAAAAACAAGGTACCAAAACCCACCTTCCCCTTATCCTATTAATTAGAACCTTGTGGGCCTCATTTTCATGTTAGGCCAGGGGGAATCGTTCTACTATTTTTGATATTATTGAAGTTATTCACATCTATTTGGATGTTTTAGATATCTCTATCATCATATTTATATCTGAAATGAATAATTAGATCCACTCAAGCCCCATCCTCTTCTTGATTGAATATTAAACGATGGGAGATCATTATAAGGGATTTGTGCACATTTCAAGGGAGTTACATCACACCTATTAACCAATTTTGATGTAATTTGTTTTTGAAAACAATTTATTATTTTTAATCTTCAGTTATTTATAATTTAAATTATTTTTTAATTTATGTTAGTTAAATTCAATTCATTTATCACTGATAGTTGTAATATTTGGAGTGTGGATTGTGTTGTTCTGATTGGACAACATCAGAATCCTTTTATTTAATAAAAAATGAGATTTAAATTATATTTTTAATGTCTGATAACATTTATTAGGTCTTAAATGTGGCTAAAAAATTTGCATGTCGATTTGTGGTTCTAATTACATTAATATAAAGGATTTGAAGGGAGCTATGATTTTGGTTAACCTCAACCAAACAATTAATCCAAATCAAAATTAATTTCAAATAACTATAAATGTGACATGTTTGGCAATGAACTTTAAATGATCACCTTGTTATAAATATCTCAAAATCAAATTCATTTAATAAAATCTAGGATTTTTTTTATTCTTCATTTTCTTTTAAACTATTTTTAAAACCCCCTCTTTTAGTTTTTTATTGTAAATTGTTTTAAAAATAAAAACCCTAAACATCCAAAACTCCTTAAGAGATGACCTAGGGTCTTTACTATACTAAATTTAATCATCTAAAACCTAATTAATTTGATGTTTGCTGAAAATATAATAAATATCCATTATTTAAGGATATATTTATGGAATTACTTGTCCTTTTAGAATATATAAATCATTGAAATACCAATATGGTAAAGTCGATTCATGAGTGGAAATAGGAGGATGTATAATTAAATATTTCTAATCTTATTTGGATGTAGAGTTTTTTCAATGCAGTAATATTTCCCTTTGTTTATTGGTCCCTTAGAGGTTTTTGGGGAATGTTGGTGCGGTTATATCATCCTCTATGAATGAATTATATTCATGATGATTCCATGTGTTAAAAATTCATTTTTATTTTATAATGATTTTTGTGTCATTTATTTTGGATAGTTAGATGTAAAAATTATAGTGGAATTCATGGAGTTGTTGGCTTCATTTCTAGATTGCCTAGAGAAGGTTTTACCTAGGAATTTCATTCTCTTAAATCATATACAATAGAGGCATGGTGTCTAGGAGGAGTTTAAATGGGATCATGCATCCCATATCAATTCATAATTCCCTGATATGTTTTGAATTCATGTTTTGATTATGGTAAGACTGGTTTTATGTTATAATGATTTATTTAACTCCCTTTTTTGGTTTTATTGTGTTTTATTATTATATAGGATCTTTTTTTGGTGTATATTCTAGAGGGTACATGGTTATATAGTTTATTCATTCTTTTCTTGGATTTAGTTTTGATTATTTGTGATGAAAATCACTTGACTGGTATCTAATATAAGGGATTAGAATTTTCCACATCTTTATAATGTGTTTTCTAGTAGTAAAGTTATTAAAGAAGGTTTACAGGGGGAGAATATGGATTTTGGATGAGTTTTTCAGATATTAACATAGATCAGGTCATGAAATTAAGGCCTATGGAATGGTGTTTTGGTCAATAAATAGGGGTATCTATACTCTATTCTATTACACCATAATGGGTATGAGTGTAATGTCAAGATCTATATTTTGGCATAAATCTTGTAATTGTATTTTTCTATAACTCAATTTATGTTGGGTGTATTTGTTTCACCGTGGTGTCTTGGGTTGAAGTGCGATGATGGGTTTTATTATTTCATAAAGGTTTATTCATAATTATCTGGATTTTCTCTGGTTGATGCAATGAGGTCCATGGTTATTATTATTATGTTGTCACTATAGTTTAGAGGATATCATTTTTTTGTATGTGTTGGGGTGATTAATTAATTTTGGATCCCTTTACATTATAGAATTGTAACCTCCATTACACTATGAGAATTATTTGGTGTGCCAATTTTTAAGGAGGTTGAATCCTTGGGTTTTAAGGGGATAACACCATGAATTCTTGGTGGGATATTTTTTGTGTCCTGGTCATACCTATCACATGATGATGTTAAATTTTTTATAAATAATTAATAATTAATATTCTATCTATAATTATCTTATATTTATCTAATTTCTATCTGAACTAAGGTTATTGGTGGAATGTATTTGGAGATACTTGACCATTTTAGGGTTTTTTATGACCATTATATTTAAGATATCAACTTCTTATTATCAAATATGATTCCATTATTTATTCTTTTTCTTTATTATTTCCATGTTATTATATCTTTATGAGTATATAGAAGTAAGGTAAAAATTTAATGGGTATTATTGGGTGATTATTTTGGGTTATTTAATGTAGGCTTTAGAGATGAACCTTACATATTAAGAGATGATTAATAAGAGTTTACTCACAATTTTAAGTATTAGTCCTCAAAGAATCCTTTGAAGTAGGATATTCAAGGTATCTTAATATTGTATTATTTTTTGGGTTAGAGGAATCATAATTTTAAATTCATTTTGTGGATGATTACATTAACCTAAAGCTGGTAATAAACCATGCTAAAGGAGTTGAAGTGGCATTTTTAGTTCTATTTTTCTTTATCAAATATCATGTTTTTTAATATGTGTGGGTGCTTCTTGGTTGGTATTGATTGTTTTGAAAACTTTTTTAGCTGTTTTTTGTAAGTTTAGGTCAACTTTTATAATTTAATAATTATTAATATATAAAACTGAAGTGATAGTAAGAAAATTTATAAATTTTTATCATTTTATTATTATTATGATGCTTAAAAATCTATAAGTATTTTTAAAAATATGTTTTTTAATTTAATTTGATATTATGTATTCATTTTTTTATAGTTATATATGGAATTTTTTTACTATTGTTAATGTGGTATTGGATGGTTGGTGTGTTGAGGTGTGGATGTTTTTGTATTAGTGGTGGATGATTTATTGAATGATTATTGTAATGGTGGCATGGCTAGTTATAAGGGATGGGTATGGTAATGTATTTTGTGGTGGTGAGAGCATGGTTTTGGTGGCCATTGGCATGGGTTAGTATGATGGTTGGAATTGTATTGTGATAGGTTGGTGTGTCTTTTATCATAGTTTCCTTGTAACATGTTTTGACATTGAAATTATTGAATGAATGAGTATCTAAATAATAGTGTAATGGGTTATTGAAGTTCTAGATATATGTATTCCTGAAATATATAAGTGATATTTGGGTAAGTAGGTCATTAAAATGAAACATATGAAGGTTGGGATAAATTATGGATACTTATAAATGAATGGTTTGAAAATAAATATGGATAAATAATGTATTGTAAGTCATATTAGTAAATATGGAACTTACTAAATAAATGATAAAATGGGAAATTGATAAAGCTATGTGTGTGTAGTTTATGGTTAGGTATGATTGTTTAGTAGTGTGGAATTAGTTTTTATTGTAAGTTAGTTTGGAATAAGTTTCATAAGAAATATTTAGTGATGAATAAAACTTATTTGTGAATTAAACCATAGTCTAGGATTGTGTTTCTTATTATATCATTTTATTTTTATTATTTTTTATATGAACCACCATTCAAGTTATGTAGCCTTACTAATGACCATATGAGAACATGGGCTAAAGTTGTCTTCCCCAACATCCAGGTTTATGAGGAAATAGATGAGTGATTGATTACTAATCCCTGATATTCCTCCAGATGTTGTATGTATTGTGATGGTTCGAAGTTTTATATACACACAAGTATGTTCTAGGTGTAGCAGAAGTGCAGAATGGGTGTGTGACCAACTTTTCAAATTTCCATGATCGATTATTTATCTGGGATCAATACGATAATAAATTCCAGTATCCACAAAATTGAATAATATATAAAAGATAATGGAGAGAACCCTGAACCAAGAAGAGAGGCTCAACATATTTTCTTCATACTTAATTTAATTAAATTAAAGAATTGCCTACAAGGTTATTCTTTCATCATTGATGCGTTCGACTATGGGTCTGAGGTGCATCTTTGTTGCGATGTATAATCTAAGGATATGATTCCTCTAGTGGTGATCCACACATGATCTATGTATCTCTGGACATCACCAAAGGAGTATCTGGTTGAAATCACATAATATCCTTTCACATTCGATGTCTACCTTTGATCGCCTTGATAATCACTTCAAAATAATTCTCCTAGATCTAGTGGAGGAGGATCTCTCTCGTTCTAAAGAGTGCTCTTATTGAGGGAAGAAGTCTCTATGATCGAGATATTTTCTCCAAGGATTATATGCACACAACCATTGGTTAGCTGGTGGGATGACCCCTTGGATAATTAAAGAATATTAACATATTGGGGAATTTAATTCACCGAGTAATAATAAATAATTAGCACAACTTTCGTTGCATATATTATTATTCCATGTGAAACCCCATGTCAAGTAATAATATAAATGATAGTATTTCCATGACATGTTCTTAATTTGAACATTATATTTAAATATTATTTAACCAAATAATTTTTAATATTATTTCTCACGGAACCCATAACTTGTTCTGCCAATCCTCCTCAATATTTATCGAGCCATGAATAATGACTATTTATTTATTAAATAAATATTACTACATTATTCACTGATAAATAAATATTCTATTAGGAATATATTTTATCGAATAACTAGAGATAAAATAAATGCGATCAGAAATACTTGAATAATTATTAAACCACAACTAGTAATAATATTTATTCAACTTGTTAAATAATAAATTATTTAACTGATATACTGGATCCACATAATGTGTGACCCTCTTGGCCTCTTTCTCATTGTATTTTGGTAGTATATCATAATTTTTAAGATTATTGTTTAGAAATGGGTCAAGGAACCCAAGATAAAGAATTTGATGTCATAATGAAAAGTCACCTCATACGAATTCTTATCGTGTAATATATTCCCCATTCCCTGATATCTCTAATCAAGAGGGTTACAAGAAAGTTACATCAACCCATGTTCTCGGTTTCTCATTATTTAACATCTCAAAATTGAACTTTCCTAGAGAACACCGTGGAAATGGATTTATTTAAGCTATATTATTTCCATCAAAGGTCCGGAAATATATACTTTTATAGAAGTGAAAAATCATTACTCACATTATTCATTAATGCAGTATTACTCATGATGCACCCAATATATCCTACCTCACTGGTAACATCCTTTATCATGGTTTTTTTCAATACATCTAAGTGTGTGAGTCATAATATCAATTAAAAATAATCATAAACTATAAGAACCAATACACACGTCGATAGATAGGAACATCCAAATACACTTATGAGTGTATATTTCCTACTAGCGGGTCTTTTTCTCATAATATCCTCCTTGATATTACCAAGTCCTCACACCATGAAATGGTGCCTCAAAGTTTCACGAGTCCCCACCCCCAATAGCCTATGTCATTCGGGTCCCTTCAAATGATATCTTCTGGCCATAGAACACATATTCAAGAATAGTTTCATGGAACTTCTAGGTTCTCATTATAGCATGGATTCGCTATGAACATTTAGAGAAACATCTATTATTAGTACATTATCATATATTATTTCATGTCGAAGAGAAATAATTATGTGATAAAAAAATTATTAGTAGTAATCCAATGATTACAGGTTTATCATAAAGTACATATAAGTTGGTTTATTGGGCACCAACTCCAATATACTCCCACTTTCACTAGAGCCAACTGCCAACAACCTTTAGTCTACTAGCTCTCAAATGATATTCATGATTCTATTGAGATAGGCCTCTAGTCAAGGGTTCCCCCACATTCTCTACCATAGACACTCTGTTCACTAAAACATCACCCCTTTGATAGAAATACTTCAAGAGTTTATACTTTTAGAGTATGTCCTTTTTCTATTGATATAACCATGGATCCTTTTCAAGAGTTTATGATATAGTATTATCACAATACAATATAATGTGATCCTTATTGATAGGTATCACATCAAGCACCTGGAAAAAGTTCTGAATCATGAAGGCTTCCTTGGTAGCATCAGAAGCTTCTATATATCCGAACTGCGCTGCACAATCAGCAACAACTGGATTCTTGGAACTCTTCCATCTCATAGCTCCTTCGTTGAGAGAAATAACATATCCTAGTTACAAATTCAGATCATTATGATCTATCTTAAAACCACAACATCATCATACCATCTAATGAAAAGATCCTCCTCTCCTCCATACACCAAGAACTTATCAATAGTTATTCTCAGATACATAAGGATAGTCTTGACATCAATCTAATTTTTTTATCCTATATCTACATGATATCTTTTTATCATGCTCAGTGCATAGGCAACATCATGTCTAGTACATAACATGGAATACATGATAGATCCTATAATTGAAGAATATGGAATCGTACTCATCTTATCTTTCTCATGTTGTGTCTAGGGACACATTTTCGTGGAAATATGTATACCATGTGACACTGGAACAAATACCCCCTTGGATTATTCAATAATAAATCTCTTTAGTATCTTATCAATATATGTACTTTTACTTAGTCCATTTATCCTATCAGATATATCATGATTGATCTTGTTCCCTAGAATGTTCGATACTTCACCTAATTCCTTAATGGAGAGGCACTTGTTCAACCTGTCCTGGACTAACTACAAGACTAGTATCTTTTTTTTAATAATCAAAATGTCTTCAACATACACTACTTGGATAACAAATGCATTTCCATTAAACTTCTTATAAACACATGGCTCACATTCATCCTTAATGAAACCAAATTCTCTTATGGATTCATTGAATCTAATGTTCCATGGCCCGGATGCTTCCATTAATCCATAAATGGATCCCTACAACTTGAATACCTTTTTAGCATCACCTGGAGTCACAAACCCTTATAGTTATACATATATACATCTTCTTGAAGGTTCCCATTAAGGAATCCAGTTTTGACATTCATCTGCCAAATCTCATAGTCATGGAAAGCTACTTTGGAAAATATGATTATTATGGATTTAAACATGGAAACTGGAGAAAATGTTTCATTATAGTCCTTTCCTTGACACTATTAAAAACCATTATCCATTAGCCCTACTTTATTAGTACTAACTTTCCTTTCTATTTCTAGTTTTTTCTTGAATAACCATTTACACCCAACAGGCTTTACATCAATTAGCGCATTGACCAGAACCCAGACATTTTTCTGATACATGGAATCCATCTCATAATTCATAGCTACTAGACATCTTGCACCTTCTTATCACTCTACTTATTCCTTTTGGGATATTGGTTCATCATTGACCAAAAAATGAGTCACCATCCTCAGTGTCAAGGAAACTATGTCTCTCTGGTTCCCTTACCTCTCTTGTACTCTTATGCAGTACTTTTTTTTTCAGGAAATACCTCTTACATGGGAACATATGGATCCTCTTCCTTTACCAACTCTAGATTATCTTGATAATAAACTTCAATAAAGTCAATCTTTCTCCCACTATCCTTTTTTAGGATTTCTCCCTCTCAAGAAAGATGGCTTGTCTTGCAATAGTCACATTCCTATCTGAGGGTTTTTATAGGTAGTATCCCTTTAGTTCATTATGATACCCTATAAAGATACACTTCATTCTTTGGGGTGTTAGTTTGTTTCTTGAGAAATCCTTAATAAATGACTCACACCCCCATACACATGTATGTGAAAAATTGGGTTTCATTAAACTCTATAGATCAAAGGGAATCCCATTTTCCACCATAGTTGGTACATGGATAAATGTGTAGGCCTCATTTTTCAATGCATATCCCCGAAAGGATAATGGAAGATCTACATGACTCGTTATCAACCTTGACATTTACAATAAGGTATGGTTCCTCATTTCACTAACTCTATTCCACCGTGGTGTATAAGTTAGAGTGAGTTGAGATAAAATCCCAAACTTGTGTAAAAGGTTGATGAATTATTAGTTAATATATTCTACACCTCGATCTGATCAAAGCTTCTTCATCTTCTTACCAAGATGATTCTATGCTACATTCTTGAACTCCTTGAATTTCTCAAAGGACTCTAACTTATACCTCATTAATTAGACATAGCTATATCTTCTCAAGTCATCAACAAAAGTAATGAAGTAACAATATAAACCTCAATATTATACTGGAAATGGTCCACACACATCAGTGTGTACCAATCCTAGAATATTTTTCGCCCTTTCACCCTGTCCCCCAAATGGTGGTTTGTTAATTTTTCCCCGTTAACAAGTGTGAAATCTATCAAGGATTTTTATCTCTAAAGAGTATAGATAACCATCTTGAAATATCTTTGTTAGGGGCTTCTCATTTACATGACAAAGATGGTGATGCCATAATTGGGTGTTGTATAAGTTATGTGAACTTGGTATGTTATCAATTTCCAACACTTAGTTTTCTTAATTTAAAACATACAACCATTTATTTAAATCTTCAATAACATAACATATTTTGTCCTTATAAATGTAACAAATTTTATTTCTTAACGTGAAAATAAATCCATCTGTATCTAAAATCGATATAGAGATTATGGTCTTGGTAACACTATGTACATAATAAAAACCATGTAAAACCAAAATCTTTCTCATCAAAAATGTGTGGGGGTGGTAACCAATGGAATGAGTATCTAGACTCATACCATTAGAAACTCTCAGATCCACCTCTCCTTTAGCAATTTTCCAAAATCTACTAGGTTCATGTATTTGATTATAGATGAGAGACCCAAAATCTATATCTAATAACCAATGTGTAGAAATTGAAATATTGAACTTGATAATGAATGCACATTTGTCTTCCCCTTGCATTTGGATGTAGTTCATTTTCCAATGTCCTGACTTTCCACATGAGAAGCATACTACTTCCTTTTCCTTTCCTGGCCTTTGAATCATCCTCTTCTTGGTCGGATGGTTCTTATAGGCTTTAGATAGTTTATAAATCTGAGGCCCCTTTTTTCATTTATCTTCTTATTCACCATAAATACTGTGGGTTTTCTATGCCTCATCATTGAATTTAATATCTAAGATGTTCATATTCTCAATGTATTCAATAATATTGACTACATGTGGTTTAGTTGTCCTAGAATCTCCAAGGTTAGTAGTGAACAAATCATTTGAGATTTTATACCTCTCATTTCTCATATTCTATTTATAGAGATCCCTAAGGTGAGACTTCATTCTATAAGAATCCATTTCCTCATGTTGATTCAAGATCTCATTGGTCATGGATGAGATCATCAGGCAATAAAAATCCATAGTGTCATTCAGATGTTTCTCCTACACATAAGGTTCATCATCACTTACCTCATTTCCAAGCGCAACAAGTAAAGGTTATTCCAGCACATAAAGTTTCCTCTCATGGTGAAGGATAACCTAAAGGTGCCTTTTCCACTCCTAGAAATTAGTTCTGGTGAGAATGTTCTCCTTCTCAAGTGTGGATCGCAATGATATTTTTGATGTCATTTTGATATAGTTTCTACAGATAAGATGAATATAGTTTTTGTACTATATGTTGATAAATATAGACAAATAAATAAATTAATATCTATTAGTCTCCCATTATTTTTGAGAAACCCAACATCCCTCTCCATTGGCTTCAGAATATCATGTTTCCTGGATATTCAAGCATCAAGGATCCATATTTCCCCTCAAATTACCCCATCTAGGGTTGGTCAAGAAACTTGAAAGGTTTTTGGTAGGTATTCCAAATTCCAACTTCAATAACTCATAGCTCTTTGATCTGTTGAGGGGACTCCACAATCCTTAAATCCATAATTTTAGATTTCCTTAAGCTTTGACTCTCAATTTCATAATGTCCTTCTAGGGAATTCAAACCTTGATGTAAACTAACTTTTGTCAACCCAAAACCTCAAATTATAATTCCATGGTAGTTGAAAGCACCCATACTAGGGTTTGTCTACAACTTTGAACTATGGTTCAATTATATCTGAGTTAAAGGAGGGTTATACTGACTTAATATTTAATTGAGGTATTTAATACTTTATGCGTAAATTTCCATTTATTATCTTTTTACAAGCTTGATAATATTATGTGGGATATAATTAAGTTATAAACCATGTACAAATAATAATTACACATAGTCTTTTTTATTTTTTGTTTGATCTTGTATTCATGTTACTTCATTAATTATGTGATTCTGTCAAACATCCATAATGAATAACCATAAAACTGATAGAAATAAATAAAGGGTATGATCATGAGATTTATTATTGGTTATTTTATCTTGTTGTTGATAATCTAATCCTAACCTAGGGGAGAAACACCTTGAACCATTTAAAGTTTTTGTTTACAGCTTTCCACATGTCCACCTTTGTATCTCTACGGATTAGTTTCTCCTAGACTCTTAAATTGAAATGCCTAAAGTAGATTTGGATCTCCATCCATTACATATGTTCTTAAATCACACACAGGTGAGGAGTAAAGGGTGCTTTACATAAAATAAACCATGTGCATGCAGTCCCTACATATTGATGAGGAGAAGGCACGCATGCCAACAATTTTAATTTAATAAATAAATTAAAAGGGAACCAATCACATACAAGGGTATGGTCCAGCTCATGATCATCCAAATACATGTAAACAAATAATCATTTAATAAAACTAGAATTCAATTATTTAATCATTCTTATAAAGATAAATTATGCTTGAATCTATTAATCATTTTCCTTAATTAATCAATCCTTTTTATCTTAATCCTTTTCTAAATTTCCTTGAGATTCACATCTATAACCTTGTCCATAACATGTACCTTAGAGTAAACCTAGTGAATACCCATCCAAAACCACTCACCATTTATTATACTTTTATACACTTTATTCTTTGGGACATGTAGAATGCACGTAGAATTATAATTGTAATAAAACTCATACATGATTTTCATATCTTTGAACATTAGGCAAATGTTAATTAAACATATACACACATATATATATATATATATCACACCTATCACATGTTGTGTCCTAGCATAACGCTCACACTAAGGTATATATATGAAGGGTTATATAATATAATAATAAAGTTTTAAATTTATGTAATCAGGAAAAAGTACAATGCGTGTAGATCTAGAAACACATCATGTACCCTCCTCACTATTTATATAAAGTAAATTCCAGGGGGAAATATGTGTGAGTTCTACTTTAGAAATCTTTAGAGTATATGGTGTGTCTAGTGGGACACACTTTGTGTCGACTTCGCATCACATGGTCACCCGCTAGGCAAGCCACCTATGGGATACACGACACAACCCTGACTCAAAGGGACTACATGTCGTGTCCAGTGGGACACATGACATGTAGTCCAAATAACCAGGAGCTAGTCTATCCTAGTCAACACGATGTGTAATAACTAACTACACCACATTTCATTAATGCACACAGCTTGAGAAATTTCTTTATTCTTCCTAATGCACTAAACACAACTACACGCTGTGTGATTCAGATCACACGACGTGTATGGAATATGGCACACCGTGTAACTCCAAATAAACATATTGTACAATCTTGTTAAATGGAAAAAATCATTAGCACCTTCTGATGATAACCTCGATTTAATTTTAATCATAAAATTATTAATTTCATTAGATCTGTGAAAAATGAATGATGAAGAACAGATCTCGAAATTTAGATTACAAGAACAATTAAATATGAATTGACAAACAAAATTATTAAAGAATAAATCATAAATGAATTATTTAAATAATTATAAATTAAAATATAACCACTCTGATAACACGTGTAGGTTTAGGGCGCAGCGGAATTGCGGGATGGGTGTGTTCCCAACTTTTCAAATTTCCATGATCGATGATTAATCCGGGATCAATATGATTATAAACACCAGTATACATGGAATTTAATCAAAGATAAAAGAAAAAGGACAGAACCTGGAATTGAGAAGAGATTATCGACATATTTTGTTTATAATTAATTTAATTAATTTAAATAATTGCCTCTAAGGTTATTATTACTTCATTGATGCATTCAACCATGGGTCTAAGGTGCAGCTTCATTGCGATGGAGAATCTGAGGATTGTATTAATCTGGAGGTGATCCAAATGTTCTTCATGTATCTCCATCTATTTCCAAAGGAGTCTTTAGGTTTAGCACAAAATATCCTTTTAATTTTTATGTCTGCCTTTGATCTCCTTGTGAATTGCTTCCAATGTGTTGTCCTAGAACTGGAGGAGGAGGATCTCCTTCATTCTTGAGAATGTTCTTGGAGATGGAAGAGTTCTCTAGGATCAAAAAATTTTCCCCAATGGTGTTGTGCACACCACCCTTGGTTAGCCAGTTGGATGACCCCTTGGCTAATTAGTGAGTAATAACATAATAGGGAATTTTATTCACTTGGTAATAATAAATAATTTTCTCAAGTACTGTTACTTATTTTATTATTCCATGTGAAACCTCATGTCAAATAATAATAACAATTCTATTATTTCCATGACATGTTCTTAACATTAATTTTTTATTTTAATATTTTTTAGCCAAATAATATTTAATATTATTTCTCACAAGACCCATAACATGGTCCCCCAATCCTTATTAATATTTAATAAACATTTAATAATGACTATTTATTTATTAAATAAATATAACTCCATTATCCACTGTTAAATAAATATTTCATCCACAATATATTCTCTCAAATATCTATAGATGAAATTAATGTGATCATGCATACTTAAATAATTATTAAACCGCAGCCGGGAATAATATTTATTCAACTTATTAAATAATAAATTATTTAATTGAGATAATGGATACACATAGTGTGTCTCCCTCTAGACCTCCTTCTCATTAGCATTAAGAAGATTTCCCAAAGTCCAATATTTCTATCTAGAAATTGGCCATGGCATCAAAGAGAAATAATTTGATGTCGCAATGACATGTCACCTCATATGGATGCTTACCATGTAATATAATCCATTTTTTTGAAATCTCCAATCATGTGGGTTTCATGATAGATCCATCATCCCATGTTCTAGATTTATCATTCTTTGACTTATATGAATTGAACTTGAATAGATAACACCTTGGACATGGATTTAGATATGCTATATCCTTTCCATCAAAGGTCCTGAGATATATACTTTTGTAGAAGTTAAAAATTCATTCCCATGTTTTTTATTAATGAAGTATTACTCAGGACATACTCAATATATTCTAACTTTCTGAGAACATCTGTCATCACAGTTTTCATCAATACATAAAATTGTGTGGGTCATAATACCCATTAATAATAACATTAAAGTATAAGGACCAATAAACCCTTCCACAGATAGGAACATCCAATGACTCATAGGAATGGGGATTTATTGTTGGTGGGTCTTATTCCAATAATATCTTCTTGGATATTACCATGGGTGCACACCATGAGAAGTTTCCTCAATGTTTCATGAGTACCCACCCCTTGATAGACTGTATCATTTACATCCCTTAAAATGACATCATCTGTCCATAGAACATATATTCAAAAATAGTGTGATGACACTTCTAGGTTCTCAACATAAAAAGCATATGTTATAACCTTTTAGTGCAACAACTATTCATAGGACATTATCACATACTATGTCATGTATAAGAACAATCATGATGTGATAAGAAGTTTATTAATATTAATCCAATGAATACAGGTTTTTCATAAAGTATAAAGAAGTTTGTTTCAAGGGAACCAACTCCAACAACACACACATGGTCTATAGTTTCTTCAGTTTATAGAATGTATATGATAAGTTACATGGATTTTTGGTTGTGATGTGTATACATAATGGTTGATGTGCATGGTAGGGGGATAGAAATAGGTTGATGTCCTTTATATTCATGTTACCCTACTATGATGGGGATGTGTTGTGTTATTGTAATGTGTAATGTTAAGTTGAATATATAGTTTTAGAGGCTATATGAGATATGGTTATGCGAATATGTATATATAGAATGAATTGAAGAATGGGACATATGCTATTAGGGTGTAATAGTGAGTAGATCATCAGGTCAAAGGTTGTGAGGTACATTTCATGATATATATTTTCTAAATATTGTTTTTAAACTTGGATTATATATTATTAGAGTGATCTATGGTGTGTTTTTGTAATAGTTTACCTATAATACATTATTTATTGGTTCTGGTGTTTATTCACCAAGGAATCAGTATGATTCATCAAAATTTACACAAGAGGATTTGGGAATGATCCTAATTAGTATATGTAAACAATCATCCCATTCAATATATATGTGTGTGTGTGTTTTGTGTTTTAATTTCATGACGGAGTTATTAACTATAATAAAAATTACTATCTCATTGATATCTTGTTCTCTTTTGGTTTCTTTATCATTGGAGATGGTTTTTTGTATTTTTTTAAAGACCTTCTTTTTTTATGAAATATACATGCATTGTGGGATAATGGTTTCCTATTAATTCATGTGATGGATTTTATTTATTGTATTAATTATATAATCCTATTTATAATAGAGTAATTTTTACCATATATTTTATTATATCCCATTGTTTCTTATTTTTTACCAGTGTCCTATTAGATGGGATCTTTGGGGTCACTATTATATTCACTTTCGGCCTAGGTTTGGTACTAGTGGGTGTGGTTTGTGACATAATGTGACATCTATTTTTATTTTTTGATGTATTTTAGGGGTTTTCAAGTATTATAGCTCTAGTATTCCATTATTGTTGTGTTTTTTATTTGTTTCTATGATACTGTGGTTCTAACTGGGTTCAAATGAAGATTATACATCCATTAGTGGGAATTAGTTTTGTCCATATAAAAAATAACTTGTTTTCCTATTCACGAGGTTCGATTATATAATCCTAGATTAATATGTATGAACCATAGTTTTTTTATAGATGATGTGATTAGGTGATCATTATTTGATTTCATGATAGCATGTGACCTGATTGGGTCATTTAGGGTTGTTTGTTATTTACTCAATAATGAAAATGTTGTAGTCTTCTTGGGAATATAAAAAACAATTGTATTTGGGATATCGTTTTGGTTAGTATTCCACTTTAATAAAGCTGATCTCATATTTTTAATAGTGTTACACCCTCTATAATGTGATCATTATTGTATTATCCTCTATATATTCATTTATATGGTGGTGCTCAATTATCCATGGTAATGGTTCCATAAATTCGATATGATGTCACCAAAATTGATATTTCCTCTTATTGTAATTTATTAGGTTTTGTTTCCTGCTTAATTTTGTTGGATTTGAATCTACGGATTACACACAAGAGGGGGGGTGAATTGTGTCTTTTCAAAATTATTACAATCTCTTCAATTTAGAAAAATTCTATCCACTATGCTTTAGCACGATTAAATATGCAGCGGAAAAAGTAAAAGCATGAACACACGGATGTATAGTGGTTCGGGGAACAGAAGGCCCCTAGTCCACTCCACCAACGCCCAAATCTACGAGCTTGGCGATTTTCACTATCTGGTCCTCGTTTCCACAGACCTGTTCACAACTGAATACAGGCAGTTGACACCTTTACAAGTTTCAGGCAAACACAGCCTTCCTTGTTCAAACACGAACCCACACAGCTTAGAACGAGAAGCTGATCACTCAAAAATAAAAAGGGTTTCGATAAAAAAAACACTTCTCCAGTTGTTCTTCACAATTGAAACAGAATGCAATTGACAGTAGATAGATCGTCGTCTTCAGAAAATAAAGATCTGTAATCAAAACAGTTCTGAGTCGATCCAGTTGCAATAGATATTACAAGAAACTTCACAACTTCAGCAGTAGTAGATTCACAACAGATAGTTGATGTAGAACACGTGAATCTGCTATCAAGATCTTCCTTCGGTAATAAAGGTTTTACACTTCTTCTCAATCACCAGAAAAGAACGCCTTCACACAGTCTCTGTTTCTTGCTCGTTAAAAGATCAATCTATATATTTCATACACTTTCCTGTGTATATATATCCGAAGTTTCCAAGATAGAACATATATATTCAAATCTGAGAAAATCTTCCGCATAAAATAGATCCATGAAAATCTCCTTTAGATTTGCGATATAAAAAAAATGAAATAACAGAGCCGTTGTAACTCCCCTGAAGAATCGGCATAAAAAGCTCCGTTTAAATCAATCATTAATCCGTTGAAAATCGTCTTTGATTCAGTCAAAGTCGTACTTAAGAATCGGCACGAAATCCGCTTAATAATCCGCCTGTTTGACCAATGCAAAAGGAAATATCGTCTGTCAAAAATATCCCGACGCCAAACGTAGGGTTGATGACGTGGCTCCAAACGTAGGGTTCACAAACGTAAGGTTCAAAACGTAAGGTTCAGAACGTACATACTTTCTCTTCAGCATTCAAACGTAGGGTTGATCATCCATACTTTGTCTTGCTTCAACTCTCCAAAGAACGTACGGTTGATTATAAAAGTAAGGTTGATGATCCATACTTTTGAGAAACAAACTCAACACTGAAAACTAACGTACGGTTTCTCTTCCATACTTGTCCAACAACAAAAACGTAAGGTTCCTTCCAAACGTAATGTTCTTCTTCCATACTTTTCAACAACGTAAGGTTCATTAACCATACGTTTGAAAACAACGTAAGGTTCCTTAACCATACGTTTCTTTTAACATAAAAAGTAAACTTTTCATCCATACGTTACGTTCATCAACGTAGGGTATGAACAATGATTCCAGTACGCGCTAAAACTGATCTCGCGCTACAGTGATTCCAGAACGCGCTAAAATTGATCTCGCGCTACAGTTATTCCAGAACACGCTAAAATTGATCTCAGAATAAATGAAGTATGAAATCTCGTTATATGAAATAAATAAATAAAATAAATTCCTGCAAAATACTCAACGAAATAATTAGTAAATAATTAAGGGTTTTTGTGAGTATCAAAATCATCATAAAGAGACAGAGTATTATTTAAAATAATCTCCCCCTTTAAAAAACATTATTTTTAATTGTTTGAAAACAATACATTGCTCAACAAATTTTTGGGTTTCGTACCAATTTTCCACTTCTTAGTTATCCTCCCCTCTCTCTAGAAGAGATGGTCCTTGTATTAGCACTAGTGGTGGGGGCCCTCTAATGGCCATGGTGAAGTTTCTATTAGGATTTAAATGTCATTGGTATCTTAAAAACATATTTTCATCCATGTATCGATGTTCTATATTGGATGTGATTATCCAATATTTCCAACTAGGAACTCGGTATGATACCTTGTTACCCCAATTTGGTGGGGTTCATTCTAGTGATAGTTATCACATTATGTCAAGAAACTCCTTTTGCATTGTTGTTCATTTTTTCTCTATTTGAAAATAGACCAAATTTTGATACAAAATATGAATATCAATTTGAAACAATTGAATAAATTTTATCATTTATTTCTTATATCTTATCAAATGATGTTTTATTTTATTTTTATTCCATTAAATGGATGATTACCCTCAAGATAAATAAAATATATATTATTTTTATTCTTCTTACTAAAATCCAATATTTATTTTCATTTACTTAATTTCATAGATATTTTTACAGATATATAAAATTAGTTTTACCATATCTAAAGGTCATAAATGATATTCTTGAAGTCATAACCATCCATCTATAATCTTTTCTTTATTCGCTCATATTAGACCTATAGAGATCCATGATTTTCATACATTGATATTATATATTTTTTAGATAAATATTCATTACATTACACAAACACAATCTGGGGGACTATAAATGTATAGTGCCTCTATAAACATAGACGCATAAAAAACCTTTCAATAAGTAAGTTATGTCATCTGTCACTATGTTCTTCATAAATAGCACCCTTCTTATACATATCATAAATAATACATTTCCACAGTAGTCAAGGATTACCTCCAAGGCTATAATAGTGGAATAGGTTAACTCTCCAAACCATAATAGCAGTCAAGGTTCACTCCCAAACCATTATAGTAGAAAAAGTACCTTAATAAACTAGGTTTCCTCCATATTCTAGTCATGTCTATCTCATTTGATATAAATATTTACCTAATGAATTTTAAGTAGATATAGGTATCACCTATAATATAATCAAAATCATATGTATGTGTTACACAAGGTCATAAAACATTCATTATATCATAATCCATGAAATGTAATGGGTTTCATAAAAATTTCATCAATTTATGATAGAATATATCATAAAAAATAAGAAGGTTTCACACAGATTTTAGCATGGATGAACCTATAGAGGAAAAATAGGTTTTATAAAAATCTTTTTATCACAAACATAAACCATATAGAGAAATAATATGAATGTTATCCTTGAATAATATCCCTATTAATGAAAAGGTATCATAATAGGATGCCATCTTAAATAGAATATGATTTTGAAAGACCAGTTAGAAAGTTTCTTGAGTAAGATAACATTTCATTGAAAATCTCTTTTCAAAATTAAAAAATCAAAAAAAATTGGAATTCATTATCTTTTAAAATAACCTTAAAAACTTATAAAGGATGTTTTAAAATCATTTAAAAAATTTCTTGAGGAAAATATATTTTACTCTAAGGAAAAAATAAAAAATAAATCATTTTCAAAATTCTTATCTTTCAGAATAACCTTCAAATGTTATAAAGTAATATTCAAATAAATTATTGGTAATTATAGAGAAAATTTTGTGGCATTAAATATATGTTAAAATGAATATTCCTTTCACATTTTTGGTAAAAAATTGAATGGGGATTTTTTAGAAAAAGACATGAATATTAATTTCAAAATATTTGTTAAAAAATAAAACTTGGGTAAAAAATTTTTTTAATAAATAAGTTGTCTCATTTTTAATAACATTTTTTAAAACACTTTAATAAAACATTGTTATGGAATAAAAAAAAATTCTAACTGAAAATAAAAACAAAGATGATTTTTTTTAAAAACATTCTTCAAAACTATTGAGTAAATAAATAAAGGAAAGTTAAAGGAAAATGTATATACTCATGAGATAAATATAGGTAAAATTAAGGAGTTTCTTGAGTTATGTATTAAAATATTTTATCATTGGAAACATAATCATAAAAAATCTCGATAAATGATGAGACTGTAACATAAAATATTAACCACATTGGTTTCATTGAATTGAAAGCCCCATGAAATTATAACATTAAATGAAACCTAAAATATCATGACAATAAATAAAATTATGATACTAAAAGTCAAAGGGTATTTATATACACCTCATAAAATAATATACATTCATATATAACATATGTCTCAAAAAAGAAAAATTGAGAAAGAATCTCTACCCGTATTGGTAATTTATGTACTATAAACCCCATGAAAGAGACATCCAAAAATTGATATTAAAATAACCATAATTTTCATGATAATAATCATAAAATACATTCATGTTTATTATATACACCACATTAAATAATGGGTGGTGAATATGTAATGTGTCTCACAAAAGTAAAAAACTTATATAGAAATCCCTTAATATAAGTCTTGACTTCTTTAATACACTTATAAAAATTATTAATAAAAAAATAATTATATATATATATATTAAAGATGAATGAATACATATAATAACATTTATGATTTAATTATTAGCTTTTATTACACATTTGTTAACAATTCCATGTTAAAGTAATGTTTTGGGCAATAACTGCTTTATTTTAGTGTATGATTTGATTTTTTATCTTTGGTCCTATTACATTGATCATGGTACCATAATACAAAAAAATTAACCATGATATTAATATAATATATATTCATTATAAATTTATTTAGAGTGATATATAAAAATTAGAGACAGAAAATGAAATACATCATTCATGGAGGCGGTAGGTCATACATACGCATGAATGTTGTTTCAATTTTCCCGATGACAGAAAGAAATAATGGTAAATAATATTTTAAATTTATCAAAAAAAAATTATTTTATAAATATAAAATATTTTTATAAACCCATCTTTATTACATTCCATGCACATCATTAATGAATAACATCACTATGCAAGACGGTAGTCTACTGTACACATGAACAACATTATTGTATTCCTACAGAGTGGAAAGTAACAAGTCACATATGATATAATGAATCCATAAAAATAATAATATAATAAATATCATATATAAAAAAGAAACACATAATTTTATATATCCTTTATAGGTGGTGATGGAAAACAAATAATAATGGTTTATGAGGTGATTTCACATCATACACACGAATGATGCTTCTATCACCCATTTTATGGAAGAGGGTAAAGATTTAGGTTATTCCATTGACATAATAATATATAATTATATGTAATATAATTATGTTTTTATATAATCATGTTTTAATAAGAATTTATGGTGTTTCAGGGGGAAATAAAATAAAATGACTGATTAGGGACGTTACATATTATTCAGGAAACTCATTTCGGTTTTCACCAAAATGGTTATTAAGAAAACATTATGACCAAAATAAGTCTTACAGAATAATTTTATTGAAATAAGGAAGTTATTTGAGTAGTTATTTTCATAACCAAATGTTTTTGTATGAGTTAAGGTGATAGGAGAGGGGGATAATTTTATAATTAAGGTTAGTGGTACACTTGTAATTTTTGAAAATAAAATTGTATACCCACGTTGTAATCATAAAAAATCCTAAACAATTATACTATATCAAACCTATAACTGATAAAGTCTAAATATTTCTATTAAATATGTGTTTTAATAAAACAATTTCAAATTTAACCCTTATTATTTTTGTTTAACCCCCCAATAAACTATTGTTTACCTTCACTTTAGTAAATAATATTACCTATTTTTACTAATCCATTTGGTGAAAATTTAATTTTACCTAATTAGATACTAAAAAATATTAATATTAAAAATATAAAATCTATTTTTACAAATTACATTTATATAAATAAAAATTTAAAATTTAAAATTAATCCAGCATATGCTATGAGAAAGCAGGTCTTCAACTTGAAAATGTTCAAGTGACTAAAAAATATATTGAAAAACCAATATAAAAAATATTGCAATAACTTAAATTGCATTAATAGATATATAATTGAAATAATTTTTCTATTAAACCCATATTAATATAATTTTTTTAATCATTAAATGTAATAAAAATTCTTCTTAAAAACAAGTATTTTTTTACTCCTCATCCAAATAATTATCTTCTCTCACAATTCTAAAGAATTAACCATAAGTTAATTTTTAAATTATTATTCCAAAAATTAAATTTATTGTTTTACATAAAGGTTCATAAATTTTCAAAAAGTAGTTTTAGAATACGTGTGAAAATTTTAAAAAAATTATTTTAAAAAAAAATACTATTTTCAAACGTAGAATAATATTTATTTGTATCTCTTCTATAGAAAACGCATAATATGAATGTTAAAAATTTTATATAATATTACATATATATCACTAAAAGTATTCAACATAATTTTTATATTTGATTTATTGAGGTAAAATGCATTTTTTTTTATAAAAATATATTTTTTTAGAAAAATATTTCCTTTATTTTCTAATAGTTTTTATTTTCGTTTATAACTAATTTTTCACCAATGAATTAATTTTATATACATGTGTAAAACATATATTTTCATAATTTATTTAATCTTATCCATATCTTCCATTCCAATATCTAGGTGATAATTATCATATTAAGTAACATTATTTTAACAGTATATCACTTTTCGTTTTAAATTGGTGTTGCATGTAATGAAAAATATGAAAACGACTAAATTCATTTAAAAA
The DNA here is from genome assembly GCA_963277665.1 of Viscum album. NCBI lineage: Eukaryota > Viridiplantae > Streptophyta > Magnoliopsida > Santalales > Viscaceae > Viscum > Viscum album. The sequence continues at coordinate 1,453,143,837 of OY728140.1, forward strand.
TATATATTACACAAAATATAGGGGTGTCAAATTATACCATCCCTTAAATAAAATGAATCATCATGGTTTAAACTTCTTATCTGTAATCAAGGGTTTAACATTTGAAAATACCATTGTGGGAAACCCGCATTGTATAACGGGTTAATCAAACTTACTCTTGAAAAGACATAAAATGATGTGTCTGGGTAATTTGGAATAACTAATACTTGGTTTCCAAATAGGATAACATAAGTGAGAATTGGAAAAATTTACATAGAAGAGAAAACTAACATCTAAATACTGATGGAGAGTAATATGGAACATGGTCATGAAAAAGTTAATGGAAAAAAAATCCATACACCAAATTGGAGTGATATAGGTGGGTTGTGTAACATCCCAGACCCGGACAGCCACCCGAACGGTGCCGAGTGGGTCGGGTGTCACTACCATAGGCACACCTCCCCTGAACGCCAAAGGCTACCGACTAGAAGAGAGGGTCTGAATAGGTATAGTGGGGAGGCTATACCCTCCCAGAGGATCATAGTAAGGGTACTGGTTTGAGTATAATAGTAAAGATGCAGCGGAAAGAAAGACTCAGCAGACTCGAACCAGACCCGCAGAGTGGAAGCATATCCAATATCAACAAACAGCGGAAGAAATAATTATAACAAGAGTAACGGAAATAAACACAACAACATGCTGAGAACATGTAACTACTACTGAACAGTAAAACATGCATCCAAAGAAGGTTAACATTAAAAAGGGTGCCAATGGCTAACCAACAGTAGCTACAAAAAGTAAGCATGCTGATACAGAAAATTAAACACAACAAGTAAACCCTAGCTAGGCATGACCTCAAGGTCTGTACCATCTCCATGAAACAACTAATGTAACCCAGCTCCTGAAGCTGGCCCCTTTCCTGCACGTAAATCCATGAATTCTGCGTGCGTCCCGAAGGGACCGTGCAGGGTGTGAGACAAATCTCACTAGAATACCACCCAAAGGTGCGTACCAAATGTATGTGTTTAAGTATCCATGAATTTACCAATAAAGCAGTAATCAGTACAATGAAAAAATAAATACAAACTCCACTGGTGCTCAACAGCCACCATGGAGTGTCACCTGGTTCGGCTAACACTGGAATCTCTGTCGTGTAACCCGGCACCGTGTGCCACCTGACACCTCGTGTCTCAAGTATCGACATCCCGAAGGCACGCCCCAAATAGTAACTCGGCATCAACTGCCTCCTGAAACCTTGTGTCTTAAGTATTGACCTCCCGAAGGCACGCCCACAAATAGTAAACCGGCACCATGTGCCTCCTGACACCTCGTGTCTCAAGTACCCACGTCCCAAAGGCACGCCCACAAATAGTAACCCGGCACCATGTTCATCCTGACACCTTGTGGCTCAAGTACCGGCGTCCCAAAGGCATGCCCATTTCCTGAAGGCTCCTCACCTCCAACGTGGCTTTCTACTGCAAGCACCCCCAACCAAAAATACCTAACTGAAACTACGGGGGCCTCTACCCACACGAGTGGTCAAAACCACCTCATCACGGAGTATCTCTGTGTGCACACTACTCAATGTCCCGGTGAGCGTTAATCACCAAAATAGTCCTAATCCACCAAAACATCTCATACCTCGTGTCCCTTCGACCATGTCTCTCAAGTCCGATGGCATCGCCACCCATGTATCTCGGGCCATGCCCAACATGACAGTCATACTGTCTCAAGCCAACGTCCATAACGCCCAATCCCATGGTCAAGACCACCCAAAGTCACCCAGGAAAAGCCTCAACCTTTGATCAGCATCACTCAAGCGTAACCGGGCCAAGCCCAACACAACCCAAAGGGTCCAGTAGATGCAATTAAACAATCGCATATATAATATAGTTAAACAGAAAACATAACAAGGAAAAACCAACTAAACAGTCGAATTTCACTATACCAGGTTTCATCCCATACCATCACGGAGGTCTCAAATGCCTCTAACAATTATAACATGCTTTAACAAATTAAACTTTACAGTTTATACCAATCATATTTCAATTAAAACCATTTTGGCGTTCCCCGACCAAAATGCCACGATGAGCCACAACCACTCACCCGGCCCCACTCACGCAAACTGGTAACCGAGCATACCCAAAGGCATCCCAGAGGTCCCATAAACAATACAGTATGAAAAGGAAGATAAAATGGGTCCCACTGAAAAATACCTAAAAACGCGCCGAAGACGCGTCACCAAAACAACCACGAAAACACAAAATGAGGTATGCACCACCTACCTGAGACTCCTACGATGCTACTCCTCTGGTAACACCCGCCAATTAGGTCTAAAATGCTGTAAATCTAAAAAATATTCAAAACCTCTCAAAGGGTTATAACTTGTTCTAGAAATAAAATCAGAAAAAATGGCCAAAGAGGAATCGAGGCCTTACTGAGGGGGTTCCAATGCACTAATCAGTGATCGAAATGGGTCTCGAATGGACGATCGGGAGAAGAAATGGGGGTCGGCTGGCCTCGTTCGCATATCCGGGTGGAAGGGGGTGTTTTGGCTCAAAAACGAGGCTACTGCCCAAATTAAGCGAAAAAAAAAAGAAAGTACACGGCTTGTACTTTAGGACTACACGCCGTGTATATTTCATTTAACTGTTCAAAAGACGAATGATTCTGCCAACTTACTTTCTGAACCTACTGACATGAGTACACGGCGTGTACCTCTGGGTACACGGTGTGTACTGGGTTCCTCTTCTCTTCCTTGCCGACATACCCACACACCATGTATATCCCTCATACATGTCTAGACTACATGGAATGTCCAATGGGAACACGACGTGTCCCTGGTTCTTACCCGGACAACGGCATACATGCCATGTATAGCCTCACATGGTCGGGGGTCTACACGGCATGTTCAGAACTACACGTCGTGTAGTAAGAAAATTCTACACGGTCACCACACGGCATGTACTCGACGAGCACATGGTCGGCCACTCGCCTGCACATACATGGCATGTACTTAAAGTACACGACGTGTAGTCTGGAAATTTCCAGAAACTCTGCATTTTCTCCAGCTTCCTCAGAAACCAGCCAAAAAAATTCAAACAGGGTCGGGATTTTGACCCGTTCAAAACCCGGGTTCTTACAAACTCCCCACCTTAACGTAGCTCATCCCCGAGCTACCAAACGAAACCAGGAGATGGCACCGAACACGCTCATCCCAGTTAAACAACCCGGACTACCTCAGTCTCAAAGGTTCCGGCTAAATTCCTCAAGGGGGCTCCCCACCTTAGGATTTTCCTTACCCTGTCTCAACCCAAAAAAACGTAAACCAAATAGGGTTTACTAAACTTTTTCCTTAAGAAAAATCCTCCCATGATGCATCGTCACCCCTGTCTCAAGTAACCTGCATCCACGATGCCCCGATGCCCACGACACCTCATGTAACGTGCATCCACGATGCCCCAATGCCCACGGAACCTCATGCATATATATATATATATATATATATATATATCATGCACCCGAAATGGTGCCAACCCACTTACAAGCATCTAGTCAGTCCACAAATATCATGTGCACCTCGTGCACCCAAAACAGATATACCTCTACAGGTCATGCCAAAAAGGAAACATGGAGATCATGGTCACACCGTGGTGTAACTCTTACTGTCATCGGCTCACCAACCTGCTTAGCCTCTGGCAGCTCCACGGCATGCACCTGGCCTGAAACACGGCTACCTTACACCTGGCCTCCCTGCGGTGCTGCTCCAGTCACCAGCCACTGACCCCTGAGTTGGGTCCCACTGTCTTTTCACAGGCTCCACGCACAGCTGAACCTCGACTACCATCTCCGTGTACCGAACCTGAACCAACTCCAGACATTTTAGTCTGTCATGGTCCCTGCCTGCCGGCTATCTGAGAAGGCTTCCTGAAATATCTCTTCAGATGCTCGTCCTGTCCACATGCCTGGCACTCCTTCGGAGGCCTGTCGCACTGCGCCCGAACATGTCTCGGTTGTCCACACTGGAAGAAAATCACCGAAGAACTCCCACGAGGTGGTCTAGATGAATCCCTGGCCTGACTGCCCTGCTGGAACTCATCTCTTACTCACTTCCTGCTGTCCGAACCATCAGCTGAAGCTGTCATCCTGCCCAAGAGAGATTTCTCTCCCTCTCAATGCCCTCAGCTATGAGTTCCTGATTTACCGCCTCATAGAATGATCCCAGTATGAAAATATTCACCAGGACCTGAATGTCATGTCGCAATCCATCCTCGAAGCGCCTCACCCTAGCTGCATCATCGCTCACCATACCAGGTGCAAAGCGAGACAAATCTATGAAAGTAGTTGCGTAGTCCATGACGGACACGTCCCCCTGGTGAAGACTCAAGAACTCCTGAGCTCTCTCTGCCCTTAGTGTCTCCGGGTATAAGTGCTCGAAGAACCTATCCTCGAAGTCCTTCCATGCTAGTCCCTCATGCCTACGAGCCTGTACCTGTACATCCCACCAATGCTTCGCCTGTCCTCTCAGCATGTACGTCACCAGCTTGACCCTCCCCCTGGAGGCGTCTCGAGCTGCTCGAAAATCATCTGCATACTCTCTATCCAGTTCTCAGCCACCTGCAGACCACCCTCACCCAGAAAAATCAGCGGGTGTTGCGACTAGAACTCCCGCGTCAGGTACGCCATAGAAGGCTCTGTTCCCTGAACGCCACTATCAATCCCCTACAAGATGCGTACTAGGCTCGCTCGGAACTTCTCGTCAAGCCACGACCCGAACGATGCCAAACCCGGTTGCTTTCCTGCCTGTACTAGATCCGGAACCTGATCCTGCGACACTATGTCCCCTCCTACCTGACGCTCTATCAAGTCATGAAGGAGTAACCCGCTAAATACCATAAATGGTCAGACAACCCATATATATATATAACCATATATTCTACGCAGATAAGGAAAGAAGTAACAGGTAGTGCATAACAACTACCCTTAATCCCCCTCACCACAACCCATGCCCCACAGCATCTCGGCCTCATGGCCTCTTTACCCGCCCTTAACAGAGCCAAGTATCAAATGTACCTCAGGCCATGCCCGTCCCGACAACTCACATTGCCTCAAACTGACGACTGAGTCTCCCAATCCTGACAGTTACACTGCCTCAACTATAGTACATGTCTGCTCTCATAAGAGCCAGACTCAAAATCCTGTAACATGCACTTCTACAAAAATAAAGCATGGAATACACATTGCAACAACTAGCAATTCTATCATGAATTCACCAAATGACATGTCAAAGCATATAAAGCATGGGAATTGATATTTCATTCACATGGAATTATCACTTCACAAAGCATACGTGCAATTATGAAATTTAAATACCCTAAAAAATGTTCCTATCAAAAGCCAACAACAAGCCATGACATACCAGGCCAAGGTTTAATTATCCCTTACCGCACCAGGTCAAGGGTCACATCTCACAATGCAAAACATCACACACCAAGTGAGCCACCGAGGTGGAAATCGTATAAACCATAATTTGAGCAAAAGCAAACAGCAATTCCCACCCATGGAAACTTGGTCCATCCCTCGTACCTGGGGCTGCAGGCACCCAAGAACAAACTAAAAACCCCAGTCCCAGTAACCACAACTTACCTCCAGTCTACCATATCCCAAATAGTAAAACCAGCAGAAATAAAAAGAGAAGTCTCAATCTCATTAGTAGCCATAAAACATTGCTACTAAATCCTTGTCAAGAACTCCTCTGATACCACTTTGTAATGTCCCAGACCCGGCCAGCCACCCAAACGATGCCGAGTGGGTCGGGTGTCACTACCTTAGGTGCAACTCCCCTGAACGCCAAAGGATGACGACTAGAAGCGAGGGTCTGAATAGGTATAGTGGGGAGTATATACCCTCTTGGAGGATCATAGTAAGCGTACTAGTCCGAGTATAACAGTAAAGATGTAGCAGAAAGAAAGACTCAGCAGACTCGAACCAGACCCGCAAAGCAGAAGCATATCCAATATCAACAAACAACGGAAGCAATAATTATAACAAGAGCAGCAGAAATAAACAGAACAGCATGCTGATAACATTAACTACTAATAAATAGTAAAACATACATCCAAAGCAGGTCAACATACGAAAGGGCACAAATGGATAACCAACAGTAGCTACAAAAAGTAACCATGATGATACAGAAAAGTAAACACACCAAGTAAACCCCATCTAAAAATGACCTCAAGGTCTGTACCATCTCCATGCAACAACTAACGTAACCCAACTCCTGAATCTGGCCCGCTTCCTGCATGTAAATCCATGAAGTCTGCACGCGTCCTGAATGGCCCGTTCATGGTGTGAGACAAATCTCAGTAGGATACCACCCAACGGTGCATACCAAATATATGTGTTTAAGTAGTAATGAATTTACCAGGAAAGCAGTAATCAGTACAATGCAAAAATAAATACAAACTCCACTGGTGATCAATAGCCACCATGGAGTGTCACCTGCTTCAGCCAACGCCAGAATCTCTGTCGTGTAACCTGGCACCGTGTGCCACCTGACACCTCGTGTCTCAAGTACCGACGTCCCGAAAGCACACCCCAAATAGTAACCTGGCACCAAGTGCCTCCTGACACCTCGTGTATCAAGTACCGACGTCCGAAGACACACCCACAAATAGTAACCCGGCACCATGTGCCTCCTGACACCTCGTGTCTCAAGTACCGACGTCCCAAAGGCCCGCCCACAAATAGTAACCCGGCACCATGTGCATCCTGACACCTCGTGTCTCATGTACCAACATCCTGAAGGCACGCCCATTTTCTGAAGCCTCCTCACCTCCCACATGGATTTCTATGGCAACCACCCCCAACCAAACATACCTAACAGCAACTACAGGGGCCTCTACCCACACGAGTGGTCAAAACCACCTCATCACGGAGTATCTCTGTGTGCACACTACTCAAAGTCTCGGTGAGCGGTAATCACCAAAATAGTCCTAAGCTACCAATACATCTGATACCTCGTGTCCCTGCGACCATGTTTCTCAAGTCCGATGGCATCGTCACCAAAGTATCTCGGGCCATGCCCAACCTGACAGTCGTACTGCCTCAAGCCGACGTCCATGACGCCCAATCCCATGGTCAAGACCACCCAAAGTCACCTGGGAAAATCCCAAACCTGTGATCAGCATCACTCAAGCGTAACTGGGCCTAGCCCAACACAACCCAAAGGGTCCAGCAGATGCAATTCAACAATCACATATATAACATAGTTAAACAGAAAACATAACCAAGCAAAACCAACTAAACAGTCGAATTTCACTATACCAAGTGTCGTCCCATACCAGCACAGAGGTCTTAAAAGCCTCTAACAATTATAACAGGCCTTAAAAAATTAAACTAAATAGTTTATACCAATCATAATTCAATTAAAACCATTTTGGCGTTCCCCGTCCAAAATGCCCCGATGAGCCACGACCACTCACTCGGCCCCGCTCACGCAAACTGGTAACTGGGCATACCCAAAGACTTCCCAGAGGTCTCATAAACAATACAGAATTAAAAATAAGATAAAACGAGACCCTCTCAAAAATACCTGAAAACACGCTGAAGCCGCGTCACCTAAAAAACCACGAAAACACAAAATGATGTATGCACCACCTACCTAAGACTCGCACGATTCTACTCCTCTGGTAACACCTCCCAATTCGGTCTAAAACATGGTGAATCTACAAAATATTCAAAACCGCTCAAAGGGATATAACTCGTTCTAGAAAGAAAATCATACAATACCATCAAAGAGGAATCGAGGCCTTACCGAGGGGGTTCCAACGCACTAATCAGTAATCGAAATGGGTCTCGGACGGACGATCGGGAGGAGAAATGGGGTTAGGCCGGCCTGGTTTGTGTATCCAGGCGGAGGAGGTGTGTTCTGCCTCAAAAACGAGGCTACTTCATGAATTAAGCAAAAAAAAAGAAAGTACACGAAATGTACTTTAGGACTACACGCCGTGTATATTTCATTTAACTGTTCAAAATACGGCTGATTCCACCGACTTACTTTCCGAACCTGCCGACATGAGTACACGGCATGTACCACTGGGTACACGGCATGTACTGGGTTCCTCTTCTCTTCCTCGCCGACATACCCACACACCATGTATATCCCTCATACACGGCTAGACTACACGGTGTGTCCAAAGGGAACACGACGTGTCCCTGGTTCTTACCTGGACAACGGCCTACACGCCATGTATGGCCTCACACGGTCGGGGGTCTAAACGGCGTGTTCATAACTACACGCCGTTTAGTAAGAAAATTCTACATGGTCACCACACAGCATGTACTCAACGAGCACATGGTCGGCCACTCACCTACACATACACGGGGTGTACTTAAAGTACACGGTGTGTAGTCTGAAAATTTCTAGAAAATCTTCATTTTCTCCAGCTTCCCCAGAAACCGGTAAAAAAATTTCAAACAGGGTTGGGATTATGACCCGTTCTAAAAACCCGGGTTCTTACAGGATGTGAAGTAGTTTTTGGGATCTTGTTTTATTCTGAATTTTTTTGGTGAAGAAACTATAACTCTATAAGGATCATCTCTATATAAGGATATAGAGTAGGAGTCATTCAACTATGCATGGAAGTTTACATTTGGAAGAACGAGAGGGTATGGCCTTGCCATCGATACCAGGACTATGCAACCCTACACGGTACAACTTGTTAAGTAGTCATATAAGGTGGAGGCTTGACTTAATGATGTAGTTTTTGGGTAGGGGATGTTCCTAGTAGTATTTATCTAGGTTACTTCTTGTATGATTCTAGTTTGGATTTCACACTTTTTCCTCGAAAGTGATTTTGAAATAAAAATTTAATTTTCAAAAATAAATATAGTGAAAATTTTTATTGATATCATCAAAAATGATGTTAATAAAATAATATTTTATTTCAATATCATTTTTCAAATGATGGGTAATTTTCATGAGAGTAAATAATTACTTGATTTCATTCTAGTATATAAGCACAATATCATCCTTTGGTTGTGACTTGGTCAATTTTGGATTCATCTCCTACTCTAAGAGATAAATATTTTTCATGTATGAAGAACTAAATAAGATCCATAAAATAATTCATTCTTTATATCTCTAGTTATTTTTTAAAACAAAATGGTTATCATAAGTTATGCATAGATCCTTATATGGTGAAATAATACATTAATCTTTATAACCTCATCCAAAATTAAACTTAAACCATTTCATATATGGTAAACCTTATAACCCATACAAAATACCAAAATCCAAAACATTATAGAGAAGGTTAAAAAATTTTAAAAATCAACTTATCATTCATATCCCAAAAAAATGAAGTAACTCTTAATTTTCACATACCAAATGTGTGAGTACCTTTATCATGTATTCTTTAGAAATATATAAATATCCTAAATTAATATAAAATATTACTGAAAACATAAATTATTTCATATTACTTTAATAAAACATATCCTTTTATAGATATTCTTTAAATCCAAAATTGACGTAAAATTCGGAAATTGTAACATAGAAACTTTTTTTCATGAATCCCTAATGAGTTCCAAGGTTATGAATACTATCCAATTTTACTTATTCATATCGGAAATCTCTTTATCCAATAAAAAATCATTTTATCAACATCAAGAACATATAAAGGGTTATATTCCCTTAATCAAAACATTACATTTTCATTAAATAGCCTTTTTAGGTCCTCAGTACCATTGAACCTCTTATTTTAACTCCTTAATGAAAAACTACTACATAAAAATCCATTGATGTTTGAGGATTATAATAACCATAATTCAACTTATAAAAATATAATACTTTTAATCCCAATACATAAACACATTAATAATTCCACTTTATCAATAATCCATTTATTAGGCTTCATTTTCTCATTTATAACACATATTTATTTTCATATGTCAATTATAGTATCTTTATCATCAATAATATAACCTTACTCATACAACCTTTATGATTCCCTTTATGGTATTTCCCTTTAATACATCAATCTATATAATTCCAATATATTCCATATTTTAAAATTTTAACCATTGAATATTGATTAGGGAGACCAATATTCTTATCCATTTTATTGACATAAATTTTCATTTTTCCATTATTATTATATTCTATCTGTCCTTCTTTCCCACACTAAAAACATCTTTCGGTTTCTTTTATACATTCCCTGGAGTCCTTTATTCCACATTCTCAACATATAGGAAAATTGAATCTTATTTTATATATGGTCTCTACCACCTGAACTCTGAATAAACTCTATCAACATCTACTTTGGTGAGTATTAGAGTTATTTAAGGTGTAAATTGTTACTCATATATCATTATAATTGATTTGGAATAATCACAATATCCTTCACACCAGTCATCCTTTCATTTGGTTTCTCTTAGAAACATTAACTATCACATTCGACATTAATCTAGTTCATTTTCGTTCATACCATATACTAAAACCAAAATACAAAGTGTGAGAAACAATAATCATATCTGTGAAGAACATAATCAATAAAAATCACATATATAATGTCTAAATCAAGACACCATATTTTTAATATATGAAATCATAGGTTTATCCTACGTCATTCATGGTCATTATATAAATCCTTTTGGATGTTTTATAAATATTTCATCAATTTTAAAATAATATCCCCTAGTATTATCAACTAGATGTGTAGAAACGCCCTTTTTCATGCACAAGGTGAAGATCGAGTCCATCTCAATGAAAGTTTTTTGGAGTTATAATCCCTTGTTACTTCTATTCTAGATCTATATCCACTTGTATAATATTGAAAACGATATAATTTTTTTGAGAAAACATTATCTATAATTTATCAAAATTCCAAGAAATTTTCCTATACTTTTAATCTTCCTTAGACTTATACTTAGATACATCCCTATACAGATCCTTATATATATCCCAAAGGGTATCACTATAGTTTTCTTACCTAGTGTCCAAAGGATAACAAAACCTATCCTCTAATACCAAATGTCACAACCCAGTATTTTCATACATATGTATTACATATTTTTATATTGCTATTAATTACATTGCATAAATATGGCATCCAACCTTTTTATAACATAACTTTTCATTACATTTTACAAAACCGAGGATCTTTAAGGTTTACTGTCTTGGAAACCAAGAACTTAAAACATGAAAACATAAAACATTCTTCTTAAACACTTGAAAGGATTCTCATTATGTTCATCCTAGGTACATTACTACATCTATTAACCTGGGGACATACATCAAAATAAAGGGTGAGCATAAGGCCCAGTAAGGGAAACAAGGGGAAACATTTAACATGTGAACTTGAGATACATCAACAATGTCATGAAAAAGAACTTTAAGGAATGAGAAAGAAATCATGAGGCATATCATAATAAAAATAATTTATTTCATAACATAAAGATGTGGCTGCAACATTTAATGTTGACAATCATTTCTATTTCACCACGGTCCATCCCCAAGGTGTCATTAAAAATTACCAAGGTTACTCACCAAGACGTCGTTAAAAATGGCCATCTCTAGCGATTAAGTATTTACCAAATGAATTGGAGTGCTATCAGGGCACACCCTTAAAATTGCCTTTATCATCATGTGATCGAAATATATCATCATCAATCATTTCATAAATATCCCATATAGCATAAAATTAATGGGTTTCATTTCATAATCATAATGTTTTAAAAACTGCTTTAAAGACAAGATCTTTATGTCAGTTTAAACCCACGGAAAGGGAAAGCAGGTCTCATGTATGTAAATCCCAGAATTTAAAATATAAAATTTTGGTATATATGTGAATAACCCTTTAGAAGAAAGATATTTTAGTATTCACTTAATAAAATAAAATAATTTGAGAATAAGAGAGAGACATTTTGAGACGGAAATTCTACAGCATAACGACTATGTTACGAGGTTTTAGAAAACATTGAAAAGAGAGGGGACATGGTTCACCCACTCATAAGTGTTACACAAAAAAGTATGGGTACAGAATATAAAGGATTTAAGAACATGGTAATAAAATTTTAAAGATATACCATATGAAATGGATAACATGAAAGGAAGACAAAAATAATATTTCTCTTATGAAAATTCGGCAGCCTAACGGCATCACTTAAACATCAAAAAAATGGATTGAATAGATCAAATGGGGTCTCTCATCATATGAAAATAAAAGATCAGTATGATAGATATATATATGATACCCCAACATAATAAAAAGGAACTTGAAATATTGACATGGAAGTAGAACTTTGAAAAATGAGAAAGGTGAACGAATCCCATAAAAATTCGGCAGCCTAACGGCGCCACTTAAAAATTCTTAAAATGAATTGATGAGAACAATAGGGGGTCTAACATCATATGAACATAAAAAGGGCAGTAAGAGGAATATAAAAGAACATCCTCCAACATAAGAGCATGGAGCATAAAACAAATGATATAAAATAGATTACTTGAAAAGAAAAAGAGAGGTAGGATCCCTTACCTTAAATGTAACTCTTATAACTCAATGGTTGGGACCTTGAGGGCTTGGGGGCACCTTAGGAGGACTCCTTGGGAGGTAAGGAGCCCATAACTTCGTTGGGGATGATTTGGGAGTCGAATGGATGAGAGTATGGCCTGGTATTCATAGGGAAAGTGAGGGGATACGGCATTAATGGCCAAGGGACACCTCATTGGTGGTTTTGGCAAAAACATGGGCTTGACCATGGTATTTTCCCATGGTATTGTCCACATGGGACACCTCATACCTTATCTTACTATTCATAAGTCGACCATATTGATTACATACTTAATACATCATTTAATGATGTCATTAAACACTCGTAACTTAAAAACTGTATTTTCACTATTCATCGAAAATTCAACTTTTTCAGAAAAATCCCAAAATTTCACCTTAACAAAATATCAATTCTCTGATTTAAAAAATGAACTCCATTTTATAAAAATAATTTTCTAAATATTTTTAAGTTAATTTTTAAATAAAAACACTATTCACTGAAAATTCATTTTTTTCAGAAAAATCCCCAAAAATTACCTTAGCATAATATCGATGTTCTGAATTAAAAAATAAAGTCCACTTTATAAAAATAATTTTTTAAATAACTTTAATATAATTTTTAATTAAAAAACTATTCATATGAAAAAACTAATACTTGACTAATAATTTATGAAACCATTATTTAACCATTTTATAGAATCACGTTACTTAATCAAGGTGTCTGGATTATATTAATAATTTCTTTAAGTGAGATTACTAATCCATTTGGTCACATTACTAATCCTAAGCATGAAATCAATATTGATAATTTACTATTCATCAAAAATTAATTTGATCTTATTAGAATCTAAAATTCGTGCTGAACATAATTGTAGCGGACCATTTTTTGAAAATCATTACACATAATTAGTTATCTAAGGTTTACAAAATTATTTTCAAATATCCATTTTCTAGACTTCATCAAAAATATGCATACAATATTTATCTGGAAATTTGAAAATTCACAAACTTCATCACAAGGAGAAATCACAATTTTTTTTAAAACAAAGTATTACTCAAGGAAGTTACGGTCTCCTTACATAGCCCCTTATAACCCCAGCATAGGACCTAAGTGTAAGGTGTGCTAAGGTGAGAGAATCTGAGGGCAGATCGGCCAATATCACACGAGTAGTAATTTCTATCTGTTTGAATTTCTCGCGAAGGTGATTCTGTTCTAGCTTCATACGATGAAGTTTAGCTTGGGTTTGGTCTAGAGCAAAGCCCAGTGGTGCTAACTCCTTCCCAAATTCTGTTAGATGGGCCTCGATTGGCCCGAGACTACTGGATGAGGCCATCGAATCTTCTTTCTATATTAATTAACCAAGATCACTTGTATTTAGGGACAGTAATCGAAACGTTTAGTTTCTAGCGGTCATATTGACCAATGGTCATATAACAGTCAAAACCGAACAGTCTCATTTTAATTATACTCATGTTATCAAATGAAACAGTTTTGTTGAGTATAAAAATAAAATATCACACAAAATTATGAAATAAGATTTATTCAATATTTCGGGTCGTTACAATCTTCCCCCCTTAAGAAATTGAATCCTCCCAATTTTGAAAATCAGGTTTTTAAATTTCATTTAAAGTCCCACATCGTAAACGGAGTTGATAAAACTATTACTTTGAAAGAAAGAAAGAGAAGTACAAAGGTCATCCGGGTTAACCCACACTAGGATTCCATGTAGGAAAACATGGACATGGAGGAGAAAACAAAGGGTCATGTTCTGAGGTAGAGTGATAGAAAACATAATTAGGATAAAGTTAACCACAAGAAAATCACAAACTTATGATGTGTGTAAACGGTCTTTGATTACCTAGTAGGAAATGTAAACCAACAACGTTTTTGTTTTACGTTTCTTTTTATAATTTTGAGGAATTCATTTACTACATAGAACAAAAACATGAGGAAATATACCTACCTTCAAGTAGAGTTTCATACTTTAATAAGTTTCTACCAAAAATAATCTTTTATCTAAATGATGAGCATTCAAAAACACTTGGTCTCATCAAAACACAAGAATCATCTTCTTGACAGTCACATAATCCACAAAATATTAACTACCAATTTCTTCTATCTTTAACCATTATCCTAAAACCAGAAAGGGTAAGATCAAACAACTCTTCAAAAAGAAATAACCCCATAAGAAGGTAAACAACATTTAAATCTTCAAAGTTCCATGGTACTACCCAAAGTTCATCATAGACCATTTCATAAATAACTGTCCTTAAAAATCCTCAAAATAAACTAAACTAAGATAGAAACCCAATTATAAGAACGATCTCAAAACATAGTCTTCCAAGATAGACTTTATTGTTCATCTCTAAACAACATCAACCAATCTTATCATCTTATAACAAAAGTAACTAACCTAATCACATTTTCCCCAAGATAGGTTAATCATTTCCATATGTAACCTAAATTACTATAAGTCTGCCTTAAATTCATCGATTCTTCAAAATATAAGTCAACCATTACTATTAAAATAAAATACCATAGTAATCTATTTACCTCGATCAAATAGGGTTCCCAAAATAGTGAACGTCTTCCAAAATAATAATCATCTTTTAATCCCCTAATCATCTCTTTTTTTTTCAAGAAGAACAGTTTCATAACATCAACATGTGATACATAACAATAAATGTTTTCCTTAGTGATATAAAACCATCTTAGGTATTGACTCGATGATCATAGAAAACATAAAAGATATGCTCATAGAGAAAAAACTAAAATACAACAGGACATAGACAATTATTGTGAATAAGTTACATTTACTTCAGTCATCATGATCCATCTCAGCATAAGACTTGCATTGTTCCCTTTTCCTCGAAGATTGTTGATTCTCATCATGCTTCTCATCCCTTCCAAGAGAGCATTGTCTTGGATAATGTCTAACTTCTCTATATTTATGACATCGAAATGTATAAGGTACATTAGATCAAACCTTATCTCCATTCATCACATTATCCATTTTTTAAAGCAATTGGATACTTTATGCCTTATCTTCCCACACTAAAAACATCTCCCGATTCCTTTGTGACATTCTCCTTGGAGCCTCTTCCCACACTTTTTGAAAAAATGAAAATGGGTCTTCTTTCCCTTATCAACTTTATCATATGAACATCCTTGAGACTTTGTCTTATTCTTCCTTGATGAATTTGGGCATTCGACTAGGTACCAATTTTTAATTGTGATTTTTGATAGCTGGTTTGGCACAATCACAATATGTTCAACTTGATCTTTCGTTATCTCTGTCACATTAATAGGGAAATCATCACATTTCTTATCACATTGGTTGTTGGGACATGCTCTTCCATTTCCCGCCATTAACTAATAAAAGAACGTTTAATTAGGGGGCTTAAATAATGAGCCAATAATCATTAAAATGAATCTTTAAGCATAGAAGGATAAACTTGTAGAAGAAAGTATACCCTAACTTGTGATCCCATAGGTTTAAATCTAGGTTATCCATGATCTTATATTCTTATGTGAATCATTATTTTATTTTATCTTTGTTCCTTTAATAATGTTTCATACTAATCTTATGAATTTACCAAAGCATATCCCTCGGGAGTATCGTAACCAAGAGTGAAGCAAGGCCCGTTGTCGTGTACCAGTTCCCGTTCAAGTCACGCTCAAAGTGGTGTTTTTGGGTTTTACCCCTATATACATCTATGCCAGAGCCACCTCTACCTGCTCGTATCTAGATAGGGATGTATTTGCTTGGAAATCCCTTTCTCAATACTCACCAAAATACCAGGAATATTTCCTATATTTAAAATTTTCTATAGTGTTCTTCCTAGAGTTTTCATATCCTAATTTCCACAAATAATTAAACCATCTTTTGATACCAACTATGTCGTCCCACCTTTTTATAACATAACTTTTCATTGCATTTTACAAAACTGAGGATCTTTAAGGTTTAGTGTCTTGGAAACCAGGAACTTAAAACATGAAAACATAAAACATTATTCTTAAACACTTGAAAGGATTTTCTTTATGTTAATCCTAGGTTCATTACTGCATCTCATAACCTGGGGACATACATCAAAATAAAGGGTGAGCAGAAGGCCCAGTATGGGAAACAAGGGGAAACATTTAACATGTGAACTTGAGATACATCAACAATATCATGAAAAAGAACTTTAAGGCATGAGAAAGCAATCATGAGGCATATAATAATAAAAATAACGTATTTTATAACATTAAAATGTGGATACAACATTTAATATTGACAATTATTTCTATTTCACTAAGGTCCATCCACAAGGTGTCATTAAAAATTACTAAGGTTATTCACCAATGTGTCGTTAAAAATGGTCATATCTAGAGATTAAGACTTTACCCAATGCATTGGAGTGATATCAGGGCGCACACTTAAATTTGAATTTATCATCATGTGATACACATATATCATCATAAATCATTTCATAAACAACCCATATAGAATAAAAGAAATGGGTTTCATTTCATAATCATAACTTTTTAAAAACAGCTTTAAAGACATGATCTTTATGTCACTTTAAACCCACGGAAAGGGAAAGTGGGTCTCATGTATGTAAATCATAGAATTTAAAATTGAACATTTTGGTATATTTGTGAATACCCCTTTAGAAGAAATAGATTTGAGTATTCACTTAATAAAATAAATGAATTTTAGAATAAGAGAGAGACATTTTGGGACGAAAATTCTGCAGCATGACGGCTATATTACGAGGTTTTAGAAAACATTGAAAACAGAGGAGACATGAGTCACCCCCACATAAAAGATCCATAAAATAGTAGGGGTACAGAATATAAAGGATTTAGGAACATGGTAATGAAATTCTAATGATATACCATATGAAATGAATAACATGAAAGGAAGACAAAAATAATATTTCTATTATGAAAATTCGGCAGCCTAACGACGTCACATAAACTTCAAAAAAAATGGATTGAAGAGATAAAATAGGGTCTCTCATAATATGAACATAAAATATAATTATGATAGATATAGAGATCATACCCCAACATAATAAAAAGGAACTTGAATGATTGACATGGAATTAGAACTTTGAAAAATGAGAAAGGTAAACGAATCCCTTAAAAATTCCGCAGCCTAACGGTGCCACTTAAACTTTCTTAAAATGAACTGATGAGAGAAAGAGGGGTTCTCTCATAATATGAACATAAAAAGTTCAGTAAGATAAATATAAAAGAACATCATCCAAAATAAGAGCATGGAGCATAAAAGAAATGACATAAAAGAGATTACTTGAAAAGAAAGAGAGAGGTAGGATCCCTTACCTTAAACGTAACACTTAAAACTCAAAGGTTGGGACCTTGAGGGCTTGGGGGAACCTTGGGAGGACTCCTTGGGAGGTAAGGAAACCAGAACTTCGTTGAGGATGATTTTTGAGTCGAATGGATGAGAGGATGGCTTGGTATTTATAGAGAAAGTGAGGGGACAAGGCATTAATGGCCAATGGACACCTCATTAGTGGTTTTGGCAAAACCATGGGCTTTCCCATGGTATTTTCCCATTGTATTGGCCATATGGGACACCTCATACCTTATCGTACTATTCATAAGTCGAAAATATTGATTACATACTTAATACATCATTTAATGATGTCATTAAACACTCGTAACTTAAAAACTGTATTTTTACTATTCATCGAAAATTCAACTTTCACAAAAAAAATCCCAAATTTTCACCTTAACCAAGTATCGATGCTCTGATTTCAAAAATGAACTCCATTTTATAAAAATATTTTTCTAAATATTTTTAATTTAATTTTTAAATAAAAACACTATTCATCAAAAATTCAATTTTTTCAGAAAAATCCCCAAAAATTACCTTGACATAATATCGATGTTATGAATTCAAAAATAAAGTCCATTTTATAAAAATAATTTTATAAATATTTTTAATATAATTTTTTTATTAAAAAACACTATTCACCTGAAAAAACTAATACTTCACTAATAATTTATGAAACCGTTATTTAACCATTTTATTGAATCACATTACTTAATCAAGGTGCCTAGATTATATTAATAATTTTTTTTAAGTGAGATTACTAATCCATTTGGTCAAATTACTAATCCTAAACATAAAATCACTATTCATAATTTACTATTCATCAAAATTTAAGTTGATCTTATTAGACTCTAAATTTCGTACTTAACATAATTGTAGAAGACCATTTTTTGAAAATCATTACACATAATTAGTTATCTAGGGTTTACATAATTATTTTCAAATATCCTTTTTCTAGAATTCATCAAAAATATGAATACTATATTTATCCGGACATTTGAAAATTCACAAACTTCATCACAATGAGAAATCCCAATTTTTATTTAAATCAAATTATTAAAAAAGGTAACTATGGCCTCCTTACATAGCCCCTTATAACCCCAACATAGGACCTAAGTGTAAGGTGTGCTAAGGTGAGAGAATCTAAGGGCAGCTCGGCCAACATCGCATGAGTAGTAATTTCTTTCAGTTTGAACTTCTCGCAAAGGCGATTCTGTTCTAGCTTCATACGATGAAGTTCGGCTTGGGTTTGGTCCAGAGAAAAGCCCAGTGGTGCTACCTCCTTCCCAAGTTCCGTTAGATGGGCTTCGATTGGACCGAGACTACTGGATGAGGCCATTGAATCTTCTTTCTATATTAATTAGCCAAGATCACTTGTATTTAGAGACAATAATTGAAACGTTTAGTATATAGTGGTCATATTGACCAATGGTCATATAACAGTCAAAACCCAATGGTCTCATTTTAATTATACTCAAGTTATCAAATGAAACAGTTTTGTTGAGTATAAAAATAAAATAACACACAAAATTAGGAAACAAGATTCATTCAAAATTTTGGGTCGTTACAATAAACTCACACATGAGAATCATAAAGTTATAGTAACTTTGGAAACTTTGACACTTAAAAATCTAGTCCACAAGTGAGATACGTTTTCTCCAGTAATATTCTTCATAACTAGCACACATTTTAGACATATCATACATAATACATTCCATAATAGTAAAGAATCACTTCCAAGGCTATCATAGTGAAATGGTAGACTACCCAAACCATCACAATAGTCAAGGTTCACTCCTAAGACTATCATAGTAGACAAGGTCCCTTGCTAAATTTGGTTCACTCCAACTTCCAGTCCTGCCTATCTGATAAGATATTAATCATTACACAATTCATTGGAGGGTTATATAGGTCTCACACATCCAATAATTAATATCATATTGTTTTGTTATATAATATCATAGAATATCCATCATAACGTAATCCATGAAATAAAATGGCATTCATAAAAATTTCATCTTTTCAGTTCCATTAGAAAAGATACTATTTTCACAATCATGTCATCATTTCATCATTGAATAATTCATGATAAAAAGAAGGTTTCATGATAATTTTATCATGTTATAACCCATAGAAGAGAAAAATATTTCATATACATCTTTTCATCATAAACAAAAACCATCTTGAGAAATAATAAGAGTGTTATACTTGGATCATATTCCTTGTAAATCATAAGTATCATAATAGGATTTCATATTATATGGAAAATTATTTCGAAAGATCACTTCTAAAAATTATTATAAAAAATAAAACTTTTTTAAAAATAACTTTTTAAAAACAAAAAATCAAAAAAAATATTAGAAATATTTTTCATTGAATAAAACCTTGAAAATATATAAATGATTCATTAAAATAATTTACAAAGTTTCATCATGAAAATAAATTATCTACTTTGGAAAAAAAACTCCACAAAACAAAAAAAATAAAAATATTTTTATTTGAAATAAAAATGGATTAATTCAAAAGAATATTCAAATAAATTTTTAGTCATGATCGAAGAGAATTACATTCATGTATTATAAATTAAAACAGATATTTCATTCTATGTTTTTGTAAAATCCAAATGGGTATTTGTTTAATAATGACCTCAAGATTCCTTTCAAAATAAATTTTAAAAAATAAAATATGGTTAAAAAAATTAATAAATTATTTTGGGAATGTTAAAAACATTTTTGAAAATACTTTTAGAAAACATTGTTTTGGACGAATTTTTTTTTCTACCGAACGGATAAATTAACACGGTTTTTCTTATACAAATTGTTTTAAAATCTTGAGTACATAAAAAGAGAAAAATTAAAACGACCATATATTATCATGACATAAATATAAGATAATTAATTCCATTATTTTCTTGAGATATGGATAATAATATTTCACCATCCGAAAAAAATCATAAACAATCCAGATAACTTATATCATTGTCACATAAAATATGCACCTCTTTGGTAACATTGAATTGTGATCCCCATTAAAGAATAAGGTTAAGTTAAACATAAAATATTATTAGAATAAATAAATTCTTCATATTACATGTAAAATGAGATGTATATAAACCTCCTCAAATATTATAGAAGCATAACATAATATAGGTCTCACATAAGGAAAATTGAGAAACTAATCTCTTACCGATTCGGTAACTTTTGAACCATAAAACCCATGAAATAAAGATATAATAATAGAAATGTAAATCTGTATAATTTTAAATATTTTAATAATAAAATACGTTCATGGGTAGTATATACACCATATAAAATAAAACTATAGTGAATATGGATTGTGTCTAACTGAAGTAAAAATTGAGGCGAAAATGTCTTACCATAAGTCTTGAATTCCTTTGTACATACTTAAACCTCCCGTATAATAAATATATTTTTGTTATAAAAATATTATAGAACTATAAATATAAATATCATACCATATATTCTTTAATTATGACCTTTTTATACACTTTTATTAATAATTCCATATTAAAGTTATGTTTAACGGAATAACTTCATTGTTTTTTATGTATGTTTTAATTTTTTATTTTTAGCCATATTAATTCGATCAAGGTTCCATCATCCCCAAAATTTTAAAAATGATATAAAAATAATATTTATTTATAAAATATTTTTTTATAGTGATCCATAAAAGTTATAGATATAAAATGAAACACACCATTCATAGAGACAGTAGATCATATGTTTGTATGAACATTGTTTACATTTTCTGAAAAAAAAGGAATAAATAAATCTATGGAATATATTACCATTATGGAATAATTTTTATGTCACATATACATATATCCCAAATTTTAATTAAAATCATCTTTATTACCTTTCATATGAATCATGAAAAACCACATCGCTTTGCAATGTGGTAGTATGTCATACACTTGAACGATGTTATTGTATTCCCCCCAATAGAAAAGTCAAAAAAGTGACATGTGATATATTGATTAAATAAGAATAATAATATCATCAATATGAAATATAAACAATAAATCCAACCTTATATCCAGTCATGTCAGGTGGTGGTGGAAAAATAATAGCACAGGTTCGTGAGGTGGTAGTCCTCTATACACATGAAAAATGATTTCATAACCCATTCAATGGAAGAGAAGAAGAATTTAGGTTAACAAAAAAACATATTAGTATGATTAATATAATTATTTTATTATATCATAACAGTTTAATAATAATTGATGGATTTTTTGGAATAAATAAATAAAAATATTGATTAGGGATGTTACCACTTCTTCAGAAAACTCCTTTTACTTTTCACCAAATTGATTCTTAGCCTAGATTCCTGCACAAAATAAGGATTATTGAATTAGAGGAGGTAATTAAGGAATTGTTTTTAGTGTGTATTTTCTGAACCTAATGGTTTTGTAAGTGTGAAAAGGGTGGGATAATGGTGTCCATTTATATGTGAGATGAGTGGCACACTTGTAAATGTTTGAATGAAAAATGTGTACCCAGATTTTTAAAAAGAAAAGAGGATGAAATTGGTTAATTATAGAACCTAAAAGATATAATGTCTAAATATGTTAATAAAATGGGTATTGGAAAATTTTTGGGTCATTTTATCACTTCTCTGTTTTGTTTAACCCCCTGGTAAACCCATTTTTCCCTTAAACATTGTAAATAATTTTTCACTATTTTTACTATTCATTATGGTAGAAAATTAAGATTAAATTATTATATAATATAAATTATTATAATTATGTATATATAATCCATTTTTTTCATATTCTATTTACATAATTAGTGAATTTTTGTTTTAAAATGAATCCTATAGACACTATGATAAAGTGAGTTTTCAAATAGATAATGATCAAAGGATTAAAATGTCTTTATATAAAAATTCAATATTCAGATAATTAAAATGAAATCAATTTCAATAATAGATGTAAAATTTAACTCATATTTATTTTAAAATTGTCTTAAAATAACGTTTATATTCTTAAAATCTTTAAAATAATTGAATGTTCTTAACAAAATCCATTGTTTTCACTAGTCATCAAAAATTTATCTTCTTAGTAAATTATCAAAAATTAACCCTAAGATAATTTTGAAGTCCTAATGTATATAATTCAATTTATTTTTTAAAATAAATTTTCAAAAAATTTCAATAAATTTCAAAAATTATTTTTAAAATAAATGTGCAAAGGGAAACAAAACTATTCTTTTTTAAAAACAGTTTTAAGTGTAAAAGTGGATTTATTCTTATATCTTATTTAGAAAACACATAAGATAAATGTTGAAAATTTATTAAACATATAATATATAAATATAATTGAAAACATTCACTAAAAGTGTTCTACTTAATTTATTGGGGTAAAACTTGTTAGTTATCATAAAAATAGTTTTTTCAAAAAAAAATGATTCTTTTATTTTTAATAATTTTTATTTTCATTTGTAATTAATGGATTTCAAAAGAATTAATTTTATATATATGTGTGAAACATAAATTTTTTAAATTTAGTTAGTCCTATTCATATCCACCATTCCAATGGCTAAGTGATAACTAACATATTAATTAATAATAATATTTTAATAGCATGTCATATTTTGATTAAACTCGGTGTTTTGTGTAAATAAAAATATAGAAATGATTAAAATAATTTGAAAATTTTTTGTTCTCATAATATCAGGATTTTTGAAGAATATATGTAGATGTTTTTCTATACTTTACAAAAAAAAATCCCTTTTATATGAGTGATACATAATTTTCATTATGATATATTTTAAATCAATAAATCATATATTTCTTACATCATACGTGAAAATGTGGAACTATATTTCATTCCATACATTTAGATATTTACTATAATGGAATTATGTAGTTGATTTAATATAATTATGATTTATTTTATTGAATCCCTAGATTTATATTTTCCTGATGATTTCCTTGATTCTAAATTTGGTATTGTGTAATATTTTCTTACTTCCACTATATTAAAAAAAATTACATTATCATGTTTTCTTCATAGTTTGATTAATTGATGTTTTATTTGATCAACAACAATCATTTCGGGATTTATAGATATTATAAAACAAGTTTTGTTTGTTTTTACTCCAAATTAATATTTCCCATCTATAAGACACATAGATGATTTTATTAAAACCTAATTCAAAATCAAAAAGTAATATTTTACATAACTCAAATTAAGATGCATGGAAATGGATATATATTTATTAAATAGGTATTATTAACACCAAAAATGAAGCATGAAAGTATCACAATTAATAGTTTGTTTTATAGTGTTATTCTATATTCTATGATTGTAGAAAGAATGGTTTAATAAAATCATATCAATATTCAAAAAAATAATCTATGGATCTTGAAAATGGTAAAATATATTTTAATGTAATGGATTCCTATAATCAAGATCCGTAATTGGTTTTTTTAATGTGTAAAATAGACTATATTCACTTGTTTCTTAATTTTTTCATATGAAAAGGAATCATGTTGCATATTCATCCTATAAAATTGATGTTTGGTTCACTTGACAATATGAGTATCACTAAGAGGTAAGGGGTGAAACACTATTGATACATTTTATATTCAATTTATAGATTTCCTCTTATTTAATTAACATAGATATAACTAACTCACCATAATGAATAAAATAAATAGATAGTGTGATAGATTATTTAATGAGCTTTGAGGAACATTAGATAGTTAATATACCACCGATAATGGGTGATGAATCATTGGTATATATTTACAATTTATCTTTTAGAAGTTAAACCTTTTGACTTTTAAATATATCAATCCTCTCTTCTTGAAAACTCACTCTTACACGTATGAAACTGTAATATAATGAAGCATGGATTAGAGTAATTTTTTAAGAGGTTTGTCTCTAATAAAATATATATACTCCTTATTTTGTTTGACTCTCATTAAGGCACATTTTATCACTATTACATTGTAGTGATTATAAATTAATTTAAAGGTAACACCTACTCAAAAACTCACAAAAGGTATAAGAATCCGTCATCTACTAATCATTGATATGGGTATGAATTATCTAATTCCCATGAGCAATCTCCCAATAGAAAGAAAAACATTATTTATATTAGTAAAATTGTTCTCCAATAATTTCCCAAAATCTTTCTTGTGAACAAGATCTCTAGTGAATTTTAAGATGTCTATGAATCTAATAATGAGGCCTTATTCTTTTTGTAATAGATTTGAGTATCAGAACAATGTCTATATTCTAGCATGAAGGTTAGGATTCTACCTAAATATTTCAAAATGATCTATGTTTTCCTGATAGTTTATAAACACACTCTATTATTCTTCATACTCATAAAAAGGATATTAGATTTTTCATTAACCAAAATATATTTCCAAGAAACTAAAAATAAATAACATTAATAAGTAATTTTGATCTACTCTTGTTATTCCTATTTATTCAATATAGCTACTTTGTGGTCTTGAACAGTGTCATATTCTCAATTCTCAATATTAAATATTTTCTCTCCCATAGTTTTCTCTGTTTATATTCATAGTATTGTGTGAATATTATTTTGATAATTATTTATGAAAATCATAAATTGATTCTTGGAAACCATTCACTATAATCAAGAAATCCTAAATACTATTCCATCATTATCATTATAATGAATTTAAAATATTATAATTTAAAATCCCATAAATATTTCTCCATGATCCTCTCAATTGATCATCCATATTTCATAAATTGAATTATGGATTTTCCTAGTAGCCTATAAAATTTTAATATTTTATTTCTCATTAACAATTAACAGATTAAAATATTCTAGATATCCATGTATCTTCTAGACAATAATATTTCCCTATAAATTTTTCAAAAGGGATGATCATTAAAAAATACCATGTATATTCCTTTTCATATGAGTAAAATGACTCTTATAATTTATCAATTATTGCCTAGAATTTCAATTTTTCACCTCAAATGATTTTTCGTAAGAGTAAAATGATTCTTTAGAAAACTCAATGACTCCAATGAAATGTTCACATGACTCTTATGAAGTCGTAATGACTCTTGTAGAATTATAATTCAATTACTGATTTTCTATTCCAGATCTAAAGAAAATATTATGGAATCTAGAATTAAACTTATTAAATTCTCATGCCTTTTCCAAATTCCACCACTCATCAATCTAAAAATGAATAGAGTTAAAACCAAATTAGTCAATTTACATTGATCTGTAATTTATTGAATTGATTTCAAATTTCTCAAACCAACTTCAAAAATATTATATATGTTAAGACACACCCAAAATCATACTTAATCTCATTCACATTCTTCTAAATCATCATTGAGAAAAAATAAAAACTATTCAAAAATTATAATGGTTTCTTCAATATCTCTATTTGAATTTGTTTTCAATCTCAAAAACTAACTCCATAAAACACCAAATCATCGCCCTTCTAAAATAGAATAATCTTGAAACCACACCTAGGGATGTAATATTGTTTTTGAGTTAATTAAATTCCTTAATGAAAAGAATATTTTTCTATGTGATGTATATTTTATTCCCATCAATATGATATCATATTTATCTTCTTATGACCATTTTATATAACAAAAACAATAGTTTAAGAATATAAATTGTACAAAGTTAGGTACATTTTATCCCTATATTAAAATAGAATCCAATGTATATTGAGGTTTTCTTCTAAATTCTCTCAAGTGAGAGGGAAGGTATAAACATTTATATTCATCCTCAAATTATAAAATCTATCATTTGGAATTTATAGTAGGAATTAATTATATATTTATATTCCTAATGGAAACCCTCAAACAGATAAAGTGAAACTTGATATCAATGTACTTAAGCTAAGTGTGTTTTATATAACTTTTATAGATATTTTTATTACTGTAATTGTAACATGAAATTCAGAGTGGTCTCTCAATATTCACCATTATAATTTTTTAGATTTTCTTTTATATAAATAAGCTAAGTATAGGCACTTGTATCATCCATATGTTCATTTCCTATGGTTCTTAATGTGACTTAGTTATATTTCTTATAGTTCTATAAAACACTAAAAAGTTACTCTTAAATGAAATTTCCCACCTAAATTATATTTTTTGTCCTCATAATCTTCTACCAAAATGGTATTTTTAAATCTTGATAGATCTAGGAACTAACCTACTCTATAAATAATACCATAATACATGGTTCCATTAATATAATTGAGAAGTATTTTTGAATCCATTAAATATGATTTCATAGGATCACTTTGATGCCTATAACAAATGATCACTGCATATACAATATCAGGTCTCAACGTAGTGAGATAATGTAAGATTCCAATCAATATTATAAATTACTCTTAATTAACACTCTCTTCTCTATCATACTTCTTAAAATTCACCACAAATTGTATATTTGTGGAAACTTGTCTAGATCCTTCTATTCCAAACTTATTTAATAATTACTATGTATACTTTTCTTAGTCAATAAAAATAAACACTTTCTTTCTAGCACTTGAAATCATAGAAAATACCTCAATTCTCAAAACATAGATATCTAAAACGTATTATTAGACCATCTAGAAATTTATTTACAAGTATTCTCATTGTCACATATATATATATAATATCAAAAGAATAAAAAATTATAATATTATTTCATGCATCCTTTTTAGTTATATAAATTTTTATATTAAAATTCCCTTTAAAGAATTTTATGTCTCCCATGTAGTAAATCATCTTTGAGTATCATGCTCTATGGGCCTATTTATTACATAGAGAGGATTTTATAGATTTGAAATCATTGTTATATCACTGTAAAAAATAAATCCACAAGGTTTCTCAATTTATACATATTCTTCCAACTTTTTATTCAAAAAGATAGATTTCATATCCATTTTATATATTTTTCATTTTTTGTGAGATGAAAAAATTAGGAACATTGTGATAGAATTCAATATTCTAATTAATGAAAATTTATCTTGAAACATAACTGATTAGACCTCTAAATACCTCTTGTAAAAAATTATATCTTTATTCCTTGAGACTTCCCCTTTCTCATACAGATTATTTTTGAATATCCACTTAGTTTCAGTCGTATTTTTATCTTTTATTATAGGGAAAATATCATAATTGGAATTTATTTTCGTGTAATCAAATTCATAATTCATATCATTACCCGTTTATTGGGGTTTACAGCTTCAATAACTAAATGTGGCTCAATTTTGGAGATAAGAGTTGTTTGATTTTCAGTATTGAATCTTATTTTGGTTGGAACTATATAATTTTTTTATCAATTATATTTTATACTTTCAGATGTTATTTAAACTTTTGATACTTTAATTACCTATTTTTAGTAGAATTACCTTCAGCATTGGTCTGATTAGAATCAATATCAATAATATTTTGGTAATATGAAGGGGTTTTTTACTAGTTTTCTTAAGAAACATCTCATTTTATTCATTAGAGTCTTTGAAAACCTATTCATTTAGAATACCAATGTTTGGTTAATTTTCAATAGATTTCACATCATAATAGTCAACTATCTTGTGAATCTTATTCTTCCAGAACCTCTATCCATTACCATTGGATTAATATCCCATAAATATACCTTTTTTATCCTTGTGATAAAATATTCCCAGATTTGAGTTATTAATTGTCATCAAATACAGTCTGTTAAAGAATATAAAGTATTTTTATACTATGTTTTCTACTATACAATGTCTCATATGATGTCATGTTTAAATAATCTCTTAGTAAAAGCCATTATATATATAAATAGTTGTGTATTTAGTTTGTCCCAAAAAACATTAACATATTAAACCTAGTAATCATTTTCTTACCCATTTCAATAATACTTCTATTAATTCTTCCAGCCACTCCATTTTTTTATAGTGTAAGGAGAAAAATATTGGTGCTTAATACCCTGTTTATAGAAGAACAATTCAATATAATTTCTTGTAAACTCTATTTTCTTATTTATTCTCATTTTTTTGATATGAACCCACAACTCCCTCTCAACTACTCTTTTAAAAATATTAACCATCACTACTAATTTTCACATGTGAATTATAAAGAACATATTTTTCATTAATGTAAATTAAATAATTAATTTTAAACAAATATATCTCACATATAGTGGATTAATACGTCATTGGTCTATATAAATTTGAGTGGATTAACTAAATTTTCTGAGTTTATTTTATTTTTACTCTCTTGAATCTTCCTTTTACAATATTACCCCTTAAATTGGTTATACAAAAATATAATTTTGTAAGATTAATTATGCTAGGTCACTCACTTGATTTTCCTTTAATATTTTTCTCAAAACTTTTTAACCAAGTTGGTTAATACTTTTATATTAGACGTTATTTATTTATTTTATATTAGGATAAAATGATCTGTTTAGATAACCAATATATAATAGATTATAACTTATTATTTCACCTTAGGTGATAATTATTCAATATTCCATTCTCTTAGTTAATCAATAATTTATTTTGAAGATAAATTTATTTCCTTTATCACATTTCTGACTTAAACTCAGAAAGTTGTTTTTGAAACCATCAATAAATAATATATCTTCATATTTTAATTTTTTAGGTTCATTTTCTATTGAACCAATTTTATTCACAAAAGTGAAAACACCACAATTATGTTCCTTAGTTTTCATAATGAGCATGACATCTCATGTCATATGTGATGATCATCCATTATTAATAATCCAGGTTTTTCACTTTTTTATTACTTTGAGAGACACTTCAATAATAAGTGCCTTTTTTATTACTTCCTATCAAATTTTTCATTCCTTTAATAGTTTTATGATTTAATCCTAAAAGAGTACTTGTACATTTCTCTACAAAATGACCTTGCTGATCATACCATCTATATATCATCTCTAGAAAATAAAATCTATTTTGAATAGGTAATTGAGATAACATTTCATTAAAATATTTCTACATATCAAACATTCTCCTTTTATTCATTATATTTCCTTCCCCTAATTTCCACCTTCCCTAGATCCATGGGACAAAACTATTGTTCTATAAATCATAATATTTATGCCCAAAACTCCACATCACTAATAGTATCCTTTAAAACTAGTTATTCCATGAAAATATTTGGTCATCCTATATACTCCATCTTGTTTTATTGGTATATTTCTTTCCTTATCTTGAATTGGTTTTTATAATCCTTTCTGTATCTAGTTTTCTTTAACTCCGTCTGAAGAAGGAGTGACCTTCTTAGATATTTTTATTCAGGTTACCCCATATTAGTTTTTATAATCTACTCTATTATACACAATCGATTTATCATTTTTGTGAGTCAATGATATAGTCTTTACATGAGTTTGAGTACTGTATATCTCATAATCTTGTAATGACTTAGCCTTTTTTCAGCAGCCTTATCATCTTCATTTATCATTTTTAAGGGTTTTTACAACTTCAAGAAACCATGAATAAGACAAGTTTTAATTCTATTTCTAATCATAAATATTATTCTCACACACTTTTATCATTATCTCCTACTCTTAACCTTTTATTTTAAGAATATTAATATCCACATAATAATCATTTTCATTATTATGGAATTAAGCTTTATCATTCTAAAAAATCACAAAATATTTATTTATGGATTTTATTTCCATCTTATGTTGAGTTTTTCTTTCAACGAATAAATTAATATTTTCATTTATCATATATTCCATATAAGCTTATTCTCCTTATATTTTATTGTTAGACCATTATTGTTCTATTTTAACATGTTCCATGAGTTTGATAACTATAATGTCCTAGTTCTGGAAGCCTCCCAGAGGTGCCCCATATCTGGTTGGTCACATGGCCTCAAGCGCATTTCCCCAAATTATAGAGGATTTCGACTAGCAGCAAGGGACTCAGGTGTGATAGTGGGGAAAAAATCCCTTCATTGGAAGAGTAACACATTATAAGTAAAATAGATAGTAATAGATGAAGCATTAATAATACCATACTGAAGTAAACAACAGTAGACTGAAATTAAGAAACAAATGAAGCACATATATAAATAATATGTGATACATATGTCTAGGAAAACAGAAAAACATGTCACAATACTGAAATACAGTACTAACCCAAAGTAAAAAATAAAACATATAAAATCTAGTAGCATTGCATGCCTCATCTAGGTCCCATGCTCTCCAGACCTTCAGCAATCAATTATATGAAGTAGAAGGGCGCTTGTCCTTCTCTATATCTGCCGCAATATAATCTATTTGGGCCAAAAAACATGACCCAGACAGGGTGTGAGACTAATACCAGTAGAAAACCACCCAAAGATCTGTGTCTAACAGTCAATGAATATATATGGTAGGTAATATGAAAAAAGGAAGCAGTAAACAAGGAAGTACTCAAACGTAAACAGTCCTAAATTTTAATAAATTCAGTTTCATATATCAAGAAAGTAGCTAAACAAAAGTGGGAAGCCCTCTGGGAAGTGATACAGCATAACCCCTCTTTTTCAACCAAACAAACACAATCAACCCTCTATGAAGTACACACAGTCTAAACCCTCTAGTTCAGCTTTAGCATAGACTCTCTATGGAATCACTCACCATCAATTCCCCCTATAATATCGTATCGGTAACAAAAAGGTGATCTAGGTAAGCACTCAATGTCTAATTCCCCATGTGGCCCACATTGAGGAACTAAAGAAACTATGAGGAATCACTTACATATATTCCCCCTATGGTCTTGCACCGTAGCAGAAAAACAGACACTCCGGAAAGCCATCAACGTCGACTCTCCCTATGGTCTAATACACAAGGTTCGCATTTCCCTTTGTAAGTAAATCATGTGCAGTGATATATAGCAGCCAAAGTAATCCTTAAGAACTACATGAATAAATAGCCTAAAAAATATCATAGTATATCAGATAAAACATCACTCCATCCTATAATACTATGCATGGAAAGCATTGCAGTAGCCTAACAGGAAAAACTAGACCAAACAGTTAAAATAAGAAAACATTGGAAAATCCTCCATATAATATCAAAGTTAACCCTATTCACAAATAATTAACCTCTATCCCATCAAACAAGGCATAGCAGGAAATAGTAGGTCTAAAAACCATAAACACGTAATACCTCGTTCAAGGGTATTGGAAACTTTTTCACATATAACTCAAATAATGTCTACGAAAAGTCATAAACCACCTACCTTGGTGTTGTAGTATCGTTATACATGAACCTAGATCCTTGAATATCCCAAGAACTCATTAGATCTACAAAATTTTTAAAAACACTCAACCGAGGATATCTCTTAAAATAGAAGGAATTAGGAAATGAATCCATAGAAGAAGGAATATATTACTGTGGTGATTCCAATGAAATTGATAGTGGTCGAATCGGAGAACAGATGCTCGATTGGGGGCTCGGGGAAGGATCAGCGTCGTATAGACGCTCTCGATCAATGAAGGTGAAGAAGAAGACACTTCTGCCAATTAGACATGACCCTGGTACGTTAAATAAAAAACAAATTACACGGTGGGTACTTTAGAAGTACATGGCATGTACTTGCCTTTATCGGCCCCTGCAGTAGGTGGTCTCCAGGTCCCTACACATGGTCGTGTGCACGACTATTACATAGCCAGTACACAACTACCCATGGTAACCAAGTATACTGCGTGTACATAAAAAATTTCCAGAAACTCCTATTTTTCACAAAAACACCAAAAAACATACATGAAATGAAGATATGGGTTCTTAAAAACTTTCAACCATAAAGAAATATTTCCCTGAATTTACCTAGTATGGAAGTGTAGAAGAAAAATCCCAAAACAACTCTGGACACTATGATCACACATTAGCCTCCCTCTCCTAAGTCTCATCATGTACTCCCCCGTGATGCTATATCACTCGTACTATAGGAACATATCGTCCACAGAGAACCTTCATAAATCAATCAAAAATCCAGATAGGATGCTCCTTGAACGAGGCTTCCAGATCTAACTCAACCTCCACATGTTGAAAACGTGAGACGGGTCTGAGAAGTAACATCGAAGCTGAGAAACGTGGAAGACATCATGCATAGAATGGTACCTCTGAAGTAACTGAAATCGATAGGCAACCATTATAACTCTCTCCAATACCTCAAACGTCCCGACATAGCTCGGAAAAATATTACCCTATCTCTTAATCCTCATGTGTCCCAACCTTACTGTGACATGCAAGAAAACTTTATTTCTGACCTCGAACTCCATAGGTCATCTCCGTTGGTCAGAATAAGACTTTTGTCAAGACTTTGCAGTAGTCATCCTCTTTTGAATCAACTCTATCTATTCTGTGGTCTCCTGGAGAATATGAGGTCCCAACATAGCTTCCTCTCATACCTCTAGCCAACATATGGGTGATCAGTACGGCCTACCATACAAAGCCTTATACAATGCCTTCTTAATAGTTTCTTGGAAACTATTATTCTAGGAAAACTCCACAAGAGGTATGTGCTTATCCCAAGAACATCCAAAATCTAGGATGCATGCTCAAAACATGTCCTCAAGCACCTGAATCATATGATTGGACTGACCATCTGTCTTGGGGTGGTAAGTTGTACTCAAAATCACCTGTGTACCCAAAGCCTTCTGTATCCCCTGCTAGACCCAAAAATTAAAATGGACATCCCTATCTAAAACAATGTAGTGTATAACTCCATATAAATGAAAAATATTTTGGATGTAAAAACTTCTCATATCATCAACACTGAAGGTCTCCTTGATTGGAAAGAAGTGACCCACCTTCATGAGTCTTTCAATGACAACCCATACTGCATCAATCCCTCAAGGTGCCCTAAACAAACCTATCATGAAATCCATCGCAACATCAATCCACTTCAATTCGGGATTGGGTAACTGTTGCAAAATCCCATCTAGTCGCTAATTCTCCGCATTCACCTACAGATAGGTGGAACACGTCATTAAGAAACTAGAAACATCTCTCTTCATACTTGGCCACCAATACTGATTGTGTAGATCACGATACATGTTGGTGACATTAGGATGAACTACCCAAACTGAGGAAGGAAAGTCCTACATCAGCTCCTTTCATGTGTCTACAGACACACATACGAACCCATGAAAACACAAGGTTTTATCCTCGCCTGTGGTCCATCCAAGAATAGGGTCCTTTCCTGACACACTCTCATATAGGACTATGCCTTTAGAATCTGATAGTTGCCTTATTCGCACTTGATCAAGAAGAGTAGAGGTAACAGCTACAGAAGAAAGAAACGTTTTCCCCTATCTGTTGTGCACCTCCAAATGCATCTCAGAGAACACATCCATAAGCTTCCAATCATTGCTGGCCTCCTGAACTACATGTATCTAAGTCCTCCTACTCAACGCATCAGCCATGACAATGCCTTTCCCAGGCATATAAACAAGCTCAAAGTCAAAGGATTTAAGGTAATCATCCCACCTTCACTGTCTAACATTCATGCAACGCAGAGTGAAGATATACATGATACTTTTTTGGTTGGTGAAAACCACGAAATGCTCTCCCAGAAGATAATGTCTCCAATAGCATAAAGCATGAACAACCGCAGCCTACTCGAGATCGTGTGTCGGGTATTTTCTCTCATGTAGCCTCAAATGCCGAGACCTGTATGTGATTAATCCTTCCCACTTCATAAGAACATCTCCCAGCCCGATACCTGATTCATCATAGTACACAGTATAGCTCTTGTCCAGTTATGGAAATACTAGTATTAGTGCTAAATTCAACCTCTCTTTCTGCTCCTGAAAGGCTGACTCACAAGAATCTGATGACAAGTACTTCGCACCCTTCTTAGTCAGACCCGTCAGTGGCACTGCTAAGTGTGAAAAGTATTATATGAAATTTTTATAGTATCTAGACAGTCCTAGAAAACTTTACACCTCAAATACATTCTTCAAATGCTCCCAGGAAACTAATTATTTCACTATCTCTGGGTCTACTGATACTTTTGTATCTAAGATAACATGACCCATTAAGTGAATATGGTCCATCCAAAAGTGGCATTTTTAGATCTTAGCATAAAACTGATGCTCTCTCAGTGTACTCAAAATGTTCTCAATATGTGTGGAATGACCGTGTCGAGTGTGAGAGTACACCAAGATATATTCCATGAAGACGACCCCAAAGGAATCCAAGTATGGATGGAACACTCGGTTCATGAGTGCCATAAAAACTACAGGCATGTTGATGAGACAGAATGGAATAACCACATAGTCGTATAGACCATACCTTCTATAGAAGGCTGTAAGAGGTATATCAAATGGTCTAATGTGCAACTGATGGTAATCGGATCTCAATTCAATCTATGAGAACACCCGAGCTCCTCGAATTTGATCAAATATATCATCAATCCTTGGTAAGGGATATCAGTTCTTGACTATCAAATGGTTCAACTTCCGATAATTCACACTAAGCCAGGGGGTACTATCCGCCATCTCTTCAAACAGAACAAGAGAACCCCAAGGAGAAGTACTGGGTTGGATGAATCCCTTTTCATGCAACTTCTCCAACTTCTTCTTGAGCTCCTGCATCTCTGGTGTAGCCATCCTATAAGGATGAAGGGATACTGGTTCCGCTCTTGGAACACGATCAATAGAAAAGTCTACCTCTCTCTCTGAAGGTAAACCTAAAAAGTCCTTTGGAAAGACATCCCTGAAATGATCCACCACTAGAGAAAATTCTATCTATGAAGTCCCTTAGTGATTTATATATAAACCAGAAATCTAGGTTGTAACTTCTCCCAACCTATGATGCTCGGGTCTCGATCTGCTCGCCTGGATATCCCATTCTCCCTTATGAAGAAATGATCCTCCCTCTGGTGTCGTAAAACTCACCCTATGAAGATAGAAAACGAAAACAGCCTGGAAAGGAACTAACCTATCCATTCTGAGAATGGCGTCATAGCCTGTCATCTATAAGACATAGAGGTCCCATAAGAAATGACACCCACCAATCTCTAGAGGAAACTCCTTGCCCTGATGTACACTAGCCGTTTTAGTCCCCAAAAAAGTGTCTGGCATCAATATATCACCAGAATAAAAGATACAAAGCCCAAGTATCTCCACAACAACAACAGATATAAAGCTATGGGAAGCCCCAGTATCAAAAAGAGCATAAGATAAAACTAAGGTAACTAGGATCTTACCTCGAACTTTATAGGGTCTGGGATACTGCTCCTGCTGGGTCTGCTCCACTACAAAATTCTGGCTTGTATCATGGCCCTGTGACCCTACCTGACCACTCTAAGTTGATCCACCCTCCTAGAATTGAAATCCTGGCTACTGACTACCACAACTGCGACCTCCACCTCGGCCTAAACGGCCAAAGGAACTCAATTTCCCAAACTGATGAGAAACTGGTGGTGCAGCTCCTGAATGCGGAGTCATTGAAGAACCACTATAACCAGCTGTTGGTGAGAAGAAATGATATAAACGCTGAAGGGGACCCATCTTTCCATAATATCGGCACTCCACTGGGTCTCTCGGGCAATGTGGCCTCATATGATTTCTCTTACCGCACTTGTATCATACCACCTGGATACCAAAATATGTATCTCGCCTCATCGGATATTTCCACGAATACTCCATACGGTGCTTCCTGCTATCAGTAGGAGGGATACCAACTCCTGATGTTGATCTTCCCTAGCTCTCAACTCTAGAATCTATCATATTTTTCTTCGTGATAAGAGCCTGGTTGACTATAGAAGTGATGGAAGTAAACCTGAATATGTTCACCTGATATCGGATTTCATTCCTAAGAACATACTCAAACTTCCTTGCCAAGAATAACTCATCACCTCCTGGGATGGGCGTTAAGTGCTTCCGCTTAGTAAAGCGAGACGAATACTCCATAACCAAAAGAGTACCATGCTCCAGCCACATGAACTCTCGGGCTCGATTGGCCCTGAAGGTCTCTATATAGAAGTAGTCATAAAAGGAACACTGCAACTCATCCCATACCATAACCTATTGGCTTCCTACTTGTGAGATCACATCCCACCATCTCTTGGCCGAATATCAAAGCATATACGTAGAAAGATTCATCCTCCTCTCTAGAGGTGTCTCTAGATGCTCAAAGATATAAAGCATGGCTTCTAACCATGACTCTGCAGCCTGAGGTCCTCCTTCCCCCATGAAGGTGGGAGGATGTTGTTGCTGGAAAACCCACGTCAACTCTGCCCTAGAAGGGGCAGGATGCGGTACTCCTCAGAAGGTCTACATGAACCTCATGAAGCCCTCTTGGAACTGTTCATCAACACCTATGTCCAGAATGATGGCTGGTGGTAACACTGGCACAACTGGAGGATATACTGGTAGTCCCTGATCATCCATGTCTGGTGTCTGATCACCACCCTATAACTGGTATACATTGGAGGACTTCTTAGTGGCATGACTCTGCAAGGTCAAGAGCACACCTCAGATCAAGATTTTCAAGGACTGAAAACTAGAAGTGTAAGAAGGGAACAAGATAAAGAAAGAACTCAAGTTGTTTTCAAAACATGGGTACATGGCGTGTATAATTCATACATAGTGTGTTACCTTAATCCATCGTGTGGCCATGTACTTCTTCCAAAAATGGTCGTGTAACACCCCATACACACGGCGTGTTTTCTTAACACAATGTGTGTACTTGAATCCTTTTCCCTTGTTCGAGTTATCTTACATGGATAAACCATATGGTTCTCCTAGAACAAGACTACATGGCGTGTTAGTGCTAGACACAGCCTATAATAGATGATCTTCACTAACCCATGTTGTTATTCACATGGCTGGTTACACGGATCACTCTACACGGCGTGTTCAAGATAGAAACGTTGTGTACTTGAGAGATTTCACCGACCTGTGTTCTTAACTACATGGTAGAATACTCTGTTTACACGAAATGGTGTGTTCAGGATGGACACGGTGTGTATTAGAAAAGACAGAACTGACCCGTGTTGTTAGTCACATGGTCAGTTACATGGGTTATACTACACGTCGTTTTCAATATTGTCACGGCATGTATAACTTATGTTTTTATCAACCAATGTCATTAGTCCCATGGGTGGACACATGAACTACATAACACTATGTGCACAACCAGCACATGATGAGTTCTACAAAGACTTCTCAACCCGGTGTCTCTGCCCACATAGCCAGTGACACAGTTAGAGAATATGTGGCGTTTACCTATAGTACATAGTGTGTACTTAAGAAAAACAGTTCCCTCCTAAAAATAAGGGCACAGGGAGTGTATTTATCAATACACGCCATGTATTCTAGGTTTTTCAAACAGTACTCCTCAAAAACTACTTTAAAACCCATAAAAACATTGAAATTTACATTAAAGTGCCAAATTTCGATCCATAAGGGCTATACTCCCTGCGAATCAAATCTTGGCATTTTTACATGTTATAACAAGGATAACAGTGAAATGATCTACCAAATTCCATTCCATGAGAGCCCATAACCCCTCAGGAACCAAAGTCTGACATTCATTCAAACAAAAAATTACACAATAAAATACCCTATCAAAAGGCAGGTATTATTTCAAGGCATCTATCACAACAGTATAGATATCTAACATAACATCTATCACACAACATGCAATCACTAATGCACCCTAAATGGCATGGCAATAATGCATGACATCAGATTTCTAACAAGTGCCTATATGATGCAAGAGATGGAAGACCCTCATTTCATTAGGTTGAAACGGAAATATAACCTCAATAATATCAACAATAACAGCACAAAACAGGTGAATCACCCAATAGTGAAATCAAATCAATCATAAAATTGAAAAACCAACAAAATTGAAATAAAAGAGGTAGATTGGCTTTTCCTTGTACACGGGTTAGCTATTCTTGGGCACAGCTTATTACCAAGTACCTATTCCTTACTATCCCTAGATATAGACTCCAAACAGTAATTCAAGAAGAAAAAAATTCGTTGATACCACTTTTTAACGTCCTGGTTCTGAAATCCACCTAGCGGTTCCTTGTACCCGATTGGTCACATGGCCTCAAGCGCATTTCCCCGAACGCCAGAGGCTCCTGACTAGTAGCGAGGTCCTTGGGTGTGATAGTGGGGAAACTACACCCTAATTGGAATAGTAACACAATGGAAGTAAAACAGATAGCAATAGTGGATGTAGTAATATTACCATACTGAAGTAAACAGTGGAAGACTGAAAGTAAGAAACAACTAAAGCACATGCATAAATGATCCATGATACATATGTGTAGAAAAACACCCAAACATATCATAATGTGAAATACATTACTAGACCAAAGAAAAAAATAAAACAGATAAAATCTAGCAGAATCGTAAGCCTTATCATGGTCCTATGCTCTCCATCTCCTCAGTAATCAAGTACTTGAAGTAGAAGGGTGCTTACCCTTATCTATACCTGCAGTAATATAATTTTATTGGGCCCAAAATAATGACCCAAACAGGGTGTGAGACTAATCCCAGTAGGCAAACACCAAATGATCTATTCCTAACTGTCAGTGAATATATATGGAAGGTAATTATGCAAAAAGGATGCAGTAAAAAAGGAAGTACTTAAAAGTGAACAGTACAACAGTTCTAGGCATTCAGTTTCATATATCATGAAAGAAGTTAAAAAAAAGTATGCAGCCCTCTGGGAAGTACTCACAGCCTAACCCCTATAGTTCAACCAAACAAACACAAACAACCCTTTGGTAATTATGCACAGTCTAACCCCTCTGGTTCAGCTTTAGCACAGAATCTCTGAGGAAGCACTCATCATCAATTCCCCCTATAGTCTCATATCGGTAACTAAAAGGCGCTCTGGGGAAGCACTAAACATCTAATTCCTCATGTGGACCGCATTTAGGAACGACAGACACTTTGAGGAAGCACATACATCCATTCCCCCTATGGTCTTGCATCGTTATAGAAAAATAGACACTTTGCAGAAGCCTCAACGTCTATTCTTCCTATGGTCTAATACACCAAGTTCTCACGGCCCTGTGTATGTAAATCATGTATAGAAATATATAGCAGCCAAATTAAACCTCAATAACTAATTGGCTAAATAGTATAGAGAATATCATAGCATGTTAGATAAATAATCACTCCATCCTACAATACTAGGTATTGAAAGCATAGCATTATCCTAACAGGAAAAACTACACAAAACGGTCAAAACAAGAAAACATGGGCAAAAACTCCATAACATAAAAAAGGTAACCCTATTCAAAAATAATTAACCTCTATCCAAACAAACAATGCATAGAAAGCAATAGGAGGGATAAAATACATAAACACGCAATACCCCGTTCAAGGGTATTGGTCATTGTTGCATATATAACTCAAAGACTCTCTATGGAAAGGCACAAACCACCTACCTCAGGGTTTTAGGATCATTATAAATAAACCTCAAGCCTTGAATCGCCCAAGAACACCGTAGATCTACAAAAACTCTAAAAACTCTCCACTGAGGATATCTCGTGAAATTGAAAGAATTTGGAAACGAATCTCTAGAAGAAGGAAGATCTTATTGTGGTGATCCCAATGCAATCAATGATGGTCGAATCGAAGAACAGATGCTCGATCGGGGTCTTGGGGAAAGATCGACGTCATACAGACGCTCTCGATTGAAGAAGGTGAAGAAGAAGAAACTTCTTCCAATTAGATGTGACCCCAGTACGTTTAATGAAAAAAATAAAGTACACAGTGTGTACTTTATAAGTATATAGCATGTACAAGCCTTTATCAGCCCCTGCATTAGGCGGTCTCCAGGTCACCACACACGGCCATGTCCACGGCTATCTGTGGTAACCGAGCACACGGATTGTACTTATAAAGTACACGGTGTGTACTTATAAATTACACAGTATGTATTTATAAAGTACACAACATGTACTTATAAAGTACATGGCATGTACTTATAAAGTACATGGCATGTACTTATAAAGTACAAGGCATGTACTTATAAATTACACGGAATGTACTTATAAAGTACACATCGTGTACTTCAGACATTTCCATAAAATTCTTTTTTTCTCAAAACCACCAACAAAAAAACATACCTAAAAATAAGATCTGGGTTCTTACAATAACTTTTCAAATATAATTTTCATAATAATGACTACCAGAAGCAGATTAGTCATGCTCTTCTTTTCTTAACATGCTTGTTCCTTTCTTTCTTTATATTTTTTCTTTTCTCCCACCAAATTTATTTTATTCCATGTAACTGATTCCTAGTTTATTTGTTTTTGGTATTTAATAATCATATTCATCTTTATATTCCCCAATTTTTTTACTTGGATAATTAGATCTATAGTATCTAATTAAACCACACATAAAGTATTTAAGTTTAACTTTTTCTTCATACTTACCCTTTACCTTTTTTTAATTTCTATAGATAATAAATTTTAACTGATTATGATCTTCACTATTTTCTTTATCCTCTTTAGATTCACTAGAGGTATCAACTTATTTCTCCATAATATTTAGTGTTTTCATAAATTTTGACACCATTTTGACCTTATCCTTTTTCTTAAATACATGAAACTTTCTCATCCCATATTTAAGAATTGCATTATAAAAACCATTGGGAGATAAGTCCTCTTTCTATTATAGTGTTTATATCTTTGGACCAAACCTATTAAGAAAATATCTTATAAGATTCTTGAACATAAATAATTCTTATAATGAATCATTAAATCCTTTGATATGACTGACTTAATCATTCACCTTGGTGATTTAGTCGTTAGGAGTTTCATCTTAATCCATTTCAATGTCTTAAAACTTATCTATTCAAATTTATGGTTTAGTTTCCTTAATTTTTTAATTTCATTCATACAGGTTCTTGAGCTTATCCCACATATTTTTATTTTTCTTAATCCCCACTGCCTTTTTTACATACATAATTTTACAAGGATGACAGGATTTAATTTTTTTCCCTAACAACTTATATATTTCTCATATTAGTGAATATCATAGGAGAATATCTTAAAAGAGATATAAATCATATTTTCATAGCATCGCTCACTTCAAAGACTTTTTATAAAAATATTGAAGCACTTTATTCTCCCAGAAATGAAATTTCACACTATTAATTATTAGAAAAAAATTTGTTATATAATTTAATATCTTCATACATAACATTAAATAATAATGGGGTCTAATATTAAACATAACATTGAATCCACTTGGAAATATTATTCCAGTTGATATAACACTCAGAGGGGGGTGAATACATGGTATAATTTTTAATTTATCCTTTAAAAATTAATTATTCTTGTTATTTAAGTTCTGAACCTCTTTTTTGAAAAATAAACCTCACTTCTATGTAATTATAATGTAACAAATAATAGAAAACGTAATTTTTTTTTGCAAGGTTCAGCTTCACTATGGAAACCCACTCCTTGTTGTGTCTGAAACTGTAATGCCCCGTCCCCAGATGCCCATATTTGTTCCATTGTTACATATCAATGGCATGATCACAAATGATCAAGTATTGAAAGACCTATTAGTTTAGTATCCATGGAAGTACTAGATACATTCACAAGTTTTACATTACATCATAAAATGGAAAACTACAACAATATTGTTTCCATAGTCAACAATGAAATCCCCTAGACTATCCATGCAGCTCTGACATAATATACTTCTTTGTATCCTGGAAAAAATACAACATAGAAAGGGGTGAGCTCAGTTGCTTAGTAAGTATAACAATATATAAAAATTGTTCATAAATAAGCATAAACATTTAAGGAAATGTATAAGACTAAAACAAAATCCTTTTAAACTTGAACTTAAAAACAATATGTAAAAGATAAAATCAAAATAATTCCATTTACATACTCACGTGGATATTATACTAGTCAAATAATCACATGAAATATCAATATCCACTTTCATAATGATGGAATGGATAATTCCAGACTTTCATAACCACATAGTCAAGTCCTTGTACGAAGAATACAAATAAGATTTTGTCAAGGCCTTGTTCCAAGACATTAGTTTATCTCATGAGGCCCTCTGATGCATCGAGGAGCTATAGCGGGCTCCACCCGTAACATACTATGTCCAATGCATTCCTCATATGAAAATTTTTAAACATAATATAAACATTCCTATTAAAACTTGAATACGAAAATTCAATAAATTATCTATAAACCCTGAATAGTGTAAAAATAACACATCCATAGTCAAACATATCACAAAACCATCAATACAATATAGAGTTTTTGAATCATAATAAATCAACTTCAAATAAGCTTAAAATCCATCAAAGGATGTTGACATAGATGAAATAAAAACCTTTTCAAAAAGATATCTTGTTCTATTTTGAAATAATTTAAGTCATTTAATTATAAAAGAAAATATTTATTTTTGAAAATATTCTTATAATCTTGTAAGGGAATCTTTGACATTTTTATAATGGTTGAAAATATTCGAACCCACCATATAAGTTAAAAAAACATTTTTACCGTAATTTTGTCAAAAAATTCATAAAGTACTTTGTTTGGAAAATGAGGGAAATATTCCTTTCCGAACATCGAAGGTAAAACGAGGGTATAAATGTGTTTAACCCATAGTCTACGAAATATTAAAAATGTTTTGAAATACTTTTTTAAGAAACATAGATGTGGATGATAAAGTGGTCCCAGTAGATAATTACATATAAACAACATCGAATAATAAAGAGATTGTGAAGTTAACCATTTCCTTTACATTTCCTAGGTCGAGGGTAGGTTAACTTCCTATATAATGGTGAAATAATTTTTATTACATTATACAATAATCATATACATTAATATGATATCATATAGGA
Source organism: Viscum album (assembly GCA_963277665.1). Taxonomy (NCBI): domain Eukaryota; kingdom Viridiplantae; phylum Streptophyta; class Magnoliopsida; order Santalales; family Viscaceae; genus Viscum; species Viscum album. Next base: position 1,453,187,544 of record OY728140.1, read on the forward strand.
TCTTTTAACATTGCTTTGTTAATAATATGTTAGTATTATCGTCGTTTCGGGTGTTAACTGATTTGTTTTTGTTTATATGATTCGTTATGTAATGAATATCTGTTATAGATAGGATGTATCTTATTTAAATTAAATTTTTTATTAATTCTTTAATAAATATTTTCAATCATCTAATGGAAATTAGTCTTGAATGGATACGATGGTGAATGAATCTCATCGCCTTCGTGGAGACGGTAATCTGTACGTATGCATGAGCGAAAATATCATTCTTTTGATATTAAAATAATATATAATTGGATATTATATCTTATATACCAAATCATTATCATGTTATATTTATTATTTACATCAATTACACATCATTATTATACCCAACTAAATAATAATGTATTGAATAACAATTACACCACGACGTGGAGATGGTAAGTCGTACGTATGCACGTATTGTGACATGTCATTCAAAGGATGGATAGAATAATGAATATGGTTGTACCATATTTATTATAACATCACAGTATATATAAGATACTGGAGTTATTATTTTAGAATGGAAACAATAAAGAAAGTGGAAGTGGAAGAACAAAGGAACTTGAAAGAGGTGAAGAAATATTTGCCTCTTCTTCGGCTTCTTCCTTTTGATTTGATCAAAAGGACTCTTTCGGTTGGCTTTATGAATAAATTATGTCATCTAGGATGAAGTTAAGATATTTGATATGGTATTTGGGTAGGTTTTTCTCAAGCCAAATGGAATTTAAGGTGTGAATTAGAGAGAAGGGGGAGTTCCCTTTTATAAGAGGGGTGAGGGGAACCTTAGGAAAAGCTATAAATATTCTTTTATAATAAAATAATTTTCATTTTCTAATACCTCCAAAATGAATTATTTAACAGATAAGGTGGTTATGGGTCAAAAACCACTCAACCAATAGGTTTTAGATAGGTTTGAGTCATTATATTAACTTTATCTTTTAGATTTAACTCTTAGTTAAATAGACTGACATTTTCCATGTCTCTTTGTATTTTTATATTATATGGTTAATAAACTAACTATATACTTACAAGAAAACAACAAGTGGTTCACCTATCATTATATAAGTATTTTTTATGAACCTTATATTTTTAGGAATATAATATAAATTAATAATATAACATTTGTTTTAAAATCTCTTTTATGTCAATTTTGACACTATTTGGTATTTTGTTTTTGATAAATTCATAACAGCATTATTACTTCGAAACAAATTCATCTAACCAACCCTAACATGTCATATTAAGCTAGAAAATAAGTGGAATTCATAAAAAGTCACAAATTACATTTATTTGGATATTTATAATATCAATTATTTTAATATTTCATTAATTAGGTAATTACTACATCATCATTGTGTCATAAATAAATTAAATTTTTTAATGTCTAAAAAATAAAAACAAATAACCATTATGTAGGAAATCTATAGTCTAATTTATATTATGTGTAACCCTCTATTAAAAATGGTTTAGTTATTAAACTTTGAATTTAACACTTTTAACTCTTCTTTGAATTAAATAATAATAAATGACCTAATCTAATCCAAGTGGACCTAAAGGGTCATATTTTATTCCTAATGTTGTTTTTTGTCTAATTATACTTATCAAATAGAATTAGGACATGTTTTAGGGTAATAATAATATCATTTTACCCTTAATTGCGCAATTTACTTATAACCGTGTTAAATAAAAGTAAAAAGTCACTATTCCCAAAAAATTATTTTTAATCTTATTGAACCAAATTTCACTAAATGATATCAACCGTGTCTCTCATTTTTTTGAAATCCAATTCACAAAAGTCGTAAAATTAGGTTTTATACAAATTTGTAAATGCTCCTAGGTGGTGGGTAAAAGACGGTAAAAAGTTTGATATAATATTTATATATCTAAAATATTTATAAACTAACTCCAATGAGTTACATTGAACTTATATAGGTATTATGTATCTATTTTTACCTAAGATAAATTTAAATAAAATGAATAATTATTTAAATAAAAAGTCGGTTTTAAACAATAACTCAGTGTTTTTCACTATTCATCAAAAATTTAAAGTTTTCATAAAAAAATCACCCTAAAATAATTTTGATATTACAAATTCAAAAAAAAAATCTATTTTACCAATTTCAAAACATAGAATTGTCATTAATGAATTTAAAATTAATTCCCGTTGTCAAAACCAAAAAACGTATTTTTAAGAAATAATAACTATCAAAAGATTGACACTTGTTTATGTCCAATTTCAAAGTGAAATTACTTACAATGACCATAATTGGATTAAATGGTAAAAATATAATCTAATTTTACTTCTAAAACATTAAAATGTATAATTCAACACTACAAATTATTTTGATTAAAAAAGTTGTTTTCAGTTAAAATATAGTAGTTTTCACTATTCACCCAAATATGAAAGTTATCAGAAAAACACCAAAATTTTATTGAAACTAAATTTTTATGTCCCGATTCTAAAGAAGAAGTTTATTTTATCAAATTTAATATATAAATGTTTTAAATATTGAATTTAAAAAGGGTTCACCCTTAAAAGGCGGTAAAATTGAATTTTCTAAAAAATACTTCTTTTATCTGAAAAAATGAATTTGTTCTTGAATTATGTCTAAGAAACTCATAATATGGATTCTAAAATAATAAGGATTATATAAAGTTCAAAATTCAGTTAATACTATTCATAACCGCTTTTGAACAGCTAGTTTGGTAAGTCATGGTGTGCTTGAACTCAGTGTTGTGTGTAGTGAAAGTTGTTGAATTACTTTAACGAAATAACGTACTATGAAATCTTGGGGTGTTACATTCTTCCCTCCTTTAATAAATTGTGTCCTCACAATTTGAAATTGTTCTTATAAAATAAAAGGTGTAAAATAGAAAATACCATTGTGGGAAAACCAATATCGGAAATTGGGTTAATAAAATTTATTCTTAATAAGAGGAAAGGGGAATGAAAAAGTCACCACCAAATTATGATCTCGATTAGGAGAACATTGGTGGAAATTAGAGACACATAATTAGAGGAAAACATAAATATTTTTAGGGAGTGATTGAGTTTATCAGTCACAAAAAAATTATAGAATTGAAGGCCTCAATGCCATCTTTTATGATGAGTTAACATATCATCAGTTCAACAAAACATAAGGTATTATGATAACACATTTTTAGTAGTAATATACATTACCTAAAGTTTAAGAATTATTTTCTTCATATAATTACAGAAGAAAAAAATATAAACTTGAAAAGTAGAGTTCCAGGCTTTAACTAATTTCTACCAAAAACTCATCTTTAACTCTAAAAGATAATAGAACTTCAAAAAATATTCTATTTATTCTATTTCTATAGGGTTCCAAAAAATGAATTTAAATTCACCAACCAGACCTTTTAGAAAACCTACATTATTCAATCCAGGACATCACGTGGGCTAGTGGTATGTGATACACCCTTTTCTCCCTTCGATTGTGGGTTCAAGTCTTGCGGCCTTGCCGGACGTGACGGGTTATCGCCCAACCTTCGGGTTGTTCTTTTTATGGAAATCCAAAATAATAATCTCAAACTAGAATTATCCAAAATATTTCTGTCCAAACTCATAGTCCAAAATTTATAAGAAGGTAAACACAATAAAGATCTTTTTTTCCACATAATAACATGTGAGCCCCTTTATCATGTATTCTTTTAAAACACTACGACATCATGAATTACTATAAAACCTTATTCATTACATTTATTCTCCCTTATTCTTTATATAATACTAGATATACTCCTTCTATCCAAAAATGTTGTAAACTCCAACAATGATGGTATATAAAAATGATTAATCAGTTTCAAGGTAGTCATGAATATCAAATATATTTTATCCAAATCAATCAGGTATTTTTCCAAAATCACTACCTCGGTATCAGAACTATATTATGGTTTATCTATCTCTCAGCCATATATTTTCCAAAAATTTAACCATCTATTGAGTCACTTTTCATAGTTCCACACAATCTCAAGTCCTTAATGAAATAATACTGCAGTACAATCCTTATATACTCTATAATTCTTATAACATGTACATCATTAATAACATGCTCAAATGACACAATAATTTAATAACAATGTATGAAATATTATCATTCCTCTTCATCTTCGATAGTATCATAACATTATTATTATCCAATAGCAGCATTTGGGGTATACTCTGATGATTTGGAAATTGATTCACGTAGTCTCCCAACTCCTTGCAGATGAAGCATTGTACATTTGAAACTTTGTTCATACCCTTGCAATCACGTACTTGGTGACCTTTTTCTCCACACTTATAAAAAACTCTCATTCCCTTCACGAATTTACCAAGGTGATTCTTTCCACAGTTATCACATATGGGAAAATCCTTCTTTTCCCTCTTCCCTTTATCCATATTTCTCTCTTACATCCTTTTCTTCTCTTGCTTCCCTTCAAAGCCATAGGAATCATAGAATTATTTACTTATATTATTAACACATGATACTATTTCTTCATATGTTGAGAATACATGGGAGACTATTTCCCTTCTAAATGTTGGCTTAATACTGTGAGAGATATGATCCTTCTTACTCTTTGGATCATACACATTTCTGGAGTTCACATTCCTTCTACTAGGTGCCATTTCTATACAATGGAATACACTAGGTCAATTTATGAATTGAAATGAATAATTCCAAACTTGTAAAATACCTAACGTAAATTGAACAGTTTAGGGATATAATCCATAACCATAAAAATATTTTCATTGAGGAGGTATATACTCGTAAATCCTTCATAATGATTTGTAAATAAAATAATAATTATTCTAAGCATATCCCTTGGGATTGTCGTAACCAAGAGTGTTACAAGGCCCGTTATCATGCACCAATTCTCATTCGAGTCCAGCTAAAAGCAGTGTTTTCGTGTTTTACCTCTTGGTACATCTATGCCAGATCCACCTCTACCTGCTTGTATCCATACAGGGATGTATTTTCATGGAAAACTCACAAAATATCTACATTACCAAAATTCTAGGAAGTTCTTATATTCTAATCCTAAAAATATATCTTTGGGTAATGGGCTCTAATCAGAGTTTATCTAAATCTAGATTCCATGGTTTGTACTAAAATTTCGTTGGTACAAATTATAATGTCCTGACCCTAGAAACCCAGAGTCGGTGCATTATTACGTATCATTGGCATGATCACAAAAGATCAAGTCTCAAAAGACCGATTAGTTTAGTAGCCTTGGAAGTACTAGATACATTCACAAGGTTTACATTACATCATAAAATTGAAAACTACAACAACATTGTTTCCATAGACAACACTGAGATCCTATATACTATCCCTGAAGGTTTGTCATAATATACTTCTTCGCATCATGGGAAAAATAATACATAGAAAGGGGTGATCTCAGATGCTCATTAAGGATAACAATATAGCGGAAACTTTCATAAATATGGAAAAACTTTTAAGGAAATTTATAAGAATAAAACAAAATCCTTTTAAACTTGAAATTCAACACAATATGGAAAATATAAAATCAAAATAATTCTATTTACTAACTAACATGGATATTCTACTAGTCGAATAATCACATGCATTATCAATTGCCACTTTCATAATGATGGAATGCATAATGCCAAACTTTCATAACCACATGGTCAAGGCCTTGGGCCAAGACTACAAATAAGATTTTTTCAAGGCCTTATTCCAAGACACTAGTTTTTCTCATGATACCTACCGATACATCGAGGAGTTATAGCGGGCTCCACCCATCACTTACTAAGTCCAATGCATTCCTCGTATGAAAAGGTTTAAACATAATATAAATATTTGTATTAAAACTAGCATAAGAAATGTCAATAATTTTTCCATAAAACATAAATTGGGTAAAAATAACACATCCACAGTCAAACATATCACAAAACCTTCAATAAAATATAGACGTTTTGTATCATAATAAATCAACATCGAATAAGCATAAAATCCATCAAAGGGTGTTGACATAGATGAAATCAAAACCTTTTCAGAGATATATCTCTTTATATTTTGAAATCATTTAAAATTCATGTAATTGTAAAAGAAAATATTTACTTTTGTAAATATTCTTATAATATTTTAATGGAATCTTCAATTTTGTTATAATGGCAGAAAATATTCACACCCGCCATATAAGTTAAAAAACATTCTTACCTTAATTTTGTCGAAAAGGTCATAAAGTACCATGTTTGGAAAACGACATAAAGATTCCTTTCAAAACATAGAAGGTAAGACAAGGGTTTAAATTTATTTAACCCATAGTCTAGGAAATAGTAAAAAAATTAAAATACATCTTTAAGAAACATGGATGTGGATGATAAAGAGTTCCAAGTATATAATTACGTATAAAAAAACTCGGATAATAAAGAGATTGAGAAATTAGACCTTACCTTGTACTTTTCCTTGGTCTAGGGTAGGTTAACCTCCTGTATAATAGAGAAATAATTGTTATTAAATTATACAAGAATCCTATAAATTAATATGATATCATATATGATATTTTAACATTTTTTTGTTAATAATATTTTAGTATTATCGTCGTTTTTGGTGTTAAGTGATTCGTTTTACTTTATATGCTTTGTTACGTATGTAATATTTGTTATGGATATGATGTATCTTATTCATATTCAGAATGATATTAAGTCTTTAAATATTATTTTTAATCATCTAATGGAAATTATTCTTGAATGGATACAATGGGTAATGAATCTCATCGTGTTCGTGGAGATGGTAATCTGTACGTACGCACGAGCGAAAATATCATTATTTTGATATTAAAATAATATATAATGGGATGTTATATCATATATACAGATTCATTATCATGTTATATTTATTATTTATGTCAATCACACATTATTATTATACCCATCTAAATAATAATGTATTGAATAACAATTACACCACGACATAGAGACGGTAAGTCGTACGTACGCACGTATGGTGACATGTCATTCAAAGGATGGATAGAATAATGAATATGGTTGTGACATTTTTATAATAACATCATAGTATATATAAGATACTGGAGTTATTATTTTATAATGGAAACAACAATGAAAGAGGAAGTGGAAGAAGAAGGGAACTTGGAAGAGGTAATGAAATATTTACCTCTTCTTTGAGTTCTTCTTTTTGATTTGATCAATAGGGCCCCTTAGGTTTGATTTATTACTAAAGGAAGGAATCTAGGATGAAGGTAGGACAGTTGAGAGGGTATTTGGGTAGGGGTTGGCCGAGCCAAATGGCTTTGAAGGTGTGAATTAGAGAGAAGGTGGAGTGCCCTTTTATAAGAGGGGTGAAGGGAACCTTAGGAAAAGCTTGAAATATTATTTTATAATAAAATAATTTTAGGTTTCTAATGGATCCAAAATGAATTATTTATAGGATAATGGGGGAGGTTTCAAAAACCACTCAACCAATAGGTTTTAGACAGGTTTGGGTCACTATATTAACTTTATCATTTAAATTTAACACTAAGTTAAATAGTTTGACATTTACCATGTCTCTTTGTATTTATATATTATAAGGTTAATAAAATTACTATATACTTCCAAGAGAACCCCAAGTGGTTCACCTATCATTATATAGGACTTTTGGTAGAACCTTATATTTTTTGGAATAGAATATCAATTAATAATATAATATTTGTTTTAGAAACTCTTTTATGTCAATTTTGAAACTATTTGGTATTTTGTTTTTTCTAAATTCATAACAACATTATTACATCTGAAAAAATACATCTAACAAACCCTAACGTGTCATATTAACCAAGAAAATTAGTGGAATTCCTAAAAAGTCTCAAATTGCCTTTATTTGGATATTTATAGTGTCAATTGTTTTAATATTTCATTAATTAGGTAATTACTGCATCATCATTCTCTCATAAATAAAGTAAATTATTTAATGTTTAAAAAATATAAATAAAATACCATTATGTAGGAAATATATAGTATAATTTATCTTATGTGTAACCCTATATTAAAAATGGTTTAGTTATTAAACATTGAATTTAACACTTTTAACTCTTCTTTAAATTAAATAATAATAAATGTCCTAATCAAATCCAAATGGACCTAAAGCATCATATTTTATTCCTAAGTTAGTTTTTTGTCAAAATATACTTACCGAATAGAATTAGGACATGTGTTAGGGTAATAATAAAATCATTCTTACCCTTAATTACCCTATTTACTTTTAACCGTGGTAAATTAAAGTAAAAAGTTACTATTCACCAAAAAATATTTTCATCTTCTTAAACCACATTTTACTGACTGATATCAAATGTGTCTCTTAGATTTTTGAAATTAAATTCACAGAAGTTTTAAAACTAAGTTTTTTACAAATTTGTAAATGCTCCTCAGAGGTGGGTAAAAGACGGTAAAAAGTTCGATAAAATTTTTATATATCTAAAATTATTATAAACTGACTCCAATGAATTACATTGAAATTATATAAGTATTTTGTATCTATTTTAACCTAAAATAAATTTAAATAAAATAAAGAATTATTTAAATAAAAAGTCAGTTTTAAACAATAACTTAGTGTTTTTCACTATTCAGCAGAAATTTAAAGTTTTCAGAAAAATACCAAAAATTAACCCTAAGCTAATTTTGATATTCCGAATTCAAAAATGAATTCCATTTTACCAATTTCAAAACACATAATTTTCATTAAATAATTTAAAATTAATTACCGTTTCCAAAACCAAAAGGCATATTTTTAAGGAATAATGACTATCAAAAGATTGACACTTGTTTATATCCAATTTCCAAATGAAATTAATTACAATAACCATCATTGGATTAAATGGTAAAAATATAATATAATTATACTTCCAAACCATTAAAATTTATAATTCAACACTATAAATTATTTTGATTAAAAAAGTTGTTTTTAGTTAAAATATTGTACTTTTCATTATTCATCCAACTATGAAAGTTGTCAGAAAAACACCAAAACTTTACTGAAACTAAATTGTTATGTCCCGATTCTAAAGAAGAAATTTATTTTGTCAAATTGAATATATAAAAGTTTCAAATATTGGATTTAAAAATGGTTCCCCATTTAAAGGAGGTAAATTTTAATTTTTTGAAAAATACTTCTTTTATCTGAAAAAAAATGAATTTGTTCTTAAATTATGTCTATGAAACTCATAATATGGTTTCTAAAATTATAAAAATTATATAAAGTTAAAAATTCAGTTAATACTATTCATAAACGCTTTTGAATGGCTAGTTTGGTAAGTCGTGGTGCGCTGGAACTCAGTGTTGCATGTAGTGTAAGTTATTGAATTACTTTGAAGAAATAGCGTACTATGAAATCTTGGGGTGTTACAGAATCCCATCAAGACATGTATTATCACTATTATGTTATAGTTATTAAAAATAAATGTGATGTTATTATCCACTATACAATCCACACAAATTATAGGAAGGCATCATTAGCTTCCCATTTATAAGGGTATTACTCATCAACATCCTAAGAATTATGTCTATATAGCAAGAATATTATTGTTTATAACACTACCAGTATTCTACAACAATTTTCCCTACAATTTAGTGTGAACTATATCTCTATAAAATTTTAGGATATATCTACAACTTATAATGACATTTTATTCTTTTGGTATTGTATTAAACTATTATAATAATGTCTATAGTTCAACTAGTAGGGTAGACTTCCACCTCAATATTTCAGAATTACTAAATTTTAAATAATATTTTTCGCATAAACCATTGTACTATTCCACCTCATAAACAAGAAACCAGATTCATAAGCAACAAAACTATCATTCATTGACATTATCAGTCAATAGAAATGGAAAATACCAGTCGATCTTCTCTTCTTATTCCTCTTTCTTCAATACAGTAGTTATGAAGTCTTACACAGTATTGAATTCTCAATTGTTTATTTTTCTAATTGTATACTCATGATGTTGTGTGAAAATTATTTCAAAAATGTTTTATGGAAATCCTCTCTTGATTCTTGAAAATCATTAATTCAAATAAATCTATCTAAAAAGTTATTCCATCTTGATCATTGTAATGAATTCCAAATATTTCATTTTTAAATTCCCAACAATATTGCCCCAAATTCCTCTCATTTTTGTGTCCAAAATTTTGATCCTGAATCATATATTTGAAAAATATAATAGTAATGTTTTTTATTTTAATTTCATCTAAGCATCATTAAATTTAATTCGTTCAGGACTCTCTATATCTTTTAGTCTTTCATCTTTCTCCCAGTATTATTCTAAAGAGATGATACTTAATAAACTCAATATATAGTATTTTTTATAAGAGTAAAATGACCCTTAATATTTCTCAGTTTTTCTATAACATTTTCATTTTTCACCTCAAATGATGTTATATAAGATTAAAGAGAATCATATAAAAAATTAGTGACTCTTGTGAAATGTACAAGTGACTCTTACAAAGTCTAAATGGCCCATATAAAATTATCATTCCTTTTTTCATTCTATATTCCAATGTTTAAAAAAATATTATTAATTATAGAATTAATATTATAAATTTTTTATGTATTTTCGAAATTCTTCAACTCATTAGTCTAAAAATTACTCTAATAAAAATAAACATATCCAATTTCCACTAATATGTAATTTTCATAATTGATCTAAATCTTCTCAAACCAACTTCAAACATCATAATAAAATTATGTATGACTAAAAAAATTCTCAATCATCTTACCATGAATTTAACTCATGGATGAAAATAGATATAACCTTCATAAACAATTACATTTTTTTATTCAAGGGTCACTTACAATTTGGATGACTATATCCAAAGTGTATGCTAGTTATTATCCCAATCACACACAAATCCTCTTTTATTTTCAAGCTGAAGATATAGAAAAATATGTATCCTTGAACCTATTACCATACATGTAGAAACCATTCTATAAAAACTACTAACTTTCTATAAAATTTCATAAAATAAATATTCTTGAATAATGATCATCAGGGAAATAACAAGTCCTGAATTGGCTAGATGAATATAACTATTTTTTCTCTTATCAATAAAGAATATTATATTAACTCGCTCATATAATAATTACAATCCCCTCCCCCTTATTTTCATGTGGATATATCTTCCATTTTAAACCTTATAATTAACCACAATAATATTTTCCAATATTTTGTTTTTAAAAAAACATCCTAAAACCCATAATACTATGATATTTTTATTAAAATATTAATTATATCTAATTCATTATTCCCATTAAAACTAATTAATAATTAATTAGTTTAATATCAATCTACATATCATATTTAGCTCTCCTAAAATCACAACTCATTCTTTTTCATGAATTTCCTCAATCTTCACAGCTTCTTTTCAATTTATACATAATCACATGCACAACATAACTCTCATGCCATATCCTTTTTTGTAGAACTAAAACATATCAATATATATCATGATGATTATGAATTATCATGAAATATCAATTCTCATAATAGTAAATATTTATCTAATTCTAGACTTATGTTCCACCTAGGAATACATTTCTAGCCATATATTCTCAATATAAGGATCTAACATATCCTTTGAAAAACTTAGGTTACTATTATTTATCATAATATTTATACTTATATAAGTTATATTTCATGTTAAATATACTCTAAATCCTTATAATTACTCTTACATATTAGTGAAAATAATTTTATATAATCAGTTTAAATTATGTATTCATAGTATATACCACCATATTATTATTAATTATACTCTATGAGATATTACATATCATCATAGATATGTAATGTATCATGGTTTAAAAAAAACCAATGCACTTATTGTTTTCTAAAAAATGTTATGCATGCCTTTGTGAGATTTATTTTCAACATCAATAATATTACATATAAACTCAATAATTCCCATATTAACGCAAAATATCTACAAAACTCATTTAAAACCTTAAAAACTAATTAAAAAACATCTTTATAAAACTCTAATTAATTTAAAACTCATTCATGAGTATTGAAAACCAATACCACATCATCCATTATGGTATCAACAATATCCACCTTTAGGTTTTTATTAATACATTACATTTTACTTTTATCTCATCTTCAATAATATTCATCCAAAATAAAGTCATCTCCCACTTAATCATTAAGAATTAAATATGATAGCTTAATAATTTTTCTAATCTTTATGAAAACTAAGGGAAATGGTTCTTGATAGGAATAATATCATTCTTTTCAAATAAATGAGTCATGAATCAATCAGCACTAAGTTTATATGAGCTAGATTGGTGTAGAAAAACATATAGAACAAACTGGACAAAAAATATATCCATAATTAATTTTAGTAATTGATATAAATTTTAAAAAAGCATTATTCTAAGAGTTATTCCAACATATTTTCATGTTATCTTTTATACTCAACTCAATAAAAAATGTAAAAATATCTATACTTAAGAATTTATCGTATACAACAAGAAATATATCACATTTTTTATAAAATATAATATGAATAATATTTGGGAAATACTATAAAACATAACTTATTGATGTAAGATAATGGGTTTCTCACCCATTTATAGCCTCAGTATCTCAAAATTCTTAGTTGGGTGGGGTTTTGGTATAATGTTAGTAATTTACTCAATCAATTATATAAATTCTAGTTATAAAATTCCATTATTTACCTTCTCATTAAATAAATTATATTTAACATTTGGGTAATTTAATCTTAAATTATTATATAAATTCTTGGATATGTTTATGGAACTTTGGTTTTCAAAACTAATAAACAAAGGATAATCAGCATCATCTCAAATATCTTACTGTTTATTCTTCATTCAAATTGATTTCAAATCTAACTGGGATGAAAAATAATACTAAACATCTTTATAACATAATATTAAATATTATTATTTCATAAAATTTTATTCCACACATATACTTAAAATTAACAATGATAATCATGATGTGTACTTTTTATCATCAATATAACTAGCACAAACATAATTTTTCAATCAATATAATTCTATACCAAATTTCTTCTCATACAAAAGTTCATAGTTGTATGTACTATTGATATACCTCATAATTATTCCAGATTATAAATTTTTTTAATTCATTGGAGTATGTTGAAATATATCCCAAGGAGTCATAACATAAATAATATCTCTCTATTTAGTAGAAAAATACAAAATATTACCAATCAATTTTTTGAATTATTTATCATTGATATATTTACCTTCACTATTATTTATGAATTTTGTTGTCACTTAAATTAGTTTCAATACTACTATCGAATCTCCCATAAAAAAAATCATTAATTCATTATAATACTTTTCCAGAGTGATAAACATGTGATCATTAAATTGATAAATTTGTAAACATAAAAATAAATTTGTCTCCCTAAGTAAATTTAAAAAATTTTCTTTATTTATGTATAAAATTATTAAAAAAATTGGTCTTAATTATGATAAAATATTATGTCATCAATATATATAATCATAACGAGGGGTTTATTACTATTATTCTTTATATAAAAATATATATACACTTTTCCAATTCGTAATTTCATGCTTCTCAAATATTTATCCATCTTTAAATACTAATATATTTGATATTTTTTATCCCATATAGATGTTTTGTTAATTTTCATACTTTTATTCTTATACTCATCATGTATAAATTTCTCTAGTTTATCCATATAGACTTCTTTACTTATCTATTTTTAAAAATGTAGATTTTTCATTCATTTAATATATTTTATATTTTATTTGAAATTCAACAGAATGAAAGATTCTATGATTTTCAATTATAAATATAAGGTAAAATGTTTCATCAAAATAAATTATTTAATTTTTTGAATTACCCATATAGACTAATATTTTATTAATTTAAGAAAATTTAAAATTCCCATTTATGCTATTTTAAAAAACTTGCTTTTTTGAAATGATGTTCTTTTATTTTGGATAGTATGGAAAGTTACATTATAAAAAAAACACAATCCTGAAACTCAAAAATATTCAATACGTTATTTTGACTTATAATTAGATATCCTACTTATGTTTTCTTGAGTAATATAGTGGATATAAGTCTCTCAGAATTGTCCTAAACACAAAGAGGATTATATTCCCACATTAGGGACAAACCATGTAAAATTACTATGTGATAATGTATCTTATGTATTTACATATTCTCATATAGTGTTATATGTTTGGACCACATAATTATATCCTTAAATATTTATTAATATGGAGTATTATATGTGAAAATGGTAAATTAAAATAGAGAAAAATTCATTAAAAAGGGTCTCACTGATTCACTCTACCCCCATCAAAGTGACTGCACAATCCTTTTGGGGAATTGAAAGTGGTATTAGAGACAATATACATTCCCTGTCATTATATTCAGTTTGTTTCCCAAATTGTTTTCTTTTTAATATATAATATGTATATTTAAAGGGGGTTCATAGTTTACTCAGATGGAAAATATTGTTTCAATCATTAACAATTACAAAATGAAGGTTTCACAAAAAAAGCATAAATAAATAAAAATAAGTATGTAAATAAATTAAGAAAAATATAAAAATATAAATAGGTTCCACCACTAATTTAAATTAATAAAATTTTTATTTTACATATTAAATATATCAAGATAATTCTTTTAAAAGAATCATGTTCAAGCAGTGAACAACATGAGTCTATTAAACACATATAATCTATTGTTAAGGATTAATTGATGGAATTTCATGTTTAAATTTTCACTTATATATTTGAATTTATCAAAGGGATATATTTTGATAAAAAAATTGATTATAGATATAAAACTTAAACAAAAAATCATTTTCATTGCAGTTAAAAAGTTTAACTCGCTCATTAAAGAAGAAAAATCCAAGGAGAAATCCTTAATAATCATTAATTCTTCATCGATGTTTAATTATTAAAAATAAATATTTATGAGAATTATAAAATAATAAAACCTTTTGAGTAAAGAATTTTTTCATTATAATAAACTCATAGAGCATACAGATATGTCAATATTGATAAATTAGAGATTAAATCTAAAATGGTATAAGGGATTGATCATATCTTGCAATAAAATTTTAATATTTTGGAAAATAATATTAAGAATCTGAATAAATAATGGGAAGATGAATTGATATTTTTGAGGGTTGAAAAAAATAATCTTAACATAGAGTTTCTTGTATTGGAAGTTAAATAGAGAAATCTAGAGGTGGCCCAAGCCATGACTTCTCAAGATGGTGAGAAAAGAAAGGCATCCATGAAATTTTGTGATAATAGTATTATCTATAAAACTAATAATGATACATGAAATAATTAATTGTTATCCTCTAATGAGTTATCCACCAAAATCTCTTGTAAAAAGTTAACCCTTTCCCTTGAAAAATATATTTTTACAATGGTTGTTTTATTTATTAGTATTTATTACAAATGAAAATCTAGGAAACTATTTATGAAAAAAAAAGAAAATGAATCAACCATTACATCATAGATGGATGTGATCATGTAAAAAAAGATAATCTCCACAAGAAGATCTCAAAATAATGTTATTTATATCCTAAAATAGAAGACTAAAAAAGTTGGTTAGATCATGGTTCAAGGATAAATATCAAGATCTATTAGTAATTTTTTTGTGTTGGGGGAGGGTTGTCTTAAGAAAATAAATTTTTCATATAATATTTCATTTCAATAAGTTTATTTAATGTTAAAAAAAATTAGATAATGGAATGGTAGATTAAATGTTTATATAGAAGAATCCATCTATTCACTAAAAAATATTTGAATTTATTATATATTTCTAAGGGAATTTCAAAAAATATGTTAACTAAGATACTTAGTTATAATTTAATCCTACCAAACATATATGAATTTTTTTTAATAAATAATAATAAAAGTCATGATAATAATTTAAAAAAAAATTAGTGGTCCATAAGGAGTAAATAAAACAATTGTGTTGAATAAAGCACACCCAAGAAGAATGTTATGATGGATAGTAAACTAAGGAAGAAGAGATACTTTTACTATAGAAGAAGTAGATGCATCAATGAACATTGAATGTAATATATGAATATAAAATATGAATAAATAATTCAAAAATAATAATTAAATCAATCAAAAATATATAAAAAAGATTGGTTTACGGGAATACATCCACAAAGAATATTTTAAAAAGATTCCAAAAAAATGTAACTTCGAATTTGATGATAAGTTATATGGATGGTGAAAATAGACTGGACACAATATTGAAAAATTTATGACATAGATTCCAATAAAGAAGGAGATATTATGAAATAATTATTATGAATAATTTTATTGAGGTGAAAAAAATCTTTTCATTAAAAATGATTTTTCTTACTATAAGAAAGCAAAGACTGTTCCTAAAGAATGTATAACCATATTTCCATCACTGTTGAAAATAAAAAAAGAAAATAGAGCAAGAAGAAAAGATTAAATTTGTACTACTAGAATATATAAAAATTTAAATTCCATATGAGAATAAAGTTGAATACAAAAGCAAGTTCATTATTTCCTTGAATGTTAAAGTCGATAAATTTATAGAAGATAGCATGATGAGTTTCTTCAAAACTAGAGATAATAAGAAAAGAGTTTCTATGTGGAGAAGAAAATATAAGAAATGTTTCTTTTACTAAGGATCAAATAGATAACTCCTCTTATTCCCAATAATTTTTTAGTTTATTATTGTTTTTATAGGTAATTGAAGGTGATTTATGTTTTGGGATAATTTAATGAATTATGTGACCATTTTATAGTTATAAAATATATCCATCATGAATTGATTTAACAGATATCATATTTCCCCCTTTCAACACTTCAAGTGGTATTATAAGCATATTATTGGATCTCATTTTGAATAATATCATCTACGATTAAGATTGATGGAATACATCTATTAATGGGGAGTTGATATGATGAGAAATCTATCAAAAGGAATCAATTCAAGTAATGATAAAATTTAATGAAAAGTATTGAAATTCATTCATTGATAGGTTATTTTATTTATATTCTCCCACCCTTTTAAAAAATAAATTCTGAAATTAAAAGGGGTGTGTTTGAAAACTCAATGGTATAAAATTATAAATAAAAAAGTGGTAGAAACCTAATTTCACTTGAATGTTTTTATTTTTTTTTAAATTTGAGCATAGGTAGAAAATTTCATAAAACATCTACTTGAACATCCCCTAGAAAGAGAAAATTTATTTGGTATAACATACTAGATAAGTATATATATATATTTTAAATGTAGGTTAATTAGTTTCGTTTTCCACACTGAGGTAGTTTGAGTAGATGTAGAGTTGATTAATTTATGGCTTATTTTTAATAGAAATGTGATCCCATTGTTCCCTCAAGTTGATTGAATTTTTATAAAGGGTATAAGATGATATTTCATCAAATCATGAGATAAAGAATATTTTAATCCTTACTATTAATGATTTTTATTTATTGTTAATAATTGGTAAACAAAATAAGAGTTATTTAAGAGAAGATAACAGTGATTTATGTGAGTCGGTTAAAGGTATTGATGAAAAAGATAAAGGAGGATATTTAATAACTGAATGGATTGTGATGATTTTATATTTTTTTAATGAGTAAGATCAAATTTCAATATGTGTTGGTTGATGGATGAAGATACCAATGAATGAAAAGGGTGAATGATGAGATATATTTAATGTTTATATGGATCATATGTATTGAAGTTTTTGAACATTGTACATGTTGATAGAGATATGTCCATATATTGGAATTAGAGTTTAATTGAGATACTTTATGGTGTTATGAAAACAACGTATACATATGATGATTTTTTAATTGGATTTATATGTAAATCAATGAAAAGTGATACTGGATAAATGAAACACTATCGACACCATGATATTTAATATTTTTAAAGATTTTACTATTGAACCAAGAATAGTAAAACCCACCCATAGTCATGAGGCTATGGCCACAGGTGGGATGCATATGGTTCTAAGTTAGTATAAAACTAGGGTAAAATGTTTCCCATGATCATATGTTTTATACTTACATGGTCATCCAACCTATGGCGATAGGTTGACACAATAAATAAATTTTAAGTATGGGAATAGAATGTGAATAAGGTAGAAAGACACTACCACCATTGTAAAAATATGTTTATGGGTATCCCCTCATACTTGAACCCAACCCACATGAGAAAATATGACTTTGGTGGTATCCCATTATACCAGTACCCTAATGCAATGGGTATATAATTCTATTTAGTTATAACCTTAAAAGTCTACCGTAATGACATAGGAAATTATCCCTATGGTGGTATCTCATCTTAGAGATACCCTACCTCCACATGAATCTATATTGGGGATGTTATATCCTCATAGTGATACCTAATCACCCCTGGAATATATTTCCATGGTGGTATCCCTTTGTAGCACAACCCTATCACCAAGGGTATATATGCTCATGGAAGTATCCATTCATATTATTACCCTAAATCTATGAACATTCATTCTAATACTCGTATCCCATTATACTAGTAATCTTCCTCTACATGCATATATTCCTAAGGCAGTATGGCATTTCTTCATGTAATGAAAAAAGTATACAATTAATATAATAATAATATTATATTTAAAACACTTATATATATACACACACATGCATGTATATATATATACATAAAAGATTATATAGTATTTTGGTATAGTATTTTATCATATATTATTGGCATCCAAGTTCAAAATTCAATGGCATAAATTGTTAATACAATTCCACCACCAATGATCATGGACACAACACTCATGGTAATAGGGCCCCAAATGGGCCTAGTTCCAAATCGAAACACCTATAGTCATGGTAATGAACCAATAAAAATAAATTATTTATCTCCACATTCATGTAACCAATGAAAATATCCTCATTTTGTGTGGAATTGCCTTTAGCCACGAGCGATTCCCATTGCCATTGGCTTAGTGGAAAAAAATTGTGGCTATAGCCATGGGTCATGCCTATGGAAATACCCCCATAGGATATTTTCATGGATTTATTGGTTGTCTCATCCTTTACATTGGGTTTTACCTATGTTGAAGATAATTTTGACTATTTCCATCTGCAAGGCCCATGGTCGTAGCCCTTTTTTCTACTTTTGATTGCTTCTGGAGATATTGTTAAAGAAGTATGAAGGATTTTTGGAAGAGTAAGTATCCATACATAGATTATCATTAAAAATGGCAGTTGTGGTAAATATATAATACCAATTTAATGATTTTTAGCACATCATGATTTTAAAATAACACTATATTTGATAACATATTTAATAGGAAGCACTGAGATTAAACGAACCACGGTATGTTATTAAAATATTATTATTTAAACATGGTCATTATAACCTAGCCGTTAAAATAGGTGGTGTGACTAAGAATAATTTTATTATAAAACATATCAAAAAATATTTTATATTATATAAATTTATTGATTATTTCATAATATATAAGTGATCAAATTTTAGTAACTTCATTTTATGCTTCAAAATTTTGTTTTCTTCACAAAGGATTTTTATTAAATTTTTTGAACAAATATTATAATTAATATATAGAACACTAATAAATTTTAATTTATAAAAATAAAATAATTTTTTAAATCATCATATCAAAATTTAATTATGGTAAATTTTTGGAGTATTTTGTATAGATTGATTTTCAGTGAATAGTTAAAATTACCGTTTTTTTGAATATTGTCATTTCTTTTTATTAAATAATGTTATTTAAATGTTGAATTATATTTTGGATTTTATCTTAATTTTATTTATTAACCAATTTATTTATAATAATATAATCAATTTAATTTTAATAATCAATTTTCATGATTTTGATAAAAGCAACTTTTTATGCTTAAAATGATTTTCTGCAAAATGTTTATTAGTATATAAAGTATATACATTTAAATAAATTAAAAAAAACTTATTGAGTATAAATTAAAATTAAATTCACCTATTATATATCTATTTATATGAATTTAAATTCATAAAATTAAAATTATTATTCATATATTTTTTGTAAAATCATTTTATACTTGAAAAACACATTTCTTGATAACCCATTTTTTGACACATCTTGTGGGTTTAATTTTAAATACAATTATAAAAATTATATAAATTTAATTTTGTAAAATGGATTAAATATTTTTAATTATAAAAATTAATATTATATAATAAATTCAAATTAATTTTCTCCATAATTAATAGAAAAAAACATTAAAAATTTATTACCACGATTAATGTTAAAATGTTTTACCAGGGTGGATTAAACTAAAGAGGTAAAAGAAATAACATGTATAAAAACTATTTATTTTGGTATGGTGGATCTTCTTATTGGAAATAGAAAAACTCCAGTCAATTATTTTTTAATTATTGAAGTACTTTACTAGAGAGTGACTCCCCATTATTGAATAGTTTTGGGTATTTACAAAAATGTCACAACCTCTCACTTATAAAAGGGAATCTCTTATATCAATCTCATCACACTTAAAAATAGTTTTGGTTTGGAAAAACCATACCCAAATAACTTCCTTAATTCCATTAACATTTTCTAGAAGATTTTTTTTATCAAAAATTCTATCTAAGAAGGATTTAGGTATAATCCTAAAGTGGTTATCCAAAGAAGAGGTATCATTCTCAACTGATAATCTTCATTTTAATTCTTATTCCACCACATTAAAATAATACTAAATCATTATCATATAATAAAATTAGTATTTCCAATATAAAAATATTTTCTTATGTTAATTTCATATCCTACATCCATCTCCTCATCCATCAAATGGGAAAGGAAACCATCGATCGTGTGTATGACAGACTACATCCTAACAAACTGAGGTAATTTGTTTTCTATAATCACCTCACATGGTTGTTTATAATGATATCTTTAATGTTTATATATTATATTAATTAGATATTAATAATTCTGTAAAATTTATATATCATTTATTTTACATTACCATCCATTGAAAAATGATATCGTATTTCATGAGTATGTTGGATTGTTGTCGTACGAAGTGATGTGATTCATTTTTTTATTATTAGTGAATCCCATGGATGGAATATATCACTATATTTAAATAAATATAATTATATTTATGATATAATTATCATTATTTAATGATAAAAAACACTTTATTTCCATCCTTATTATTTAAAAATGGAAATGTTACTCATGCGTAGGTATATCATATTGTCTCCCTAATTGTAACAATGATCATTTCCCATAACCATATTATATGGTTGGATTAAAAATTGTAATTTATGTTTTAAAATAATATTTATTTCATTATTATTATTTTGGAAATAATTGAATAATGACCCATTTGACCACTTCCAACACACCGATATCATTTTGAATTTATGAATAGAACATCCTCAAAACACCCGAAATAAACATAACTGGTTATGTAATTAAACGTGTCATTAAAATAAATTAAGTAAATTGTTCAAGTATTAGTAATTAAACCTAGATAAGGTTACTGAGGAAAATATAATTGATATAAGTTTAATATACATGATATAAAAGACTTACATGACAAGTTTAAATTCAAGGTAAGGGTTTTCATCTCAAAACAACATTCTTTGAGACACATATACAGGATACAATGGACAAACATGAAAAGTATCGACTTGAGGTAATGTTTTTAATCTCAAAACATTTTTATCTGAGACACATATTATTTTATGTACATAATATATTTTAAATTGTTTATATAATTTCAATTTAATATTGAATACAATTTATTATTCTTATTTATAGTATTTTAACTTCAACTTCATGCTCTCTCACTTTCAAGAGGTTTTTTTTAATATGTTTATAAAATCCTAAGGTATTTTAACACAATTCCTCTTCATTGAGTCATGTTTTAAGATTTTTCACCTAATTTATTTTATATGGAGTATATAATACTCGATTTTATAATATATCATGAATCATTCATAGCACATGGTACATTATGTCACAATTCATTTACATTATTCATGGGAGTTGTGATTCAAAAGTTACAAAAGTGGTAAGGCCTTTTTCTTTAATATCATTTTAATCGAGTTTTTTTAGGATTTAATTTCAATTGATGTGAATTACATTATCATTTTCTAATTAACACCTTTCTCTTCTAATTATTCAGGAACATTTAAAGTAATAATAATATTTTCTTCTCTTTTGTACTTAAAATGATTGAGAAATATTTTTTAATAAAAGATGACATTATTTCTCTCTTCAGTTGAAAATCCTTTTTCCATAATATTGATGTTTCTTAATAATATTTTCAATAACATTTTTATCATTCGCCGAATGATTTATTAAATAAAGTTTTACCCATTTTTTCCCTTTTGACAAAAACACTTAAAATAAATATTCCTTTTTTTCAAATGATGTACTTTCTATTATTTTTACAGAATTTCAAAAGAAATAATTTCTATCTTTTACAAAATATATTGAATTACCCACCATCATGACCAATAAATTATTTGAATCTTCCTTTAAAAATTTCCAAGTTGATTTTGGAAGAAAATATTTTCTTTGATATATGCGAATTTTTTCAATTTTAAGTAAGGGATCTCTCTAAACAACCCATTTCATGGGGTTATGACCATTATCTCTCTAAGTCACTAAATCTATCTCCCACATTAATGTTATTAAATTATTATAAATTCTATATATATGTCTCAAATATATAACTATATTATTATCCCTTTATTTTATGGGTTCATATATATTTCTTTAGTTCATTTCTCAATTCCTACTTTATGAAATCTCTTTGATTTTGATATTTTTTAATATTATACAACTCAATTATTTTATTGTTTAATTATAATTCATATGAGTTATTATTTATTTTATTTTTTGAAATAGATAATAATGAATATTTTATGATAGTTTCACTTAGATAGAGATCCAATTCATTAGGTAATGTTGTAGTCTCATTAGAAGTCACTTATGGGATGAGGGAGTAAACCTAATCTATTAGGGAACTTTGTCCCCCTTGTGATATTGTCTTAGAATTTATCCTTGACTCATGTTTATTTCATGTTATCTGTTTTTCCATATTCATTATATTGACATGATCATATTATACCTTGTTATTTATGTTTTTATCTATTGTGATTACTCATTATCCATATATTTTACGATATAATGTTATATCTTTGACTCACATGTTATGTTTCTTTATAATTTTTATTACATTACTAATATTTTTACCTCAACCCATTCTATTATGTATTACCTAGGTTTTCTTATACACTTTTAGGAGATTAAATGGATTTAGGAGCTCATTATAGAGAACAAAATAAGGATTTCTTGTTTTATTTTCCATTTGTTGAATTATGAACCTATTACTAAAAATCCATTAGGCCTTTACAGTCCTTATTTTATATTAATATAAATTAATTGTTAAAAATAATGCACTAATATTGGTAAAAATTATTCTTTTGATGTATTTATTATCAAATTATGGTCTAGTTATTTTTTGGGTATTAGGATTAGAATGACATTGTGAGAACCCTAGAGATAAGTCTAAGGATAATTATAAGTATAGGAAAATATATTTGAATTTTGGTGAAGGAAAGAGAGAGTTGTTTCAAGGAAGTTATAACATTTTCTAGATACTTCAATTGTATTTGGATCTAACATAGTTTTACTAAAGATTAATTACTCCAAAAAGGGTTCATTGTGCTTTGACTCGATCATCACCTAGTGCACGATAACTGGCCTTGTCGCATGCCAAGTTTGACACTCTTTGGGTATTTTTTTTATAGATTCACATACTACTTAAAACCCATTAGGAAATACTTTAATATATGATAATAATGTATGGCCTAGGTTAAACCTAAAGTGTTGTGGGTCAATAATTCTAAGGTTTATCATAATTTTAAATATATAAATAACCCTTTGGACGTTTTTTTCTATAGAAATTTAAGAAGTTTAAGTGTATTTTTTAGTTACATGTAATATAACCCTTGGGATTTGTATTGGTTTAGTGGAAAATTATTTTTGGAATAATTTCCATTAATTTAATTTTAAATTAATTAATAACCTTAAGTATTTATAGGATCTTTGATGATTAATAATATTTTAAAAGATGTTCATCATGTTTTTGGGGACTTTATATGAATTATATTAATATAGTTTTAGAAAAAAGGATAGATTCTCACTTTTATCAGGGCCATGGTGCTTGAACCAATAAACTAAGGGTGAAAAGGGTTCAACACCTACCATTGGCCTACATTATGTACAGGTTAGTATGACATTTTTTTACCGAAATAAATTGGATGATAAATATTATGTCGTTTTGGGGAAACATATTAGAGGATAAAATCTTTTTGATTTTTTATGATTTTGAAGTGATTAATAATTTTTTTGGAATTTTTTTTTGGTTTTATATATATATATATATATCCATTAGGTTTAACATAAAGTATTATTTGGGAAGAATTATATTTTCTTTCATGTAGATGTAAGTTGAAGGGTTTGAGAGAACCTTCAATGCTAAAACCTTCTTTCATGTTGAGGTTATTGAGGTTATCTAAGATATATGGTTATTATTTAAGGAATGATCTATGTTAAATCTTTTATTTAATTTATTAATTCTTGAGATTAATATATTCATGTTGATTTATGGTATTGACTTACATTGTTCAAACCATTTTGGTTTTTTTAATGATAGGTGGAATGGATTGTTACTATTTTATAGATCTTATGATCCATTAAAAGTTGATTTTAGTACTTCAAGAATAAAAAATTTATATTAGATATTCATTACCTAGAGTAAGAGGTAAAGAATAAATTTATTGAATAAAAACCAAATGAAGAAAAAAATTATGGAATTAAAAGATATCAAATTAATATATTTTTTGGTGTTCTCTATTATGATAGTAATAGAATATATAAACTCTATAAAAATGATATTTAAACAAAAAAATTTCCTATTACATTTTTATTTGATAAATCAAAGGACTCTTTACCTCATTATAGATTTATAGAATTGGGCTCATTAACATTATCTTAATAATTCACTTTCTTGTTATCAATGATCTCTATCACTCTCCATAATTATTTATGATATTATTCAATGACCATATTTTCACTTCAATCTAATGTTATCCTACTTAGAAACCTAGTTATGTTTTATTCCAGAATCCCTTTATATTTTTCATTCATTATTTTATTATCATGTTTTATTAACCATTTTTAAAATGCGGGTTTTTTTACTAGGAAAATTCAAAAATGTCAAACCCTTTATTACTAATCCAAAGTTAAAATTATTAGGATAAAATTTATTTAATGGGGTGGAATGTAACACCCCGATATTTTAAAAAAATGTTATCTTTGATACCATATACAACACACAAAATTGAGATTAAAATAATAGAGATATATTATTAAAATGTTATAATTTAAACATAATTTTTTATTGAAAACATGTTTATGAAGTTTTTCATCTAGGCCTGTCATCTGTGTGTGTGTACATTCAATGAAGGTGCATTTTACCCTGCATTCCTTCATTCCAAAGGTATTTGGCACTCATCATCTTTTCAGTGAAGTTTTTTCCTTGATAGAAATGGTATGATGGGATGTCATTCTCTCCGTATGTGGATTCATACTCATAATTTTTTGCTTAGTCTTGGTCTCCCTCGTATATTGAGACATTGTCTGTGAAACTTCTTCCTGGTTCCATCAATTCCTGGGCACCGATTACTTATGATTCTATGATATGGACATTCCTTGGGTTCATGTTAGGGTAGCAACCTTTAGTAATAAGTGTAGTAATTTTGGGCATCGTGGACATGTATGGATGCTCGAATGTTGGTGCAACTATATTCTTCATCATAATAGGTATTCTCAAGGGATTCAAAACCTGAGTCATCCCATGTCGATCGTGGGGTATTTTATACTAAATTCATGCATTTTAAAGTTTTCCTTAGGAATCCCATGTTTAACATGGTGTAGGTCCAAAGTTTAATTCCATGTAGAGACAGAGGGTCGTGAGTTTAACATCCTACAGAGATGGGAGGTGATTAATTAGGACACCAATGGTGGTGGATCGTTGAGATCTATTCCTAATATGGAGTGCTTAGATGGTTTAGTATGTGGATGAATCTGAGTTCCTATGGAGGGGTACCATGGGTGTTTCGTCCCATAAAGGGAATATGTCTCACTATGAAGGCTGATATGGACACCACTGTGGGTGGATCAGAGGGGTGCACCCCTAGGAGGGGGACACCGAGGTTTACCGTTGGTTAGGATTGAACCTCATGGAAGTGTCCTACATACTCTATTTAGATGATAGGGATCAAAACCCACATAGTTCATTGGATGTAGTTGGTATTACGCACTGAGACCGCCCTTTTCAATAGGATTTTTCATTGTTGGATTTTTTAGGTCTTACACACTGAGACTGCCTAGGTTCTACTAGGAGTGTTGATGATGTGGATGGAGTGATATTATTCCAATGGGATGTGGAATCCCAGGTTAAATCAAGATATATTATAGAAGTAATGAATAAAATGGACAAGTTTGTTGGTGTAAGAACCCGGTTCTTATTTTTGAGGTACGAGCTTCTTCTTTTCCCTTTACTTTAGAGTTTTTGAGAAAATCTGGAAAATGGGGGAAAATCCTAAATTTTGGAACTACACGCCGTGTACTTTCCCACAAAGCGTGTACTTTTGGCTGTGTGGGATGGGTACATGGGGCGTATAGCCATGCCAGTGATTAGGGGTGTAGGAACTGACTACACGCCATGTAGTGGTACCTTACACACCGTGTAGTCATTCGGCATGCTTAAACAGTAAGGTGGTGGAGTCGCCGCCAGCTGGGCGGCAGTACACGCTGTGTACTCGGGAGTACATGTCATGTACTCATGTCAACGGATGAACAATGTGGCGGTATTTCCAAAGGAACAGTTAAATGAAAGAAGTACATGCCATGTACTCAAAAGTACACACCGTGTACTTTGTTTTTTCGACTTAAAACAGGCAGTAGCCTCCTCATTTGGAAGAGAAGACACTTGAGCCGATTTGGAGCCAAAGGAGGAGGCCAGACGTTTGAAGATCCACCGGGTGTTCGTCTGGAATCAGTTTCTGCCTCGGACGATCCCGTTGGAACTGCACAGGTAAGGGCTTCCACCTCCTTGGATGGTTCTTACCAATTTATCTCCTAACAGGAGTTATTTACATTTGTTTGGGTTTTGTTCTTCGTCAGATCTACGCCGTTCTTGGGCGTTTCTAGATTCAGTGTTTGGGTATAACGTTCGTTGGCGTATAAGGTAGGTGGCTTGTTATAAACTTCCAACAATCGTGCATTTTTTGTGTGTTTTTATGCCACGAACCCATGTTGGGGTTTCGTGCGGTTGAAGAAATTTCTATATTTAATTCCTAAAATTGAATAGGTGATTAAATTGTGATGATAAAATGCGGGTTGGGATCGTTTATTGGATCTGGAACCACCCTGGGGGTGTGTTTCACTGTTTAGCTATTTGGCCAGGATACCCGAGGGTATGACATTAGTGTAGTAATTGTAGAATTTCCTTGGGAGGAATTGCTTGTTTAATTCATTTTGATATGTTGGGCATGGCCCGGTTACCTGTTTAGCCTGAGGGCGTTGTTGTGATTAGCCTGTGGGCACTACACTATTTAGCCTGAGGGTTGTAGTTATTTCGGCCTGAGGGAAACTTCTTCTGTTCCTGAGAGCCATAGACCATGTGCCTGAGGGTGACACTACCTACGCCTGAGGGAAAAATTCTGTTACGCCTGAGGGTAATTACCTGCGGGTTGGGTTATGCTTACCTGAGGGTAAGGTTTTTCTTCTCTGAGGACGTGGACTATTTATGTAGAAATGCACTATGGTGATTTCTAATATTTTATGTATTAAATGAATAATAAAATGGAAATTTAATTGTTATGTTAGTTACTTGTTAGTAATTCTTACTTTTTTGCATTTTTCTCTTGCACACTGTTGTTGCATGCTTACACGCAGTTGGGAACGGGCCTTTGGTGGGTGCCTATTGAGATATATTTCTCACACCCTGTTTGGGTCATGCTTTTCTTACCAAATAGATTACGTTTTTGGAGGTGTAGATAGGGGAAAGAGTCCCTATACAGGTACTTGACTGTTGTTGTGGAGTAGGAGGGCATGGGACCGAGCCTAGGCTCGCAATGCCACTGCCAGCTATTTTGCTTGTTTTTTTGTACTCAGTATTTGTTGTAATGTATTGATGTATAACATGTTCTGGCTATTTTCGTAGAACTTGAAACATGTAGCATCATCACTTTTATATTGTTGGTTATATCCACTGATTTAGTATATTTCAGTTGTGTATGTTTACTTCTTCCGCTGTCGTTGTATGATTTATTTAAATTCTGCTACGCTACACTTTGACAAATGAGGGCATAGTTCCCCACTATCAGACCTGGGCCCTCACTGCTAGTCGCCAGCCTCTAGCGTTTGGGGAAATTCGCTTGAGGTCACATGGCGAACCGGGCTTGGGGCACCTGTTGTGTGGCACCCAGGTCCGGGACGTTACAAAATGGTATTAGAGGCGGTTTCTTTTCTTTGACTTACTATTTGGAGTCGTAGTTAGGGATAGGACGGAACGGTAGTTGGTAATAAGTTGTGTCCGGGCGTAGCTAACCCGTGTATAGGGAAAAGCCAGTCTACCTCTTATTTTTCATTCTTTTGGTTTTGCAATTTTACGGTTGATATGTTTTCACTATTAGGTGACGCACTTTGAGATTGTGCAGTTTTTATTTTATCTATGGGTTCTATATAGTTGTAACCCAATGTGATGAGGGTATGTCGTCTCATGCATCGTATAGGAACATGCTGGAAATCACATGCCATGCATAGTTTCCATGCCATTTAGGTGTATTAGAATTTGCATGTTGTTGTGATAGTTGTTGTGCTAATAAAGAATGTTGTTGTGATAGCTGATTGATAAATACCAGCCTTGTAATATGGTATTTTTGTTTGATCTTGTTTGTAGAATGAATGCCAAACATTGTCTTTTGGAGAGTATGGGACCCCATTGACCAGAATTTGGTGGATTATTGACTTTTTGTTGGTTATAACACATATAATATGTAAAAATTTGATTCTTGGGGAGTATGGGCCCCCACAGGTCAGAATTTGACACTTTGGTGTTGTTTTTATGGGTTCTGGAGAAGTTTCATAGGCATACTATCTGGAAACCCAGTATACACGCCGTGTAGTATTTTTATACACGCCGTGTATGCTCTTCTATTCGGGAAGAAAAATAAACTTTTTGAGTACATGCCGTGTACCCTGAGTACACGCCGTGTAGTCTCTTCCCGTGTTAGAAACTGTGTGGGCGGTGACACGGGGTAGGGAAAGGCTTGGGTTAAACACGCCGTGTACTGAATGGACACGCCATGTAGTGTGACCCGAAGTCTGGCAGTGTAACTAACAACACAGGTCGGTGAACTCCTGTACAGAACATGTCGTGTCAATGATGAACACGCCATGTAGTGTGACCTGGTGACTGGGCTGTGTAACTAACAACACGGGCCAGTGTCACCACTCCCTAAACATGTTGTGTACCTGGGGGACATGTTGTGTAGTCTTGTCCGAGGACAGACCGTGTGGAGTTTGCCCTGTGGCTGGGAAACGGGGTGGTGTACATGCCGTGTGCGGGTGTAACACGTCGTGTAGTGTCAAGCCGAGTAGTCGGTCGTGCCACAGACGACATAGGAAGTTGGAAAATAAACATCGTACACGCTGTGTAGATAATATATAGGCCATGTAGTTTGGTTCGATGGAATCTGTGTGGCTTAGCTGTGTAGAAGGACCAGGGCAGGGGAAGGGAAGTCAAGTACACGTTGTGTAGTCATTGTACGCGCCATGTAGTATTGTTTTTCCAATTTTGCATGCCTTCTTCTTCTTGTCTCCTTTCGGGTTCCTTCGCTTTTTAGTCTTAATAATCTTAAATCTGAGGCATGCTTTTGACCTTGTAGTGCCATGCCGCCCAGACGACTGGGAGTTCTTCTCCAAGAGAGTGGCGATGACTATACGCTGGAAATGGTGGGCCATGGGCTACCAGTTGATCCTCCAGCCGATCCAGATGCGGTGCCAGCTGCTATACTGGACACAGGCGCGGAGGCGTAGTTATTTGAAGGCTTTATGCGGTTCATTCAGACCTTTCAAGGAGCACCACAGGCTACCACATCAATGGCTAAGCTGACTCGTATCTTCCAGCAGCAGCATCTGCCTACGATTTCAGGAGATGGAAGACCGCAGGCTACGGAGTCTTGGCTAGGGTCGATGTAGACTATTTTCGAGCATCTTTAGATGCCTCCAGGGCGGAGGGTCAATCTCATGACTCACATGCTGCGTGATTCCGCCAAGAGGTGGTGGGATGTTACGACCCAGTCAGAGTATCACAGAGACATGGCGTGGCAAGATTTTCAGGCAGTCTTCTATGACTTTTTCTTTCCCGAGATGCTAAGGGAGATAGATCTCGAGAGTTCATGAATCTTCAGCAGGGCGCTATGTCGGTGATGGACTATTCTTCTCATTTTAGGGAGCTTCAGTGTTTTTCACCCGTGCTGGTGGGTGACGAGACGTTGAGAGCCAGATGTTTTGAGGATGGTCTTTGTTATGACATCCTAGCACTGGTGAATGTTTTCAGGTTGCCTTCAATACATGCTATTGTGAAACAGGCGCTGATTACTGAGAGGAACCTACAAGAATCTATTGGTGTGGTCCAGGGTGGTTCAACACAAGTTACTGGTACTATTTCTAGTGGTAAGAGGAAGAGACAAATGGACTTCTCTTAGGGTGGCAGTACCAGCCAGGCAGCTTCTTCAGGTGGTATGTTCAGGTGCTACCAGTGTGGCAGAGAGGGGCACAAGAGACCGTAGTGCCTATGAGACCATGTGGAGCGATGAGCTTGCGTCATGATGGGTCATCTGCAGCGCTTTTGTAGGGCGTTCCCACCAGTGTCTAGTGAGAGGGGTTCTGTGCATACTCTGTGTGCGGGAGCAGGACTAGTGGCTTCTTACCTGTTGGGGAACTGGAATACGTCAGGGCACGCAGGTTGATATGGTGGTTGTGGCTGTGGTATCCAGACACTAGGATCGCAGAGGCAGTAGGGTGGGACAGCTCAGGGTAGCCAGGCTGTGTCGCAGGGTCGCGGCACTGGGCAGGCATATGCAGTGCAACAGACCCAGCATGAGCAGGATCCCGAACCTTCGACAGTCAGAGGTACTATTCTAGTAGCTTCTGTCTTTTCTTCAGTACTTTTCGATACTGGTGCTACACATAGTTTCATATATGTGCCCTTTGTTGAGATAATTTCGACTTATGTGTCTTCTTCTTCTGATATCATGATGCTAGACACTCCATTGGGGACTAGGACGGCTGGTGTGCGTCAGTGTAAGGAGTGCCCCCTTGAGGTTGGAGGGTGTTACTTCCTTTGGGACCTCTATGTATTGGAGATGATGAGCTATGATGTCATTCTCGGGATGGACTAGTTGGTTCCCTTTCGAGCCTTTGTAGACTGCTATCATCGCATGGTGCATTTCACATCACCAAAGGGTGGAGAGTTTCTATGCAAGGGAGAATGGGATGTTCAGGCGAGTCGAGCTGGACCAGAACATCATGGGTGAGGTGGAGTCACGGCCCAGATTGCGAGCTTGTATTTGGATGATTAGGGGACTTGTTAGACGGATTTCCCTCCAGTTTTTGATCGTTTTAGGGATGTCTTCCTAGAAGACTTTTCAGGTCTACCTCTGTTGTGTGAGGTGGATTTCTCTATTCAGCTCGTGCTAGGTGCAGCACCGGTGTCCATTCCTCCTTATAGGATGGCCACGCCTGAGTTGCAGGAGCTCAAGAGGCAGTTAGAGGAGTTACAGACAAAGGGCTTTATCCGACCCAGTACTTCTCTTTGGAGTTCTCCAGTCCTTTTTGTGAAAAAGGCGGACAATACCATCATACTTTTTGTGGATTAGCAGAATCTGAACCAGTTGACGGTTAAGAACCGATATCCCTTGCCGAGGATAGATGATCTTTTTGATCAGGTTCGTGGGGAACGAGTGTTCTAGAATATTTACTAGAGATCAGAATATCATCAGTTGCGCGTTAGACCATCTGATATACCTCTCATAGCTTTTAGGAGTAGGTATGGTCTATATGAGTATATGGTTATGCCGTTCGGACTGATGAACGTGCCAGTAGTTTTCATGGCTCTGATGAATAGTGTGTTTCATATGTATCTTGATTCATTTGTGGTAGTATTCAAGGAATACATCTTGGTGTACTCTCACATTCTACACGACCATGCCACCCATCTTAAGATCGTATTGAGTATACTGAGAGAGTATTGAATATATGTTAAGCTCTCGAAGTGCCACTTTTGGATGGACCAAATTAACTTCCTGGGTCATATCAACTCAGAGGCAGGAGTTGTAGTAGATGCAGAGAAGGTGAGAGCAGTAGTTTCCTTGGAGCAGCCTAAGAACGTGTTTGAGATACGGAGTTTCTTAGGGATGGTTGGTTACTATAGATGCTTCATACATGACTTCTCCTTCTTATCAGCACCGTTGACGGGTCTAACTAAGAAGGGTGTGAAGTTCGTTTGGTCAGAAGCTTGCAAGACATCTTTTCAGGACCTAAAGGGAAGGTTGACATCATCACCTATCCTGATACTACCAGAGCAGGGGAAGATCTATACAGTTTATTGTGATGCATCATGGATTGGGATGGGGACCGTTTTGATGCAGGGCGACCGAGTTGTTGCGTATGGGTCTCGGCAGTTGAGGCCACATGAGAGGAATTACCCGACACATGATCTTGAGTTGGCTACAGTTGTTCATGCATTGTGCTGTTGGAGACATTATATGTTGGGAGAGCATTTTGTGGTTTTCACTGACCATAAAAGCCTCAGGTATATCTTTACTCAGCGTGACCTGAATCTGAGGCAGCGAAGGTGGGTCGAGTGTCTACAGTCCTTCGATTTTGATCTTGCCTATACACCTGGTAAAGGTAATGCAGTAGCTGATTCACTGAGCTGGAATACTCAGATACAGGCAGTGCAGGAGGCTAGTGGTGAGTGGCAGCTCATGGATTTGTTCTCTGAGATGCATCTGGATGTGCACGATAGTTAGGGGCAGACATATCTTTCTTCGTTAGCTATGACATCTACCCTCCTAGACAGAGTGAGGATGAGACAGCTATCTGATTCAGAAGGCCTAGTTCTACGGGAGTCGGTTGCAAGTGAGGACCCTCCTCCCGGTTGGATGATAGGTGATGATGAGGTTTTGTGTTTCCATGGACGTGTATGGGTTCCAGGGGATATACGCGAGAAGCTGATGCGGGAGTTTCATGCTTCGCTTGGGCAGTTCATCCTGGGGTTACCAAGATGTACCGAGACTTGAGACGTCAGTACTGGTGGCCGGGTATGAAGAGAGAGATAGCTGGTTTTGTTACGAGGTGTTCCACCTGTCAGCAGGTGAAGGAAGAGCACTAGAGGGAAGCCGAGCTGTTATAGCTATTTCCCATTCCATAGTGGAAATGGGATGATGTCGCAATGGATTTCATGATGAGATTACCAAGGTCACCTCGAGGCAATGACGCTGTGTGGGTTGTTGTGGACAGACTCACGAATGTAGCTCACATCTTGCCGATCAAGGAAACCTTCGGTGTTGACGAGCTCGGAAGGTTGTATATCCGAGAGATCGTACGTCTTCATCTGGTCCCTCGTTCTATCGTTTTAGATAGGGACACCCGCTTTACATCTCGTCTCTGATAGAGTTTTCAGAGGGCGCTGGGTACATAGGTGCTTCTGAGCACAGCATACCACCCTCAGACAGATGGCTAGTCAGAACGGACGATACAGGTGCTAGAGGACATGTTGTGCGCATGCGTCCTAGACTTTGGGGGCTCTGGGGAAAAGTTTATACCCTTAATCGAGTTTTCTTATAACAATGGGTTTCAGGAAACAATTGAGATGGCCCCATACGAGGATTTATATGGTAGGCCATGCCGATCACCATTGTGATGGTTAGATGCAGGTGAGGCAGCTTTACTG
Organism: Viscum album; assembly: GCA_963277665.1. Classification (NCBI taxonomy): domain Eukaryota; kingdom Viridiplantae; phylum Streptophyta; class Magnoliopsida; order Santalales; family Viscaceae; genus Viscum; species Viscum album. The sequence continues at coordinate 1,453,221,671 of OY728140.1, forward strand.
GGGCCATAGCTCGTGTAGGAGACATCTGAGCAGGTCCAGTTGATTCGGAAGCGGATGGCTACCGCGCAGTCTCGTCAGAAGTCTTATGTTGATCGCCGCAGACGACCCTTGGAGTTCGTGGTCGGGGATCAGTTTTTTCTACATGTTTCGCCGAGACTGGGACAAAAACGGATCAGGATACAGGGTAATCTTTCACCGAGTTATGTGGGGCCATTCGAGATTCTGGAGAGAGTCGGGCTGGTTGCCTATCGGTTGCAGTTACCGCAGTGATACCGAACCATGCACGACGTCTTCCACGTGTCTCAGTTGTGTCGCTATCATTTAGACCCATCTCACTTTTTTCATCCTAAGGAGGTTGAGATTCAGCATGATGCGTCCTTTGAGGATCATCTGATCCGTATCATTGACAGGAGCACAAAGGTTCTCCGATGCCGGTCAGTTCCTCTCTTACGGGTGGTATGGTAGCATGGCCGAGTGCAGGACGAGACCTGGGAGCGGGAGGCTGGCATACATGCTCAGTGCCCAGAGCTACTCTAAGCTTATTCTTCGCCAACCTGGAATGGGAAATTCGGGGATGAATTGCTATAAGGGGGGAAGTTTGTAAGAACCCGGTTTTTATTTTTGAGGTATGGGCTTCTTCTTTTACCATTTCCTTTAGTGTTTTTTTGAAAATATGGAAAATGGGGAAAAATAATAAATTTTGGAACTACACGCCGTGTACTTTTCCTCACGCCGTGTACTTTTGGCCATGTGGGATGGGTACACGGGGCGTGTAGCCATGTCGGTGACAAGGGGTGTAGGAACCGACTACACGCCGTGTAGTGGTACCTTACACGCCATGCAGTCAGTCGGCAGGATTAAACAGTAAGGCGATGGAGTCACTGCCAGCTGGGCAGCAGTACACGCCGTGTACTCGGGAGTACAGGTCGTGTACTCATGTCGATGGAAAGACAGTGTGGTAGTGCCACCAAAGGAACATTTAAATGAAAGATGTACACGCCCTGTACTCAGAAGTACATGTCGTGTACTTTGTTTTTTCAGCTTAAAACAGGCAGTAGCCTCCTCATTTGGCAGAGGAGACACTTGAGCTGATTTGGAGCCAAAGGAGGAGGTCAGACCTTTAAAGATCCACTGGGTGTTCATCTGGAATCGGATTCTGCCTCGGACGATCCCGTTTGAACCGCACGGGTAAGGGATTCCACCTCCTTGGCTGGATCTTATCAATTATTCTCCTAACAGGAGTTATTTACATTTGTTTTCATTTTGTTCTTCATCAGATCTATGCCATTCTTGGGAATTTCTTTAAGGGTTGGTTTCCTCAGAACCAACTATTTTGTACTTTTATTACATAAATTTTCACTTATTATATATTGTTCATTGTTCTGCATGACTATAATATAATAATGTCCTGGAATATTTGTTGCATTAATAAGGTCATAACAGATCCCCGCTATGATGAGAACCTTGAAATTCTATAAAAATATTCTTAAATAATGTTTTGTGGTTGGATGACATACTATGATAGGACACATAGTCTATAGACCGTCATGTGTGAGTACTCGTAAGAAGACGAGACTCTCTCTCATGGAGTTCGCACTTGGTAATCTCTAAGATGAGAGATTATGAGAACAGACCCGCCAGTAGTAATTCCGCATGTCTTGGTGTCATTTGATATTGATATCTATGAGCATGTGTAATGGTCTTTAGACTGAAATATTATCATTAACTCATGTCATGACTCGCGCACTTAGATTTACTGATGAAAATAGTCACGCAGAAAGTTGGCGGGAAGTAGGGTACGTTGGGTGCGTCACGAGTGACATGTTGTTAATGGATAAGTCGAGGAAGGATTTGTCCCTTCCATTTATGGAAGTTGATATCTCGGACCTTTGATTAAAATAGAACTGTCGCATTAAATTCCATGGCCATGGTGTAAATGACGAGTTTATTTCGGGTAGTCAAAGAATGACAGATCAAGCATATAGGTTAATGACACTGCCATGAAACCTGCTTGATGAGATATTGAGAAAAAGGGATTAAATTATATAGTAAGAGGGTGTATGAGGTGATACGTCAATGCGGTGTCAACTTCTTTCTCTTGGGTGCCTTGACCCATTGCTAGATAGTAATCTTGGACTTTAGGCATGCCTACCTAATTCCAAAGAGAAAGAGGCCTAGAGGGTCACACACTAAGTGTATCAAAGTATCTCATGTTGAATAAAGATTATTCTCGTATGTGGTTTAATAATTATTCAAGGAATCCTAAGTTTTTTTAAATGATGGAGGAAAAATAAAATAATTACAGGCCGTGTATTATTAAATGTACACGCCGTGTAGTTTTATTTTTGAAAGGAAATGAATAAATGAAAACAAGATAAACACATCGTGTACATCTAATGTACACGCCATGTAGTTTTCAATGAAAAACAAGTACACGTCGTGTATTTATTATTACACGCCGTGTAGTTTTTCCAGTCGGGTTTTTAAGGATACAATATCATTTTATTAAATTATATTTATTATAATCAGTGTGAGCGCATGTCAAGGAATTAATTATTCGACATGGGGGTTTTCAATAAGAGTTAATGAAATAAATGAAACGAGTAACGTGTTTATTTATTGTCATAACTCTACAACCTCAAACTCGATTATAAATATCCTCACGACCCAACTCTTTTCCTATACAAGAGAATAATTGTGCACAACATCTCTGCAGAATTCTTTCAAGACTGAAAGAACCTCTTCCTCCAAGAACGCTCTCAAGACTGAGAGAGATCATATTCCATCGGATCAAGATGATCTAAGGTGGACAACGCAAGCAAAGGCTTCTCCACGCTAGCACCCGAAGAATCCTTTGGCGACGTCCATAGATACAAGGTACACGTGTGGATCACCGCTAGAGGAAGTCTACACTTGGCTTCTACGACGCAATGACGGATCACATCGACAATGTTATCAAGAACATCAAAGAAGAAAGAACACCCAAAAGGTATTTCATTATAATTAATTAAATTAACTATAATCAACCTGTAACGATCCTTGTTTGTGGTTCCAGGAGAAACCATCTTCTTTGTCTTTTTATGTGATTCGATCTGTGGAGACTGATGTTTAACATCGTATTGATCCCAGATTGATCATTGATAATGACAAAAAGCCAAGTGGGAACATCCACCCACGTGCTTCTACTGCGCCCGGAACCTTTAAATGGTATCAGAGGGAGGTTACAACGTTGATTATAGTTATTTAATTTTCGTTGATAATTTAAGCATTCATATTTGATTCAATTCGAAATAAATCGTTCTATAAATCTGAATTAACAAGATCTATTCTTCCTCCTTCGTTTCTCGATTCATATCACAGAAACGACCTTTTTATTTTAATTTTGATTAAAATAAAAACGAGGAACTCATCCGGAGGAGAAGCTCTTTCTATCTGTACAACACGGGATTACACAGTGTGTAATTAAAACTACACGTTGTGTACTTATGTTCAATGAACCGGCACTGGTCTTCCAAACCATGCCATGTGAATTGATTATGCCTAAGTTTTAATCACACCGTGTTGACCAGAATAGAACGGCGCTTGGAAACTAGAATACACGGCGTGTACGTTGGAACAACACGCCGTGTAGTCCGTTCCGACCCAGGTGAAAACGTGTATAAAGATAAGCCGCGTACCGCGTACACGGGATCGCCAGGCCGGTTACCGTGTAACAAGGAAGTACATGCCATGTATGATTCATCTACATGCCGTGTACTCTAAAATTTCCAAATTACAGAAAACACGCCAAATCCCCGGCATGTACTTTGGATAAAAGGTGCAAAGAAAAATACATGTCGTGTAATTATAAACTACACGTCATGTACTTTCCAGAAATGGAATTTCTCTAGGTTTCCTCCAATGTACAAAGACTCGTACAAGGAATATGGATGAGAAGAATCTCAAGGAAATTTAAAAAGTAATTTAAGATAATGAATTGATTAATTATAAGATCATAATTAATTGAATTCTAGCGCGTCTTATCTTAAATAAAAGAACGATTGAAAGAATTTGAATTCTAAATATGCGTAAATATCGTTGCATACTATGGATGATCATGAGCTAGACCAAAGACCCTTTGTATGTGTATGGTTTCATTTAAATTTATTTAATTTAAATATGTTGGCATGCGAGCCTTCTTCCAATAAAATGTAGGGCCTGTGTGCCCATGGTTTCTTTAATGTAAACCCATGTAATGGAGGATCTCCCAAGCCAGAGGAGACGGTTCAAATCCCGAAGCCGATGCGAAACCGACACAAGAAGATACAAAGGTGGACAGGTGGGAGCTGTAAAGCATGAACCATCAGGTTCAAGGTGTTTTCCCTAGGTCAGGGTTAGATTATCAAAACCTCTAGATATGCTAACCAATAGAAGCTCATGATCATGTCATCTTATTTTATTTCTGTCTGATTTCATGGTTTATTTATTATGTATGTGTTGTCGCGATCAGATAATTAATAAAATGAACAAGCATGCAAAGATGGAATAAAATAAAAAATGGACTATGCGTAAACATTATCGAAACATGGTTAATCACTTAAGAAAGAATCACTTAATATTAACAAGCATGTGATAATGCAAAGATACACGTAAAGAATAAAATCCCTCAAATACCATATTAAGTCAGACCAAGCCTTCTGTTACTTGATTAAGGGCAAGAATCAATAAAACTATGTGTTTGACTAACCCCTATGGGGACACTTACTTTTATAAAGGAAGCCCTTATGAAAGGTTTCGGGTTGACTTAACCATATTACATCAAGAGAAGTAGCCCTTTCTAGACTTGATATAATATTGGAGGCAAGAGTTGAGGAAATCCAAGTCAAGATTTCAGGATTGGGGAGTCCACTCAACAGATCAAGGAACTGTAAGCTCACAGTTGGCAATGACCTGCCTACCTAAATACCTTCAAATAGCTTGACCAACCCTTGTTGGGGTTATGTAAAGGGGAATATGGATCCTTGCCACTAGAATGTCAAAGCAACTGGATATTCCGAGTTCAATGGTGAGGGCCATTGGGACTTGATAAAATAGTGGGAGACTTAATAAAATTTATTATTTCTCATAAAATGTAATCATGAAAGTACTGATTAATCTGCTCTTTTAATTTGTAGAATCAATATGACAAACACATCAACCACATTTTCGCTGCGATCAATTCTGGATAAAGGCAACATCTTCACCGGTAGTAACTTTCAGGAATCGTTTAGGCGCCTTTGGGTTATCCTATGCCATGAACGGAAGTTTTATGTTCTGGAGTCCTCACTTCCTGATTCTCCTGCCCCAGGGGAGAGTGATGAAGATTTCCTAGTCTATGATCAACATTTGAACAATGCTCTTGATGTTCAATGGTTGATGCTGTCATCTATGTCTAGTGAGCTCATGAAGTCTCATGAAGACATGGATGCCTACAGCATGCTCGATCACCTCCGTGGTTTATACCAGGAGAGAGCAAGATAGGAAAGGTTTGAGATCTCCAAGGCTCTGTTTCAGAGCAAGCTTGGAGAGGGTGCCCCAGCTGGGCCTCATGTAGTCAAGCTCATTGGCTACATTGAGCGCTTGGAGGTTCTAGGGTTTAAACTCCCTGAAGAACTGGGTATCGATCTCATTCTCGCATCACTCCCCCAGAGCTTCTCAAACTTTGTTGTTAATTTCAACATGAACAATATTGAGAAGTCTCTATCTGATCTTCTTATCCTTATTCTCCAAGTGGAAAATGACATGAAGCGTGAAAAGACATCTTTCCTTATGGTGAATAAAATGAAAGGGAAGGTGAATAGATTTAAGCCCAAAGCTTCTTCAAGGCCATCCACGAAAAGGAAGATCAAAGGGGATGCAAAGGAACAGGATTTTGTTTGTTTTGCATGTGGTAAGAAGGGCCACTGGAAGAAAAACAGCACCCAGCCAAGGAAGCAAGGGGAAGCTTCAGGAGCATTTGTTATCGAATGAAATCTATCTGTTTCTACTAATTGGGTATTATATACTGATTTTGGTGCTCACATATGTATCCAAATACAGGAACCAAGTAGATTCAGAAAGATTGATCGAGGGGAGGTAGATCTACGGGCAGCCAACAGAGCCAAACATGCTGTTATAGCTGTCGGAGACTACCACCTCACATTGCCTATCAGGATGGTCTTGGTTTTGAAAGGTTGTTATTATGTGCCTTCTATTACTAAAAACATTATTTCAGTATCTAGATTAGATACTGATGGATTCATATTCAAGTTTGGAAATGAATGTTGCTACTTTTATAAAGATAGCATTTATTTTGGTAGGGCACATTTATATAACGGCCATTATGTGTTAGACTACACAAACCAAGTAATGGCAATCGATAACAAAGTTAATTCACATGAATCATAGCACACGCAACTTTGTCATCACTGTCTAGGTCATGTCAATGAGAACCGTTTGAAAAAATTACATCAAGATGGGTATTTAGATTCTTTCGATCTAAAACCACTTGGTGTATGTCATGCGTGTCTACAAGGAAAAATGACCAAAGCCCCATTTAGTGGGAAAGGTGAAAGAGCTAATGAGCTTCTAGAATTAGTTCACACATATGTGTGCGGACCATTTCCAGTTGAAGCAAGGGGTGGGTTCTTGTACTTCATAACTTTTACTGATGATTTTTGTAGATATGGATATATCTATTTAATGAGGTATAAGTCAGATTCTTTTTATCGGTTCAAAGAATACAAGAATGAAGTTGAGAACCAGCTTGGTAAGAAGATTAAGAAACTCTACTTAGATAGAGGAGGAGAATATATTAATCAAGACTTCATTGATTTCTTATGGGAGTTTGGGATTCTATCTCAAATAACTCCTTCTTACACACCGCAGTGGAATGGTGTAAGTGAAAGGAGGAACCGCACCCAGTTGGACATGGTGAGATCAATGATGAGTCATGCGAGTCTTCCATTATCCTTTTGGGGATAAGCATTAAAAACATCAGCGCACATACTAAACTAAGTACCAACTAAATCGATAAATGGTATTTCATACAAATTATGGAGTGGACTCAAAGCCGTGTTATCTAATTTACATGTGTGGGGTAGTGAAGCATTTTTTAAGGCCTATTCAGGTAAGAAACTTTCACCCTGAGGCACAGAGTGTATCTTTATAGGATATCCCAAGGAAACAAGGGGATATTACATATACAACCCCTCAGACAAAAAGGATACAGTGGTAAGACACGCCATATTCCTTGAGAGGGAGCACATCTCCAAAAGAGATAGTGGGAGCGAGATAGACTTCGATGAAGTCGAGGCTCAAGATATACATGATTTGGTACAAGAACAGTTTCCGCAAAGCCCTATGGAAGAACAATCTATTCTAGAGACACAAGAACTGCGTAGGAGCACGAGAGAGGTGAGAGAACCAGAATGATATGGTTTTCTTGTCACCGAGGATGGTGACTCATTATTGGTTGACAATGAAGATCCTCTTACCTACAAGGAAGTAGTTGAAGGAACATATGTTGCCAAGTGGAAATAAGCCATGAATTCTGAAATGGATTCCATGTACCAAAACCAAGTCTGGATTTTGGTAGATCCTCCAGTTGATGTAAAGCCTATTGGTAATAAATGGGTATTCAAGAAGAATCTGGACATGGAGGGGAAAGTCAGTACCTACAAGGCACAACTGGTTGCAAAAGGTTTTAAACAGAGTCAAGGAATTGACTATGATGAAACCTTTTCACCTGTTGCAATGCTGAATTCCATCAGAATCCTACTGGCCATTTCTGATTACCATGACTATGAAATTTGGAAAATGGATGTCAAAACAGCTTTCCTTAATGGGAACCTCCAGGAAGATGTCAACATGACACAACATGAAGGGTTTGTGACTCCAAAGGATGCCAACATGGTATGAAAGTCGCAGAAATCCATTTATGGATTAAAGAAAGCATCAAGGTCATGGAACATTCGTTTTGATGAAGCTGTTTTAGAATTTGGATTTGTTAAGAATGAATGTGAGCCTTGTGTCTACAAAAGGTTTAGTGGAAGTGCAGTCGTTTTCCTAATAGTATATGTTGATGACATATTGCTAATTGGAAACAAAGTACCTATCTTGCAGTCAGTTAAGGAATGGTTGCATAAATGCTTCTCCATGAAAGACTTGGACGAGGCGGCATATATTCTTGGGATCAAGATATATCATGATAGATCTAAGAGAATGTTGGGCCTGAGTCAAAGTACATAAATTGACAAGATACTAAAGAGATTTTGTATAGAACAGTCCAAGAGAGGATTGTTACCAGTGTCACATGGCATTCATCTTTCCAAGAAAATGTGTCCTCAGACACGTGAGGAAAAAAGAGGATGGTAAGGATCCCTTACGCATTCGCGGTTGGGTCAGCCATGTATGCTATGCTATGTACGAGGCTAGATGTTGCTTACGCATTAAGTGCGGTAGGCAGATATCAAGCTGATCTAGGAGACCGCCATTGGATGACAGTCAAGACTATCCTTAAGTATCTGAGGCGTACTAAGGATATGTTCCTGGTTTATGGAAGAGATGAGGAACTAGTCATCAGAGGACATGTATATGCTAGTTTCCAGATTGATCAAGATGACATGAAGTTGCAGACAGGATACATCTTTAGTTTGAATAGAGGTGCAGTGAGTTGGAAGAGCTCAAAACAAAGTGTGGTGGCAGATTCTACAGTAGAGTCCGAGTATATCGCATCTTCTGAGGCAGCTAAAGAAGCAGTATGGATGCAAAGCTTCGTCCAAGAGTTGGATGTAGTACCGAGCAGTAAAGATCATATCACACTCTATCGGGATAATACTACAGCGGTGGAACTTGCAAAAGAGCCAAGGTCACATCAGCGGACAAAGAACATACTTCGGAATATCATCTCTTGAGGGATTTTTCTCAGAGAGGTGAAGTTGCAGTGAGCAGTATTTCCACGGAAGACAAAGTGGAGGACCCATTGACTAAATCCTTGACTCAGTAGAAACATGATCATCATGTGAGGTCTAGCGGACTAAAAGTCGTAGGTAGTTGGATCTAGTACAAGTGGGAGTTTGTAAGGTTTGGTGTCCTCAGAACCAATTGTTTTGTACTTTTATTACATAAATGTTCACTTATTATATATTGTTAATTGTTCTGCATGACTATAATATAATAATGTCCTGGAATATTTTTTTCATTAATAAGGTTATAGCAGATCCCCGCTATGATGAGAACCTTGAAATGCTATAACAATATTATTAAATAAAGTTCTGCGGTTGGATGACATACTATGATAGGACACATAGTATACAGACTGTCATGTGCGATTACTCGTAAGAAGATGAGACCCTCTCTCATGGAGTTCGCACTTGGTAATCTCTAAGATGAGAGATTATGAGAACAGACCCGCCAGTAGTAATTCCGCATGTCTTGGTGTCATCGGATATTTCTATCTACGAGCGTGTGTAATGGTCCTTAGACTGAACGATTATCATTAAATCATGTCATGACTCGTGCACATAGATTTACTGATGAAAACCTTCATGCAGATAGTTGGCGGGAAGTAGGGTACGTTGGGTGCGTCACGAGTGACATGTTGTTAATGGATAAGTCGAGCAAGGATTTGTCCCTTCCATTTATGGAAGTTGTTATCTCGACCCTTTGGTTGAAATAGAACTGTCACATTAAATTCCATGGCCATGGTGTAAACGACTAGTTTATTTCAGGTAGTCAAAGAACGACAGATCAAGAATATAGGTTTATGACACTACCATGAAACCTGCTTGATGAGATATCGAGACAAAGGGATTAAATTACATAGTAAGAGTTCGTATGAGGTGATACATCAATGCGGCGTCAACTTCTTTCTCTTGGGTGCCTTGACCCATTGCTAGATAGTAATCATGGACTTTATGCAAGCCTGCCTAATGCCAACAAGAAAGAGTCCTAGAGGGTCACACACTAAGTGTATCCAAGTATCTCAAGTTGAATAAAGATTATTACCGTACGTGGTTTAATAATTATTCAAGGAAGCCTAAGTTGTTTTAAATGATGGAGGAAAAATAAAATAAGTACACACTGTGTATTATTAAAAGTACACGTCATGTAGTTTTATTTTGGAAAGTAAATTAATAAATGAAAACAAGATATAAACATCGTGTACATCTAATGTAAACGCCGTGTAGTTTTCAATGAAAAAAAAGTACACACCGTGCATTTATTATTACACGCCGTGTAGTTTTTCCAGTCAGGTTTTTGAGGATATAATATCATTTTATTAAATTATAATTATTATAATCAGCATGAGCGCATGTCAAGGAATTAATTATTCGACATGGGGGTTTTCAATAAGAGTTAATGAAATAAATTAAATGCATAACGCGTTTATTTATTATCATAACTCTACAACCTCAAACTCAATTATAAATATCCTCACAACCCAACTCTTTTCCTACATAATAGAATCGTTGTGCACAACATCTCTTTATAATTATTTCAATATTGAAAGAACCTCTTCCTACAAGAAATCTCTCAAGATCGAGAGAGATCCTCTTCCATCGGATCAAGATGATCTAAGTCAGACAATGCAATCAAAGTATTCTCCACGCTATCACCTGGATAATCCTTTGGCCACGTCCAGAAATATAGGGTACACGTGTGGATCACCGCTAGAGGGAGTCTACACTTGGCTTCTATGATGGAACGACGGATCAAATCAACAACGTGATTGAGAACATCAACGAAGAAAGAACACCCAAAAGGTATTTCTTTATAATTAATTAAAATAACTATAATAAACCCGTAATGATCCGTGTTTGTGGTTTCGGGACAAACCATATTCTTTGTCTTTTTCTATGATTCGATCCGTGGAGACTGACGTTTAACGTCGTATTGATCTCGGATTGATCATTGTTAATGACAAAAGGCCATGTGGGCATATCCACCCACGTGCTTCTGCTGCGCCCGGAACCTTCAGTTTCTGGAGTCAGCGTTTCCGTATAATGTTCGTTGGCATATAAGGTAGGTGGCTTGGTGTAAATTTTCAACCGTCGTGTGTTTTTGTTCGTTGTTTTGCCACGAACCCATGTTGGGGTGTCGTGCAGATGAAGTCGTTGCTATATTTGATGCCTAGAATTGAATAGGTGATTAAATTGTGATGATAAAATTCTGGTTGGGATCGTTGCTTGGATCAGGAACCACCCCGGGGAGTGTGTTTCACTATTTAGCTGTTTGGCTAGGATACCCGAGGGTATGCCTTTAATGTAGTAATTGTAGAATTGACTTTAGAGTAATTTCTTGTTTACTTCATTTTGATATGTTAGGAATGGCCCGGTTACCTGTTTATCCTGAGGGCGTTGTTGTGATTAGCCTATGGACAGTGCACTGTTTACCCCAAGGGCTGTAGTTATTTCGACCTGAGGGAAACTTCTTCCATGCTTGAGGGCCATAGACTTTGTGCCTAAGGGTGACACTACCTATGCCTGAGGGAAAAATCTTGTTACGCCTGAGGGAAATTACCTACGGGTTGGGTTCTACTTACCTAAGGGTAAGGTTTTTCTTGTCTAAGGACGTGGACTGTTTACGTAGAAATGCACTGTGGTGATTTCTAATATTTAATAGATTAAATGAATAATAAAATGGAAATTTAATTGTTAATTTTGTTACTTGTCAGTACTACTTACTTTATTGCATTTTACTATTGCACACTGTTGTTGCATGCTTACACGCAGTTGGGCACAGGCCTTTGGTGGGTGCCTACTAAGATATATTTCTCACACCCTATTTGGTTCATGCTTTTCGGCCCAAACAGATTACATTTCTGCAGGTGTAGATAGGGGCAAGAGTTCCTATATAGGTACTTTACTATTGTTGTGGAGTTGGAGAGCATGAGACCGAGCCTAGGCTCGTGATGCAGCTGCCAGCTTTTTTGCTTGTTTTGTTGTACTCAGTATTTTTTGTACTGTATTGATGTATAATATATTCCGGTTGTTTTCTTAGAACATGAAACATATAGCATCATCACTTTTATATTTTTGGTTATATCCACTGCTGTAGTTTATTTCAGTTGTGTATGTTTACTTCTTCCGCTGTCGTTGTATGATTTATTTAAATTTCACTGCGCTACAATTTGACAAATGAGGGTATAGTTTTCCCACTATCAAACCTGGCCCCTCGCTGCTAGTTGGCAGCCTCTAGCGTTTGGGGAAATGCGCTTGAGGTCACGTGGAGAACTGGGCTCGGGGCACCCATTGTGTGGCACCCGGGTCCGAGACATTACAGTTTGGTGTGTTGAGCTTGAACCATGAGGTGGTTTTCTACATATCCCATTTGGTTGGGAATCAATGTCTACATAGTATTGAAAGTGGTATTGGGGCTTACAACTATGGAGGATTCCCAAAGGATGGAGGGTATATAAGTGTCATGATACTACCAGTTTGAGCCAGCCCTAGTAGAATTAGGTAGGATCATGGAGTAAATGGGTGTTGGTGGATGGATCAAAACACCCCATGGAGGAGGACCTGAGGGATGTTTCCCGTAAAAAGAAAATGTCACATCATGAGGTTACAGCCCTAGGAGGGAGCACCTGAGTCTACCATTATACGAATTAGAATTCTATATGAGAGAAAACCAAGGATGGTGTATCCCATAAAGGGTATATGTCAATCTGTGGAGCCTAATCTAGAAATATATGGAGGTGGATCAGAGAGGTGCGCCCCTACGATGGGGAACCTTGGTTTACCATTGGTCGGGATTTAACATCATAGAGGCATCCTTTGTACCCTGTTTATATGAAAGGGATCAAAACCCACCTAGTTTGGAAGGATGGTGTAGGGCTTACACACTAAGACTTCCCAACTCAAGAGGATTTCTCTTGGTTAGATAATGAGTGATATAGGGATTATGCATTTTTAGTTTTTCGGGTGCCGCTATAGAGTAGAAATAGTGTGGATGGGGCTTACATGTGGTGGATTCCCTGGTACCGCTATAGAGTGGAAATAGTTTGGATGGGTCTAATGAGTAGGTGTTTCCCATAATTTATTCCTCATGTCTATCCATGATTGGATCCCATGTGCATTTCATGAGGAAAGAATTTAGTTTAGCATCATGTGAATGAATGAGGTGCATGGGGATTATTCATGGAAGTTTCTCATTCATGTTTCATCATGTCAGGTCATGATAGAATCCCAACTCGTTGGTGGTTTGAGGCATATGATTAGATATTACACCTAATGAGGAGTCCCATGTTTTTTGTCTGATGGTCGTCTCTTGATCATGGAATGGGGCATCTAATTATTGGAACATGAGTAATCTTGTTTTTACCATAGGAGGCATCCTATTATTGAATAATAAGGTATGATACAATTTAAAGTCATGTAGTAAGGACTATTGACATCTTATGCTTGGAATATAAGGCATATCTTGTTTGGAGACAGATTCATCCTATTTTTTTATATAGTTTATACTATATATTAATTCATGTAGCAAGGTCCATTAAGAATAAGACGCCTAGAAAAGGATGGTGTGGGAATTATTCAAGAGTGGACCTTTCTAGTTCAACCAATAATTAAGGATAGGTGATGAGGATTCAAGAGATTATTAAGGAACAGTTTGACTCAATGTGGTTGAGGAATCCATGATGAGAACCTCAACTCATGACATGGAAAGGGAAAAATATGAGTAAGCTGAATCAAGTTATTTCGAGGATTGTGGAGGAGTATCTAAGATCTTGGTATTGTAGAGGTGTATGTCGGGACAATATAAAGGTGAAATCAAAATTTTCATTAACCCAGCTTGAAAAGTTCATAATGTGACTCTCTATTTTTCATGGGGGGTCAGTTATGGTAATGAAGGGGTCATCCTGGAGGGATGGGATCATACCTCGACACTAATCCTAAGAGGGGGTGTGGTGGCATAACACCCATGGTATGGACTAGTGGGTGCAGATGTAGGAACTTCATGAAGGATAGGTATTCACAAAGAATGGGGTTTGGAGGATCTCAGGGTCTTGTGAAGGGGGCTTCACGATTTATGGTGTGCCTTCCTCAGATCGAAGACCTAAATTAGAGAGCGAGTTCTTCGAGAAGGTTTTATTCTTAGTGAAGCCTCAATTTCCTAAGAGGGCCTTCTTCCTTGGAAAAGGGAATAGGCCTTCACGAAGGGAACCTCTACTTGGGGTGGAGGCTCTCAAGAACAGAATGGGAGGAGGCTTTTCAAAGCCTATGGGCTCCATGGAATATGGTCTCTTGAAGAATGGGATCCCTCGGAATTGGGAGATCATGGTCGCAGCCGAGTGGTGTATCATTTTTAATGAAGGCATGAGTGTTGTTTTTATGGGAATTGGGGTTTAATGATGCTAGTAAGTGCACTGTAATGTAAAGGTAGGATCTGTGAATGAAGGTGGATTAATAAAACTCACAAATATATCCATAATATATGTTCATGTAGTCGTGGATGAAATTGAACTCAAGGGAGTGTCATCAACTTTCATAAAAGTCATGGAGGAAGCTCTATGAACCATGCCTCTAAAAAGAGTCTTTGCGAATGAGCTCTGTGGACTATTTTTTCATCCAAAATTTGAACAACCACAACTCATAATTCATAACTCCGTTTAGGCTACATGACTAGTAAAATTGAATCCTAAATAATGGGATATGCTCCAAGATCATTTATGGAAGCATTTGGTTCTTAAATTGGACAAACTTTATGGTTCCAATACACACGCCAAATCAGAATAAGAAAAATCAGAAAGTAATAAATTCTTGAATATGGGTATTATTTTCCATGAAAAGATAAGGAAGTGGAATGTGTCCATGACCAATTGGATTGCATAAACCTCTATGATACATGTGACCACATGACCTATGAAAGTTCATGCGGATAGTCACACATAATGAATAACCAATGGAAGATCCCGTGAAGCCCCCTCAACAAATTATTCTACTCTTGTGAAGGCACCCCAGATAGTTAGTGACCACACGATGGCTTCTAGAAAATCACCCCCTGGTTAGGAGAATTTTTAGGGATGGGTTCCAGAAAATATATCCAAATATCATTAGAAAATAGGGGGGAAATATCCAAAAAGGTAGGAGACTCTTGTTGTCATAAAACTCACTTGATGCATCATCAATGGAGAGAACGATTTTCCTTGACAACACTAAAGAAAACTTATTAAGTACCATGCCTTTTTAAAAGAAAAGGGAAATAAATAGGTAAAAAATGAGAGCCTCATACAGTTGTAAAACAACATGTGACACACCCCAAAAAATTCATAAGATACTGTAAGAACCCAACTACATATTCACTTAAATGTGTGAGAACCCATTGGCATGTCATTATTGTCATGAGAAGGGCCTCGGACATGTCTAGGTGACCTTTTAATATCACTTTGGCTCCATAATGACAAACATATGTAATGTTCCATGAAATTCTCGTGATTATCTAGATGGATTTTTATTGGTCATGCAACGCATCAGTAATTAGTAGAGTGATTTTCATTTAAAACACGGATACAACCTCACAAGATTCCCAAACATTTGTAAAATAAACAAAGAAAAAAAATGAGGGAATGATAAGAGCCTCTCACAGCCGTAAAAATCATGTGACATGCTAAGGAATTCCACGACAATGTATTTAAAACCCCTTCGGTATGACAGCCTAATTTACCAAAGTCCACCTAGAAATCCATACTTATCTTGAAAAAGGTCCCAGATAAGTCACCTAAGATCATATGAAGTCCTTTAAACATGCATACTTATCTCACAAAGTCCCTTGGTCATATCAGCCTTACAATGTGGAAGTCCCTTGGCATGTCTTCATGATTAGTAATAACCCCATTAATTAGAAATAATACAATAAATGAGTCATTGATGGGATGATATAATGGTTTTTAGAAATCATGAGATGCCTTCAAGATGTCCAATAATAGCATCCTGCGATGTGCATGATATCAAATCCATCCATTGACTCAAACCTGGATTCACACGATATGCACCATGCAAGGAGGAACATAATTGGGGTGGTGGGCCCTATAAATCCCCCACCCTAGGATAAAAAATTCATTGAATTTTCCTTGGAACCTTGAACTGGTGAACCCAGGAACTAGAGTTGATTTCTAGGAGTGGCTAATCTCAAGACTAAAAAATCATCCCATCGGGTAAGATATAATTAAAAATCAGAGAGATCATGCAGCAAGCATATAAACTTTTCATGACCACTCGTAGATCATGTGAAGGAATTATAGATGTTTATGGGAAGAACATCCCTCACATCTTCTACATAATGTGATACTAAAAATATTCTAACACTAAACAAGTATAAGGAATTTTCAATAAAAGGATAGAAAAAATATTAAAAAATATGGGAGACTTATGCGAAGAACATATACATTGATCCACATGCACTTTGTGTGAAACACCCTGGTCATGAAACAGCACCAGGAAATGTCTCCTAGATCTCACTACACTCCTTTGGTATGATAATTAGATTTGGATAATTCCTCTATCTATATCAAAGAAAGTCACATGGAACCCCTCAGGCATACCACTAAATTCTCGTGAAGCCTTATGTGCACACCATCCAAACCTTGTGATTTCATTAAAAAATGTCACTTGACTCATTTGGTGGCATTGGAACATGTTAGCTAAGTTTCACTGTAGTACCCAGGCATGTCAACAAGGTCTTATAATGCCCTATAATAACATCAGTTAGATATCACAATTTCCTCTAGACATGTCAGTCTGTATCATGCATCGCCCTCCAAATATGTCGCGTTGACTCTCGTGATTCCCTCCAAGCATGTCATCGACCTTTTACATTTACAGTAGCTAAAGTTAGTTGGATCATGAAACACCCTCTAGATAATTCATCATGGATCATGTGATGGATTATATGGTCATCCAGTTAGGTCTCACAATTTCCTCTAGAAAATTTAACCTTGGTCATGCAATGGCCCTTAAACATTCCCCCCAGGTTATGTGAAGTCCCTTGGACAAGTCAACTGGGTCATATGATTGTCTTATGAAATTTCATGCATATACCCTTCAACATGTCAACTAGAAAATCATGGCGTGTCAAGAAGAAAATAAATTCATGTTTGGAAGACAAGCAGTCCTAGTCAAACAGTCATCCCAATAATTGATAACCAATTCCATTCTCAGTTTTTAATCACTGAGAAGAAGGGAAATACTATTTTGTAATCCCCATCAAAGGGAACTATGATTAATCTAACTCCTTCCATAACTAAGACATGTAGAAGTCCTCACAATGGGTCGATCTCTATATTAAGAATCTAAAGTTTATTCCTAGCACATAATTCCTACACCCATAAGAAATGAGAATGATTAATTTTCATCGCTTGTTTCTCACACCGATCATAGATTATATGGGCATAGGGAGTTAGAATTATCATATCATTCACGTCACAAGCCTCTATCAGGATATGGGAATCCTTAGTGTGTATACCTCGATTAGTGGCATAATATGATATGTCCTTCATATAAGGGAAACCAAAGTGTGAGACCTGATTAGAGGAATAATATGATATGTGCCATATATAAGGGAAACTACAGTGTGTAATCCCTAATCAAAGGCATAATATGATATATCCTGAATATAAGGTCTGAGTTAGTGTGTAATCCCTATATAATTGAACTAAGAGGACTCTGATTCCTTCCATAACCAAGATACATAGGACTCCATCCAAATTCCTAAAAAAACTCAAATGGGTATCCACTTTGGTTTAGGTCCCTACATGTATCTGACATTTCTACCATCAGGACCCAATCATTTTCATAGGCTGATCATTCCACCTCATCCATTAGTAAACTGAGAATCCAGCTGAACTCTGATAAATCTAATTCCTGTTATAACTAGGATATGTAGGATACCTTATTAGGGCCCAACCTTCATAATAAACATCCCACTGGTTCTCCCAATACATAAGTCCAACATATGTATGCAATGACTCTAATTACTTGTTATCTGTTGTTTCTCATACCAAGAGTATCTTACTTGGGATTATGGCATTTCAATGTTCATATTATTTACTTCATGAATATCTACAATCCAATAAAACATTACTGTGTAATACCCTAAGAGTATCATTATGTGATTACCTCCATATTAGAGCATCTACTTTGGGTCGAGTCCTAATGGCATGAATGGATTATGGTAACGTTGAGTCCTAAAACAAGTGGGATACGTATGATGTCTCCTTGAAACTCAATCTTGAATATCAGGTTCCCAAGTTCCCACACATATTTTATTTCCAAAAGACATTAAACATCATGTTTTTAACAAACTACAAGGTTTTTTATTCTAGAAATCAAAATGATATGTAAGATGCCTCATAATGGCTCAATCCCCTCCTCGTAATATTAATTTCCTCTCTGCATGGAAAAAAATCCAAAGTTTCTGGTTATGAGGATTTGGAATATAAGCATCTATTCAACTGGGAAACTGATGAAGAACCTTAGATACATACATATATATTCACTAATGATATCCCCTTCTTTTTCACATAATAGGAGTTAACCTATAATCATTTTTAAGGAAATTTTCCCTGTATTAATTTTTTTAAGTGATTCTTGAAGGTATAGTAAATATATAAGAGAGTCTCTTAGTAGGAAATAATCCCCCCCAATGGTGAGATGAGACCAGCCTCTCATCCCTCTTACTAATGAAATCCTCTAAGTTTCATTGGGTCTAAAATACCTACTGACCAACTACCTTTCGAAAACATGTTTGTACCTTGTTATAGATGGGGTAACCATTTGGAGTTTCTGTTAAGAGAGACAATGGTTACCTGAAGTCAGTTATTGTGAAATAAATTGAACCTATCAAAATCAATCATTGAAACAAACCAAATTCACCATAGTCTTCTACTTTTACATTTAAATTAAAATGCTAAACCCGAAATTAACTTATCATGGTATCTCCTTCAAAACATAAAAATGATAGACTACCCAGTTCTCATCAAATCATTTTTTCTCCCAATTAGTTTGTTTGGTCATATCTTTTTTAATAAAACAAAAATTGTAAATCTAATGTCAATCTCTTAAATTGAAAAATGATTAGTTAACCCTATATGAGGCCATTTTTTCATTGTATATTCTATGAAAACAAAAAATAATAATAAGCCTGATGTAAACCCATTAAGTAACATGATGGTCAGTTTTCCACGTGTCAAAACACATTGTTGGATTAAAAAAATATGATAATCCTGACATGAATCTTATAGTTGATTCAATTTAATAATGATTCTTATGAAATAAGTCCATCCTCTCTTCAACAAGTTCATGTGAGCAGAATGGATGAATTAGGAATAAAAGGAAAATTGTGTTAACCATTTATATCAGATTGATCATGCATCATGCCTAAGATATATCACTAATCAGTGACATTTTTTCTTTTTTATTACTATATATATTTATCTCATAAACTATATTATGGTCTTAGATAATTCCATCATCCATCGACCATTCAAGAAAATCATATATGGTTGCATCCCCTGCAGGTCACAAATTGTCTCACCTATCTGATAACTTCAACATCAGGTGGTGAACACTATGGTTTGTGAATACCATTAGTGGGGTACAATTATAACTCTTGAATATAGTTTTGAGGGTCTACATGTATTGAAACAGATGAGTTTTCATCCTCCAAGGAAAGCTACAGGTAATCCAGTGGCCCTCGTTACCACATTCAACCACATTAGGATCTTATCCTTGGAGTGAGATAATCACCACCTTCATTATATTATGAAGGTGGATTAGGGATTCAAATACAACTCCCTTCTAGTTCAAAAGATTCTGAGGATGGATCTTTTCAACCACTATCAATAACACCATCCAACCAATACCCATCATTCATTTGCGGAGGGTACCACCCGACACACTGCCACCTATGATACCTAGGAAGAGGCTACAAGGAAGACATATTGGGAGAGTAAGGGTCCATATAACCTTGAGTGGTCTTATATCTCCACTCTCAATAATGATTCCAGCCATCATATTTTGATAGTAACAAGTGATTAGGGTTATATCTGTACTCACTCGGAGAAAGTCTGTGGGAACATTCCTACAGCAGGAATGGGGGAGGTACATATCCTTGTACACCTTCATGAATCCCATAATCATATTATGGAGAAACAAAGAGGGAAGAAGCAGGATCATATCTCTGATTCAATTGAATATATCTTCCGTCATATAGTGTAGATGGAAAATGTGAAGGCTTGTATCCCTATGCACACTTTTCAAAAATTCCACTACTTCATAGAAATAGTTGAGGAACCCCGCGAAATATTTTAGAACTGGTATATATATAGGGGCAGGAATATATTCCTATCCCTACTGCTAATTCATCTTAACACTTTGATAATTATGAACAAGTGTTTTCTCTAGGGAAAGTTCAAAAAAAATTATCCCATGTAGGGGGGTTATCAGTATACTTCGGTAAAGTACATGTCATCAGAATGGGATCATATTCCTATTATATTCGGGGCTCACCAGGTGAGAGCAGTACATGCCTTGGGATAGGGGAACATGCCTATAGAAAAAGTATGGTTGTATATTCCAAAGGATCATGATCAGGCTCATATCTCCATTATGACCAGGGATCCCCAAGAGAGAGGGGTACAAACCTTGAGATAGGCTTATATTCTTGTCGAATAAGACCATTGGAAAACTCTAAAGGCCCAGGATCAGGCTAATATCTTCGTTTTAGCTAGGGATAAACATAGTAGAATAGAACATTTCATAGGATAGACTCATATTCTTATCATTGAATCTGTCTGGAATATTTCAGCATGTCACCAATGCAACGTTCGTATTCCTTCTTCTTTCGATTAATGACTACACCAGAATCCTTCGGAGGCAATACAGGAGGAGGCTCATATCTCTTGCCTCATTATGGAGGTCCATCAAAATATTACAATGTGGAATTCATATTCGGACTGGGATCATATTCCTATTCCAACTGGGGATCACCATGTGAGAGCAGAACATTCCTTGGGGTAGGCTTGTTTCCCTTCCACAAAAGACCATTAGCATACCCAAAAGGATCAATATCAAGATCTTAATCCCATTCTGACCGAGGCTCACCATGTGAGAATAGAACATTCCATAGGATTGGCTCATATTTATATCAATAATTAAGAATATCAATGGTATATTCCAGAATCTTCTCATCAATAGCTTCATACTCCCACATCACCATATAGTTATCAACATGTATTGGAAACCGTCATCTAGTAGGATCTTATCCCAACTAAATTTCATAAGGCACCTCAGAATATTCCAAATATGATGTTGAACAAGTCTCATATCCCTAATAATTTTAATTCTTGTGTCCTTGAGGTTGTAAGAGACACATTCTCAATACAACAAGGGTCCTTCAACTCATTAACTGAATTATAAGATGATCATTACCAGGATATTCCTCCTCATGGTAATGTAGAGATGGATCTTAGGAACTCTAATCCTAACATCCACTATGGTAAACTTCACCATGGAGATATCTCCCATGGAAAAGTAAATCATCGCATTGCTTAGAAACCTTTGTATAGATTGGTGTTTAAAACTAAAATTTCTTTTTAATGATAGGTTCTTGAAATATCAATTTCAACCACATATAGTTCCCCATAAACATCTAGTAGCACTCCACTCCAGTCATCACAGGACCCCAAGAAGAATATTCTATAGTATGATTGGATTTAGGCATGTATGTCTAATAAACATATGACCAACCTTGATATATAGAGGGAGTTATCCAGAAACAACCTCCCCACCAAGTTCTGGCCCCTCACCACTTATAACTATGAGGTATCAGATGATCTAGAAAATGATTTCATGCCTTATCTACACTAAAATATGTGCACAAATCATCAGAAACTAAAATATACGAGTATCCATTATCCAGGATATGATTATAACCATAAATTTGTTAATACACAATATTTTCACCTGGATATAGCCTCCTTTTCCATATCCTAGAACTTGGGAATAGAGGAGTGTGAAGAACGATTACACATTATTTGTCTCGATACCACGAAAATTCTATTCCAAATATTTTCTTGGGCATTTCCATACATGAGTATTCAAGGATGGGTGAAATATAGGCCACTTAACTTCACTATGTCCTCATAACAATATAATCATTTAGATATAGTGTCCTTTAATGTCGTAGACTCCTGTGAAATTAGAGGACCGAGTAAATCATGAAATAGTTGGTCACTACATTAGAATGACACTGTTTTAATGATGCGTATACATCATTAATTGAGGGGTAGGATGGTTATAATATTTTTGAACTAGGCCCATCAATTAAATGGGAATATATTTCAAATATGGATGCTGATTTTCTGATTAGGAGGAAAACTTACCAAAAATAATGATTCCCATCATGGGATGAAATTGAACCCACCTCCCACACAAGCACATATTCACTACATCAAATGGGTCACAGTAACAGTCACCATAGAATACATCCAGGAGAGAACCCAATCCCATATATTATGAGAATATCTACCACTACCTCCATCCCTAAGATCATCAATTCCCAATAAGATTTAGGACATATCTACAGAAACTACTAACAAATCCTATCCCACTAGGCTGGGAGAATTTATGTACCAATCACCATCACTAGGTTCATCATCCCATGAGAGAGTATTGGGGAAATCAATGGTGATTCTAGATCAACACCATCCCCCTGGGATGGGAGGGTTTATATCACAATTTATATCCTGGTAGTCACCAAGTACCCGACAAGAATCATTGGATCCTCAACAACAGGATAAATTAATTCCAATTATGGCCCTAAATAAACCTCATCCCACAAGGATGGGGGAATTTACATAATCATCATCACCATAGGGATAATCAGTCTACTCTAGCTTTGGAGGTAAATATTTATGGTTGGAATCCCACTCATTCCTCACTCCATAAGATAGACCCCTTCTATTTGGATCCCATTCGATAATCAAAACTAAAAACTTCCTCAAGTTAATTGCTCATAGACCATGATTAGAGGAGTAAATAGTGAAGGAAATTAGACCCCACTTGGATCATAAGACAAAAAGTCCCAATATGGCCAAGGGTTTGAAGAATGACCCAAATGCATGTAGTGAAGAATCAACTTATTATGTTGAAAGTGATAGGAAACCCACCATTAGCTAACAAACCACTATAAATGTTTCCCCTGTTAGCATTATAGATATTGTGGATTAAGATTCAAATGCAGAGGTCTACTACATAAAAAAAATATACCTTCAGAGGAGGGTGATATGGATGCACCAAACAAGTCCACATGTCTTCAGAACTAGAGAAGAATCCAAAACCTGAAACCTCTGAATATCGATTTTCCACCTCTATGTGAGAACACTATCAAAGAAAAAAAGTAAAGGTGTGGCCACATCCCAATCATATCATAGGAGAGACAAAATTCCTTCCATGGAGGAATAGTTGTGATAATATAAGAATGAGATAAAAAACCTTGTACAACTCAACTATGAGCTACCGAGGGACAATATTCCCATTCGGTATCATCTTCTAGCCGAGGTGAATATTCATCCTCTTATGATAGTTGATCCACCAGTAAGAGCTGAATTTGATAATAAGATAGGCTTCAGATCCTAAAAGAAGGTATACAAAAATGAGGATGTCAAAAATGATAATTACTTCCATCTATTTTGGAAACTCCCTCTCTCTCACTAGGGTTATCATTTATTTTTTGGAAAAATCAATAATAAGTGGTAGAAAATTGTGGGGCCACCACATTGGGTCCCAAAAAATCCTTGTATATGGGAAGAATCTTATAAAATGTTTCCCCCAAATATTCCTAACATCATTGAGTTGATATCTACTTGAATGGAATCCTTGGAAGGGAGATGCACACCTTTCCATCTGGAGAGGAAAACATATCCCAGGGGGTGAATGACACTTTTTTACAAACCCAATTTCACAAATCCTATCTTCTCAACCCTTGATGGTGCATGCATCCCCTAACAGTATATCACACACATTATATCCTAATGTGGGCTAATGATGGGCCCTCAAGATCAACATATGTTGTCCAAGATGATTTGTTTTATATAGACTCTAACAGGGATATCCATTTATTGGTACAATAGTCTATCGGTAGGATCTGTTGCGGTATGGGAAGACCTTCATCATCAATTCATTTATAATTTCATCTCTATGCTAAGTAAAATGAAAATATTTCACCTGACGAACATTAAGTAGTACTAAAATGATAGGGTGTCTGATATCATATCTATATGGTAGGTTTTAACCTATTTGCTCGGCATCCTTCCCTCACAAGAGAAACTACTGGGACTCTATGTTGCAAATATTTTGCATGAGTTGTAGACACCTATCATCCAAATGAAATATCCAAATAGGTTATGTGAGTTTTCTAAAACTTCCCAACATTTGGAAGATTACATTAATTAAACCTGATCCAAATCTCAAATCATTTCCTCAATATAGGTGAAAATTCAAAGCAAATTATAATTTGTAACAGTCACTCTGAATCCGGTTGTGGTGCCCATCCAAGAACCTAGTAAGGTCTCAAACCACTCATACCTCCCATCAAGAAAAAAAACCACAAAATGTCCACTGGTAAAAAGCACATAGAAATAAAGTTCACATAGAAGTTTAGGAATGGATGCATAAAGCATACTGATTCCGTAATTAAAAAAGTCCCTAGTTATTTCCTCACATCCATAGCCAATAACCTAATCATGATACCATAGACCATGAATCCCAATGATTTCAAATTCACCAATCATCTCGACTACTCCTCTTTCCATATAATTTTGAGTCATTAAATATTATACTACTTCATCTTCAGATATTTCCTTTAAGGAACGGTCGATTAAAGACATGTGGTGTTAAATAACTCCTCAGAGAAGGTGGCCTACATAACCATTTCCAAGTTAGATTAAGAGGGTGATTGGTAGAAAGTTCCAACCAGGCATGGGCCGAAGGTTAACAACTGGATGATGTGAACAACATATGACTGAGTGCATGCCACCCTAATAGCATAGCTACTCAGACACAAAATATCTCTTCCACCCAGGGATGTAACATATTATATGCCTCCCAAATATGGATAAAACTATTAGAATAATGAATAAATAAAATATGAGTCATATTCTGTTATAATGTAAGCCATTACTCTTACATATTTCTTCCCATAAACATTTGAACCCTAGGAACCACCCCACAAAATAGAACCCTCGTCTGAAGAAGATATAATATTTGGTTCTGTCAAAGTGATACACTTGTAACAACCCTTCTCTTATGATGAATATGCCTCAAATTATGAGTTTACTACACATAACTGGGTAAAGATAGGTTTCATGTACAGGAAACAAGGATACAGGGGACAACATGGTTGTGTTCAGACCCAATATTTTGGTCATACACCCACATAGAACTTGTATATAGCTGAGACATGTGGTAAATCACTCTTGCATTCCCAATAGACGCATGGATGTGTCTTAGAACACTCCAACAGTATCCCATTCCTAGTTTTCTTACAAGACTGCCTAGAATGGGTGTGATTTCCACATCAACCCAAAAAACATGGAATGATGACACAAAATGTTCCACTAGAAGAATAGGCTCCTATAACCTCTACATAAGTACCATGACCATCCACCTCGAATGCCTCATCTATTAACCCACATGGAAAGGAGAAGCCCCACCATAGGATGAACAAAATGATGGCACTAAAGTATAATATTTTGAAAAATATAGTAGTCTTCCCATACAATCTCTCAATTTAGGATGTGCTCCATATTTTAAAAGAACTTAGGGAGGAACTCATTTAATCCCTCTAGATCCCACAAGAATTGGAGAAAGAAGTCTCTACAACTGAGATCTATCGATTCATGACCATGCCATCATAATTCCATTTCATCATCTCATTCACTGGAAAAGATTAAGAAGAGGTCATCCAAGGGAACATCAAGACGTTATATGTTTCATGAATACTCAATAAGGTTGATATCTGAATGGATCTAATCAACGATGGTTCTGGGATCAACCTCATCCTTGTTTGAATGCTCTGACTTTTTGGATATAGTGAAGGGTACTTGTATCTCACCAAACTAACCATTCAAGTGTATGATAAACGTGAGAAAATATCTCTTAAGAAGATCAAGATCAAGTCACGTTTTTTTGATCTCAAATCTGACATTTATTTCATGGTTATTTGGAAAGACATTGAATATAATTTCTTTCTTGGAAGGCCCTAGAACCACCGCCACATGGTGGTACCTTCCACATTCCATATGTTTATGAAATTCCGCATTGATGGAAAAGTTAGCATACTACATGGTGATAGTTCCACCTTTGAGACTTTTGATTCCACTTATGCTGAAGTGGGATTCTACAGAAGGGGAGGAAAACAACCAATGGTGTATTATGATATATAGGTTGAATCCCCCAGTGGTTTGGGAACCACCCCTGCAAATCCTTTGAGTATGATTGATAGTGATTATGTGCTCCGCATAAATCTAGTTGAGGTGATATATCTGACCCCATATGTCCAAGCCCATATCTCCCCAGTAATAATGTAAAAGACATTTAGCTCTGAAATCTCTCTATAATTACCTATCCAGTAGAGGATGATAATGTCTCTTCTCATATCTTCTCTCACCCTGATAGTGATATGTATTCCCCTAGATTGTCGTTACTATCTAAAAATGTCTCCATATACTAAAATATGTAAGAAGAAGATGAAGATGACATCAGGAATGCCGCTACCTCATTCTAGGAGGGTGCCTCCACCACTATTGATGAACTCAAGTATCTGAATATGGGGATCGAAGAAGTCTTGCATCCTATATTGATAAGTTTCTCCATGCCCCTAAAATAGAAATAGGTGTGTATTTCATTTCTAAAGTAGCACATATATGTTTTCTCTTGGAATGATACAGAAATGCTTGGACTGAATCTAGATGTGGACATGCACCATCTCAGCTTATCTGATGATAATAGAGGCTTCGAGCAAGCATCTAGGAGGATACACCCCTATCATTCCACCAATATAGAGAAAGAAGATGAAAAATTGATCAAATCAAACATTTTATGATAAGTAAAATACCCAATATGGCTAGTTAATATTGTCCCCATCAAGAAAAAAAAGGGCATATTAGGGTCTACATCAATTTTAGATACCTTAACCAGTACTACCCAAAAGACTATTTTCCATTTCTGATCACATAAATCATAATCAATGAAACTACTAGTTTCCCAGCCCTTTCTACCGTTGAAAATAATTCTGGGTGTAATAAAATAAATATGGTCCATGAATATGAAGAATCCACTACATTCATCGTAAATCAAGAGAGATTTTTCTTTCAGGACTTTCCCTTTTGATTAATGAACAATGGTGATACATATCAACATTAAATTCATTATATCTTTAGGATATTCATGAGAAGAATAGCTTAATGTTATGTCGATGACCTGGTGGTCAAATATTGAAAATGATGTCATCACTTCAATGATCTTCAAAAAGTCTTTGAAAAATAATGGTAGCATATTCTGAATAAGAATCTGCAAAAATTCACTTTTGGGGTAACATCAGAGAAGTTATTTGGCTTTGTGGTATGTCACTGTGACATCAAGGTTGACAGAAATAATACTTGTTCTATTTTATAAATATCACCACCAAAAAACTAAAAGAAATTATGGTAATCTAAGGGTACCTTGCCTACATTCAGTTATTCATATCCATATTGGCTGGAAAATATCTCTCTTTCACCAAGATAATGACGAAGGTAATCACCTACCAATGGGACATAGACTTCCAAGAGGACTTCTAAAGTCGCATGAAGTATATAATGTACCCAACTGTTCTGATTCCTCCTATATAAAGGAGTGTTCTCATCTTATTGTTTTCATCATGGAACACTCATTGGGAATCCTCCTTTCCCAAAAGAACAATACAGGGAGTGAGAAATATCTCTATTAACTCTTTTGGATAATTCTAGGTACTGAGACCTGATACTCGAACGTCAAGAACAAATGACTTGCACACATCTTTTTAGTACAGAAGCTAAAGAATCACTTGCAGCACCATGAATCCCATCTGGTCCCTCATATTGATCCTCTCAGTTATATTCTAGGATGCCCCATACTAATTGAGAATTTGTCCTGATGGAGGTCATTTTGTAATAATATGGCATTTGGTTTTTATTGCAAAATGAGGTGAAAGTGAAATCCCTAGCTAATTTCTTCATGGAACATCCCACCCTAGAGAATAAACTAGTGGACAAAGAGATCCCAGAAGAGGGGTTATTCTATTCCCATAACACTCCTGTGACATGGTAGATATAATTTCATGGAACCTACAAAAGTACTATTAGAAAAAAGGATGGAAGACCCAACGATCAATCGGGTTGGATTAGGGATTGTGTTTGTCTCTCTAGAAAAATAAATTTTTCCCTACTCTTTCTCACTATACAAAGGCTACATGAATAATGAGGATGAATACCAATCCCTTTTTACCGGGTTGAAACTATCCCTAAAACTTCATATAGGCTACCTGAATATAAAAGGGGATTTATAACTAGTGATAATGTAGATCAATGGTTAATTTTCTATTAAAAAGGAATACTTATCCCCTCTCACTAGCGATATCAGGGGACTAATGGAAGAGTTACCATTTGAGACCACATTAAATATTGTTCCCCGAACATAGAACAATCATGTAGATGCATTGGATAATGCAACCATAGTATTGTATAACCCTAATCAGCAGGAAGAAATATCCCATATCACGCACCAAAAATGTTCTCATCGATCATATTCTGTAATATGGAATAAATCAACCAGGTCAAGACCACCCCAGAGCATGATGAACTAGTATCCACCCCTTTATGGATGGTTCCCATCATTTTTTATCATTAAAATGGGACTCTTCTAGAAGATTGATCTAGAATGGAAATCATTCAATTTCGTGCAGAGAACATTACCTTGAAGGGTGGTCTAAAAGATTAGAAGGCACTCTAAAAGAATGGATTCAATGGAATACTCCTCATATTAATAGTAGAAGGATAGATTATCATTGTCCTAGAAGAAGTCCATGAGGGATCCTGTGGTGCCCATTAATCTGGGAATTGGTTCACCCAAAAAATATTGGGTCTCTGTTATTATTGAAATACCATGTTATAATAATATGTGGCAATTTATATGAAATTTCATTCATGTCAAATCTCTGAAAACATCCTCCATCATCCCTCGAAATTGCTAAGTACAGCTAAGTAATCCATTCCATTTTTCTTATGGGAAATGGATGTTATGGGTCTATATCCCCCATACAATGATAAGAAGTTCAAGTGCATCATTATGGATACCGAATTATTTTCCAAATGGGTAAAGGAAATACCCCACAAAGATGTCATGATGAAGAATATCGTCAACTTCATAAAGTCTCATATAATCACTAGGTTCAGAGTCCCTCACACAATATTTATGGCCAATAAAACTGACATATGTTCTATGGAGTTGAAGAAACTGTATCAGGAGTATAATATTGAGTCCAATCACTCTTCTTTCTACTATGAGTAGATAATGGTCTGATAGAGGGATTTTATTAGAATATGTCAGATATAATTCAGAATATGGTTAACATAATAAGAAAATATGGACATAAAATCTCCTCTATGGTTAATGGGACTACCATACTACTATATAGAAAAATACAAACTCATTAGTGTACATGACTGAGGTAGTGTTACCCATAGATGTCTAATTTTATTCTCTCTGAATATCCATTATGGACAACTATCTGTTGATGGGAAATCACAAAATAAAATGGATGCATTAGAGTGGATCTATGAGAATATCTTGCATACATTTCACAACCATTAATTCCATAAAAATTGTATTACGTGATAATTTTATATGAAGGTTCAACTATGTTCATTCCTACAAGGAGAAATAGTGTTGGATCTTAGGACCACAATAACTTTAGGAAATAAGCCTCTGATGATGGAACCCAAATGGAATGGGACTTACATCATAAATAATGTATAATACATCAGATTTTACTCACTATAAAAAATGGATGGGAAATATACCACCCCCCCCCCACAAATGTGAGGTTTCTCAAGAAATAATTTTCATAGTTTTCATCAAGTGACCCTTGAATTTGTTGAATGATGTTAAAATTAATAAGATCATAGTGGTTTCATGATGGTAATATGAACATGGTCTTTTAGGTTTCATGATTCTAAATCACACAAGATTGTCTTGGTTTCATGATGCTAAACTGCACATGATCATCTTGGCAACAAGATGTTAAACTGCACTGCCTCTCAAGTCCTAGTAGTAAAACATTAAAATTCATAGTGCCTCATGTCATAACCACATGATACTAACTTTTATGGATCACATACTCATTAGATACCATTAAAAAACATGAGAAGAACCATCTAACTAATGATAAATGGCACATCAGCTAGATCTGTGCAAAAGAAGGATGAATACCCTCATCCCCTTACGAGAGTTAACTTGAAAAAGGGAGTACCTCCTTATAATAACTATGTTTGGATCAATTACTCTCACCATATGATATGTAGTGACATAGAAACCTCTATTTTTCCAGACCATAGGGTTAATTCCCTTTCACATCAGGCAACCCATATCCATGCCGCTAAGTTTTAAAAAGCACGACTAATGTTCTTACCGCACAACACTAAACTGCATAGGATTCTAAAATATTGTTTCACCTAATTCTCATTTCAATAAGATATGTAGGTATTCCTTGATCCTACATATTGGTCCATCCACCACATGATACAAAATACCCTTTTCTTGTTTTTAATCACCTCTTCATGTTTTGAGGGACCCATGTCATTCATTTGGTTCTCACACCAAAAATAAATCATGTAATCTTACGAATTTAGTAAGGGATTACCTAAACAAACATGTAATAACAACTCATTATGGGTTCATCATGGTCCTAAATGAAATTCCATAAAAAGGAGTACCTTGAGTCATTGTCGTAGTATGTTTAACTTCATGGTTGATGTCTCATGTATGTCATAAAACTATATGTTCCTTTGGAACTCACTCGAGAGGACCACTATGGTTGGTGATTAGTTTCCTACCACTCATTAATCGTCAATAACTATGTGTGTCTTGATTATTATCATAAAAGGATATGTATTGATTACCAGATCTCAAATCATGGGGCTAGCTACATCAATAAATGGAAATAATTCCCCCTCTATGTATTGTCTAGTTCTTCAGAGAGTGTTTCCCATAAAATAACTATATGTAATTTGATTCTTATTACTAAGGGATGTGTAGTGAAACTTAGATTTCAATCCTTGGGACCATATTTAATACCCCTTTTCATTTAAGGAAGCTGACCTCCTTCTCTCAATATGTTAAAATTCACGATTCCTCGATAACTACGTGTATCTTGATTCTTATTATCACAGGATACGTAGTGATGCCCAGATTTCCAATTACAGTCCCATCTATAACAATCAACGAGAAAAATTCCCTCTTCTTGGTATAGTTCAAACCTGGGTAGAGTGTTTCCCATTCAATAATTTTTTGTGTCTCAGTTTCTATCATTAAATGATACATCGTGATGCCAGGATCTCAAATCCTAGGCCCAGGTACAAAACATGATAAAATAATTGCACCCCAACTGCATAAGGTTTGATCCGTAAAAGAATTTTTTTCCTATATATGAGCCATATATATGTATGTACTACTTCCGAAAGTAATATATATTGCACAATTTTTCACATTGGTTCCCACATCCTTTCCACTTAATGAATAAACTGCAAGAAAAATATCATTACAGAAAAATGATTAAACTCCATGAAAAAATGTCTTTACCACATAATTTTAAACTTCATAGAAGAAAGTAAATCCCTACTACATGATGTTAAAATGTGAATACCACCATCCATTATCATCCTTAATTAAATGTCGATGAGATCCTTAACCCAGTCATCCAGAGGTTAGGGTGCTTCCTCCTTATCTTATGAACCTCAATTCATAAATCACGCTTCATGTTTCAAGCACCTCAAGTTGATGCAAACCTTTTATGTCCAATGTAAATGAAAAGGGATATCCCTATTTTACCATGATATCAATTCAGAAGGGGTCAAACTGACCAACTATAGAAATCCAGGCTTTGTAAGGAGGGATTTCAAATCCTTGTGATACTGATGTCATTGTGGTGGAACTCTGACCGGAGGGTGTTCTGGGCCATCCCTGGTATGATTATCCCAAACTATATCTCATCAACTGAGAACAAAAATCCACAATTTGAAACATTTTCATCTCCCGCTAAAAACTATGTAATATTGTTCTTGACACTAGGTATCCTATATTGGTTCTTGTGTATCCTACACATATTAGTCCCATGTGTTTAATGACCTTAAATTGACTACACTTTGGTAAAAGTTGAATGACCTTAAACATTATCCCATAATGGTCTAAATAACTTAACCTTAAACTGTTAAATAATGATACACTAAACATGTCATGTTGAAAACCTTCTTAGGGTGGCCTAAGAGAAATTCAAATCTTCGTTCGCTAAACTCTTCATATTCAGAATTTATAAAAAAAATAGGGCACAAATAAACAAGCAATAAAGCTCATAGGGTAAACACTATAGCACAATTAAAATCAAATCTATGATCACTATACCCCCTTGTTCTAGAAAGAGTTAGATTAATGATTTGTACCATATCCTCTCTATGATAATATGTTCTCTAGGATATGGAATAAATTTTTTGATTATAAAACCCTTCTTCTATATTACACTTTCCACACATCACACTTCAATATTTTAGCACCTCATGTCACAATAGACCTTCCATGTCCCTTTGAAACAGATACCTAGATTCAAAGAACCCTTTTATTATTATGAATGTATGTCTATGGATCTCGAAAATGTATCTATGGTCATCAACCAAATGTGTCACTCTACAAAATGTTATTCCCAATACTCGTGATCCCTGACGTCACCATGAAAAAACATAGCACCTCAGTGTGTTTTGGACCATTCTTGGAATGATTTTCCCAAACCATTCTCATGACATGAGAACATTGGACCATGATTTAGAATCCCCATACCAAAATATTCAAGTGGATTAGAAATCCTTGAAATTGAATCACCATGTATATACACTTTCTCAAAGTTAGATTGTGACACTCAATTCCTGAACCGTTGATGGCCCTCACCTCATGATTCGAAACCATAGGTCGTAATTCTCAAGCTTTACAGTTAATATATGAACTAACCTATGGTGTCAGAACCCCTCCTAGATATTTTTACTCCATAACCAACCTCTTCATATAAAAGTTTGAGTCTTCAAAAATCTTTCATGGACCTAAAAAAAGAGTGGATATCATCTTTTATTATCCATTCTATCGACACATAAGGTCTTTGACCAACAACAACATTAGACTCTACCTTGAAATAAACGATCTTCAATACTTGTGAGCCCTGGAAACACCATGGTGGAACCTAGAGCCTTAGGGTGTTATGGGTCATCCCCGACATGTCTTCCCCATCCCATTTTCACTTTCTCAAATTTTTGGATTATTTCTTATATCACTCATACTCTAACTATCTAGGTGGACCTAGAATCCCATGTATTTTTCCATAAAACAATATTCCCCCCATAAATATTCCATGACCCTAGGAAAATAGTGGAAATACATACTTTTTAAATGCTACCAATGCATAAAGACTTTGACCTACCAACCAAAGTAATCTAAACCTTGAAGTAAAGGATCTATAATACTCATGATCCTCAGAAACCCCATGACAAAACTCAACACCCTAGGGTATTTTAGGTCATTTATGGCATGTCTGCACCATATTCCATGATCTTCAATCATGTTTTGGTAGTAAGACTTTAAACTGTATTGAATCCTAAGGATTGACCAAAAACACCCTAAACTAAAATGATAAATGTTATGAGCTAAAATACCCTAAAATACAAAAATAAAAGGTCTGAGCTAAAAGACCTAAAACAACATTAATAGATGGACTAAGATAAAGTACCCTAAAACTATAGTGATGGAAGGACTGAGATAAAAGTCCATAAACTCCACCAGTATATGGTCTAAGCTAAAAGACCATAAATTACACCATATAAGCAATTTACTTGGTAGTGATTTAAAAGATTGTAAGGCCCCACCTAATTTCCTTGTAAAAAAACAAGCTACGATCTTCAAACCAATAGTATTAATAAATAATGGATAACTCTCCTAATAGGATATGTATTCTACCCAATTATCCTTGTATGAATTAGGTAATATAAAGATAACTGGAGGAGATATATAGGTAAGGAATATTATGTTGGTCGGAATTCATGATCACTTCTTGAGAATAATCTATTATGATTTTAAATATTCATCTTCAAACATTCTGTTTTACCTGATATTATTGAAAGGATGGGTATGATTAGAGATTCATATAACATCAAATCAGTGAAAATTAATTCACATCATGAATGAAATAAAACTGGTAAATAACATATACAGTTCAGTAGATCTATTCAATAATAGCATACTGAATGAGAAATCTCTACATACTGATGCCTCTCCTATGAACATGAAATCCATGGAAATTTTTAAAATTTATAACTCTATCACAATAAGAATATTTTATATATATAGGAATATTCCCCATGAATGTAAATTATTGGTGCAACTAGGCAAAAAATAGGGTTTCCACTTCCACATCCTATTGTAACCCCTCATCCCTAGTGATGGCATCAAGACTCGCCATCTCTGCCACATCAATAAGTAACTATGTCTATAGTAATGTAGTCTATAATATCTAGAGTTCATGTTAGAACTAGGATAGCTCTAGTTGAATATTAAGGATCTTAAATTGAATATGGGAGATCACAAACTGGATATGTCCAACTTCAATATTCACGGTGATGAACATGCCTTGATGAGCTTCCACCGCCACCACATGTCGGGAAGCTTCATCTAAGTCCATATCCCAAT
Source organism: Viscum album (assembly GCA_963277665.1). Classification (NCBI taxonomy): domain Eukaryota; kingdom Viridiplantae; phylum Streptophyta; class Magnoliopsida; order Santalales; family Viscaceae; genus Viscum; species Viscum album. The sequence goes on from OY728140.1 coordinate 1,453,256,686, forward strand.
CCAACTTTACTAAAGAGTAAGCATTAGTACCTACCAACTTTGATTAATATCCTCCATTTACTCTCTGATAGAGACCACCTTCTTCACCTGGGTATGTAGGGTAGTATAGTCAAATACCTTGTAATAAAGGGTAGGAAACATAAATCAAATGTGACCCAATATATATTTCTACTCTTTTAAGGGGGTCTCTGGAACTAAGGACCAAATACCCCTCCACATTTCTCTCTATATCAACTGGTAGAATGAAATAATCCATAGGCCATGATTTAATCTCATTCTGTGAATGGGAACATATTCCAGGACTTAGTCGCTCATATGAAATTTTATTATCCTGGTTTTGGATGAAGTGTGAAGGTAAATGACCTCAATATTGGTTGACCAGTTAGGGGAACCCCTAAGGGAGTAGGGACTAGAGCCTCTGAACTATGGGGTGAAGACACTACAATAGGGGGAGTAGGGGTTTATCATCCAGTAGATGAATCATATGATATCACTAAGTAGTTGATAGATATAGCTGATGTTAGAAACATACCTTTCTTGGTCACATCACGGGAAGAATCCACTTCCCTGACTCCATCATTTGGTGAAGAGGTGACACCCTCCTATGATGAGAGGTTTCTCGGTGCTTTTAGTGATTTTCAAGAAGATGTGATTATCTTACCACCCTTGAGGACTGCTGGAATAAAAGACAACATTAGGAAATATAAAACAAATATAAAAAGTGTCCAGTCTTGAAGAAGTATTCACCTTCTCCAAATCTCACTTCCATCAAGGCCAACATGGTAGAATAATAGCTACATGTATCAGTATCTTCAAAAACCATGTACACCCCACCAGATCATGTGGTGTGACCACTGGGATGTCTACAACATGAAATAGGTGGGACTGAGTCAGCACCTCAGCCATCTCTGCTTCTTGATAGGTTGGGCCTGATAGTGAAGGGTATTCCAAAGTAACTGAACGCTCACCCACATCCTCAGAAGTGGATACATGCTCTTCCAATAAGTATCGATGGGGACCTTCATATTTTTAATGAATTAGGATGTATTGATAGAATAATCCAAAACAAGAAATAATTGAAATGAAACAATTGAGGGTTATATAGGAGAAGACCCTAACAATTTAGAGAACTCCCTTTTCCTCTACCCTTATAGGTAAGGATCCTAATAAGGTGATAATTCTGAATTAGTTGTTCTAGAAATAGAAATTGCTACATTAATTTGGGATAATTTCCTTAGGGTTCGCACATCATTAGTACCCCAGACACTACCAACTTTTTATCCCAAAAATATACCATGGGGAGAATTTCCATGGGATGACAGAACTGCCGAATCTTCAGTAGCCTCCCACTGTATCAACAAAAACACAAAGGATGTAAATAAAATTTTTATCAAACCATGACCCAATAAATATAGATATGATCTCATCCTTACCACTACCTCTCTAATTGGATATCCATGTTTATCTATGACCATTTGTTGAATTCCATGCACCACCATTTGGTGAACAAGATGTGAATAATAATCCCGACCATTGACTCTTTCCAAAATTACAAAAATTTAATGGAAGGAGGCCCTTACAAATTCTATTCTGTCATTGAAAGTGATACTGAGAGGGGATCTGACATGAGAAAAACCCTCCAAAGTTAACTCTAATTGGAATAAGATACCCTAGAGCTCATCCTTTGGGTTCCACATCCTATAATCCATACAGTTTAGTGATGCAATAATAAATAATAATTCTTTCATAGATTCACCCTATTGTTCTACACACACTACAACTGTATCAGCTGACACTTCTTCTATAAATGAATATGATTTTAAATGATTTATCTCATTACAGGGTGATTCAAGAGTTATTGTTCCTCTAGAAAGTAGTTTCTTCCCTTGCATAGGATTGTTCTCAGAAGCAGATGTTAATTGGGAAGCCTCGCTTACCAATTTGTATAATTACCCATTGGGATATGAGTGGATCCAATCCTCAAAATAGTTGTGAGATAAAATAACTACTACATCCTAGAGAGGAAGCTTTATATTCACCCAACTATCATTTCTGATGAAAATCAGCCAAAATTGGTGATCCATTGTCAGATTCTCCTCATCTAAGACAAAAATCGAGTGAGGAAATATCAACTAAAAACATATGAACTAGTTGATAAACCAACAGGATGCATACCATTCACAGAGGAGGTCCCCGTAAATATGGGTAGGAAGGACTCCCTTAAGAAGTGACATTATATAGGCATAGGCCTAAATACAGGCCTCATAAGTATCAACCATATCACTTGTTGGAACTGTATCATAGGGTCTGAATGAGAAATGGTCATACATCTCATATAATCCCTAACATCTCAATAATTCATTATAATTGGTCTTTCCATACTGTTACATTATATGTATGGTATGAAGAAGATATTAGGGATACCCTAGATGTTCATATATTCATAGCATCCAAGATGAGATCCTATCCAACCCAATAATACTTGAATGGGCCCCACAAATCTAGTAAGGGTATTTTCAATTGTAAACATTGTGTAAAATGTGATATAGTTGGTCCATCACATGGATGGATATCCTAATATGATCCCCTTTCCATGGAGGTCGCCATCGTGAAAGTGAAAACTGTAAATACACCTTTTCCTTAATTGGAATTAATTACCCACTCAGATAAATGGAGATGAATCCAGATAGTTGGATAGCCTGATCAACACCATGGACTACTTCTTATCCCCATTCATTAGATTAAACTTCTTCAACCATGGGCCAATAAGTGTGTTTCTCACTAAAAGTGTACTTAATAATACATGCCTTATACTTATTATATTTCTTCTTAGAGAAGTAAATCTTTATGATGTATCTCACCAATGTCTTGAATAGGATATCTTCCCCAAAAAGTGTCTCCTTTAGGAGGATTGTTTCAGCCAACTTGATTAGTTTTGAGCTAAGAGAATGAGTCTAAATTACATCATCCCAAGTGGACCTCAGGGGAAAAAACTCATTATACATCCCCCCAATATGGGTGCACCACATATCTATTCAACATCCCAAAGGATAACGAACACCTCTCCATGTATGAGGTTTAAAATTTTCTTTTTCAGACATCAATAGCTAAAAAGGTTTATCTACATACCCTTGATACAGTAGAAAAATATCTATGATATCCCAATATTCTCAAACATACAAATTTGGTTTATCTCCTAAGTGAATTTAGAAGAAATTTATTTCACCTAGAGGGGAAAACCCTAGTACATTCCGCAATTGCTTCCTGATCGGATGTCCGATTTGGGAAGCCGCCTGAACTTCTTGTTGGAGACTGAATTCCACATTATCAAGTTGTGCATATATACATATGGATCGGGTTTATGATTGGTCTCATTAACATTTTTGGGCATGTACATTAGTATATTCTCAGCTTTATGGTCTCCCTCAGAAACAAAGTACCCCCCGAGAGAGATGTTTTCTCAAAAGGTTTTGTGGGTTTTTGAACCAAAGAGGAGAGTATGAATGATGACTAAAATGGAGTAATGGGAGAATAATTGGAAAGACCAAAACCATTGAGGGGTATATAATATGAGAGGGGATAGTCCTCATGTTTTTCTCCCATAAACTCTATCAGACTCATCTGTAATGACCCAATAGTATAGAAACAAGTGGGACGCATGATCTACACAATAGCATCGCAATGGGACATCACTACTTTTTCATCTATCTTCAAAGGCTTTTGAGAAGTATGGAAAGTACCAAAATCCTTATTAATAAAATTAAGTGTTGAATGACTGATAAATTAAATGAAATATTTTCAAAAGTAAGGCATAAACTGTAACCATCATTCTCATTGCATGAATCGTCAAAGGGGTTCATGGATTACATAAAAGAATCACAAATTTTAGGACTTCTGAGGATCTTTTGGATCACATAAACCCTAGAATGCATCGCGTAATGGCATGGCCCCTCAGAAGACTCATCATAGTGTGACCTTCACATGGTCACGCAAGACATAAAATGATCATGTGATCATGTGATCAAGCAATCTGGTCTCATGGATCCCTCAATATAATTATTAATTCCCATGGCCAAAGTTCAAACAATTACTAATGAAAATTTTGGTGTTGATAGAGAAAGAACATGTTAAATATATTCATGTAAAGAAGCTCCCAAGAAAATATTCCCACGATGAGTTATTTCTATGGTTTCTTACTGGAAGGTCTTGAGATGAGGTTACATAATGGATCGAGGTAAAATCATCTCTAGATAATTGAGTAGCTAGTGAATGAATTACTCTATACTCCCATGTTTATTGGGAATCCCATAGAATACCAAACATTTCATGGAATACCAAGTATTTCTTAAGACACTGATTGGTGGCATTGTCAAAGCCTCAAGTGGGTATTTACATTCCTCATAATCGATCTCTTGTCCCTACAGATGTCTCTTGTGTGGGAGGGAATTTATTGAAGCCCGCTAAATGATCATTGGAAAAATCACAAATAAAGAAATACCATAATATAGGTATTATTTTCTCTATAAATAAAAGTAAGAGGAAGGTGGACATGGTCACATGGATCATGTGAACCTCAAATAGACATGTGATCACATTACCTATATAAGTTCATGCAGATGGTTAAGTACATCCCATAGCTTTTGGAAGATCCAACAAATACCCTTAAACAAGTCCCTCTACTCATATGAATGTACCATAGACAGATACCGACTTCACGATGGATTACAGATCAGAACCCCTAGGTTATGATAATTTTTATTAAGAGGATGCCTAAAAATCCATCAAAAATCCTTGGAAAATAGGAGTGAAATAACCAAAAAAGGTAAAAGCCTCTTATATTTATAAAATTAACACAACACATCACCAATGGGGAGAACGATTGTCCTCAATAACACTCAATAAAAGTCACAAAACTACAGTCCTTTGTAAAATAAATAAAAGGAGATGAAGAGGGGAAAGATGAGAGACTGTTTTGGTAATAAAACATCATGTGATGTTCCCTAAGAGATTTTAAAGACCCCAAAATCACCTAGTGACATATCTTCCCCACTTTGAGAGAACCTACTAGCATGTCATCCCTATCATGCGAAGGGACTTTGACATGTCCAGGTGACCTCGTGCTCCCCCTTTGCCTCTGTAAGGACAAACAGATGGAATTTTCCATGAAATGGTAAAACATTGACTATGACCTTGTATTGGTCATGTGACCCATCACCAATAGGTAGAGTGATTGTATTTGACAACACTCATACAACCTCACGAGATACCCAACCCTTTTAAAATAATTAAAGTAAATCAAAGGGGGAATGATGGAAGCCTATCATTATAGTAAAAATCACATGATGTGCCTAGACTTTCTAAAGAATGGTCACACAGAACCCTTCGGTATGATGGCCTGATTTTGTGAAGGCTCCCAAGCAATCCATCCTTGTCTTAGAAAAGGTCCCAAACAATTCACCTCAATTCATGTGAATTCCTTTTAATAGGAATCCTAATCTTCAATAGGCCCTTAGATATATTTTACTAATAATGTGGAAGTACCTTGTCATATCAAAATGATTTTTAAATACCCCATAAATTGGAAATAATAAGAAAATATCCATTGGAAGGATGGTATCATGGTCACTAGAACTCATGAGACGCCCCCAGAATGGTTTAAAACAGGATCCTATGAAGTTCATGACATAAAATCCCTCCAACATCTCAAGCCAAGATTTTCACGATAATCTACATTCAAAGAAGCATATAATCGGGGTGGTGAGGCCTATAAATTCCCAACCACAACATGAAAAATGCATGGAATTTTCCATGGAACCTCACACTAGTGCACTTAGGCAACAGAATTGATTTCTCATAGTTGCTGATCTCTTGAATAGAAAAGCATACAATCAGGTAAGATCTAGAGAACCACCAGAGAGATCATGCATCTTATATAAGGACATTGTGTGATCACTCATAGATCATATGAAGGGCCTATGGCGAGTCACATGAATAAAATCCCACCTATATACTATATCATGAAAGAATTAAGACTAGCTAAAACTGAAAAATCTAAGGCATTTACAATAAAAGGATACAATAAATAAAAAATTACGGGAGACTTTTGCATTGAATATATATGTTAATCCTCATGTGCTTTGTGTGAACCACCCAGGTCATGTGGAAACACTAGGAAATTTCTCCCAAATAATGTGACACTTATTCTATATACTATTTACATCTATTGATGTTACCGTAACATATAAATTCAAGTTACATGAACCACACTGGACATTTGACCCAAGTCTCGTGAAGCTATAATAGATCTCTATCCAAACCTTGTTGTGTCCTTTTAACATGTCACCCAAATTATATGGTGATATCAGCACATGGTATCAGTGTATCGTAAAAGCACATGGGCATGTGCACTAGATTTCACAATTCCCTCTAGGAATCCCAGCTAGATCTTGTGATGTCCTCTAGACATGTCATCCCAAATCATGCATCTCCCTCTTAACATGTCACAGTGACTCTCATGATTCCCTCAAAATGTTTTAGCCAGCTTTCACGATGACACCAAGGCAAGTTAGCTGGATCACCTCTATAAATTTATCTAGGATTATGTGATGTCTTCCAAGGTCATCAAACTAGGTCTCATTATGTCCTCTAAAAAATTCATCCTTGATCATTTTATGTCCATAAAACATGCCCCTTTGGTTACACAATGTCCCTCGGAGAAGTTAACAAGATCGTGTGATTATATTTGGACGTGTTAGGAAGACATCCCTCAACATATCAAGCATAAAATCAGGGTATAACAACAAGATAATCAATACATGTCAGGAAGAAAAGAAGTCCAATTAAAATGGGAATCCTGATAATTTATAACCATTTCCATTCTCAGTGTGTAGTCCCGGATCAGAATAGAAACACTAGTGTGTATGCCGCAATAAAGGGAACTATGATTAATAGAATTCCTTCCATAACTAGGATACATAAAGCACCCCCTTGAGGGAAAATATCTATATTAAAAATCTGAAGGGAAATCCCTCCACACAATTCCTACACCCTCAAGTAATAAAAATAATTATTTTCCACCCCTTATTTCTCACACCGAGCATAGATAACATGGGATTATGAAGTCATAATGATCATATAATTCACATCAAAATACTCTATCAGGATAAGGGAAACCTCAATGTGTAAACCTGATAAATGGAATAATATGATATGTCCTTCATATAATGAAACATCAATGTGCGAGACCCGCTCAGCAACATAATATGATATGTCTCTTATATAAGGGAAACATCAGTGTTTAATCCTTGATTAGTAGCATCCTATGATATGTCCCTCATATGAGGGAAATTTCAGTGTTTAAGCCCCGAACAATTGAACTATGATGACTCTGATTCATTCCATAACTAGGATACAAAGGACTCCATCCTAAGGACCAAGACAAAACTCAAATGTATATCCACTTTTCTTTAATTCCCACCATGTCTTTGAAATTAAAACCATTGGGACCCAATAATTCCCATGGGTTGATCATTCTACCTCATCCATTGGTGGACTAGGAAACCAAATGAACAAAAATAAATATGATTCTTGCTATAACCTAGATAAATAAGACACATTTTTTATGTCTTGAGATTCATAATAAACATCACAAAGATTGTCCTGGTATAGAAGTCCTGTATCCATATGAAATGAGGTCGATTACATACTATCCCTTATTTGTCACAATAATCATAGCACACATGTTATTTGGGAATTGAAATGTTCATGTTATTCACATCATCAATCTCCAACAGCTTGGGAAACCCCAGTGTGTAAGCCCTAATGTGTGGAATGATATACTTACCTCTATATAAGACCATCTGCCATAGGTCCAATCCCAAGGGTGTTAATGAACTATGATAACTCTAATTCCTACCATAATTAGGATACGTAGGACATCTACTCAATACTCAAGCTTGAATACTGGGTTCCAAACTGCTCACTCATATTCCCTTTCTGCATGATGATAAACTATATAGATTCAAAAAAACTATATGGGTTTTGATTCCTATAAAAAAATGATATGTAGGACGCCTCATAATGGATCAATACCCTCCTATGAATACTAATTGCATCTATGAATGGTAGAAGATTCTGATGTTTCTGGTGATGTGGCTTCAGCATATAAGTAGCTATTAAACTGTAAATGGATGAAGAACCTCATATACATACATATGGACTCACTAATGATATCACCTTCTTTTGTGCATAAAAAGAGTTAACTTATGATATTTTTTTGGGTAATTGGTCTCACATAGGGATTAGAAAGATATTTATAAACATATCTTAAATCTATAATAGATTCGCATAGTAGGCAACAATCCCCCCTCCAAAGAGTGTGATGAGCCTGACCTCCCATCCTCTTGACCAATGCAATTCCCTGAGTGTAAACGATTTTAAAGCCCCAACTGAACACCTAGATTTTGAAAGTTGGTCTATACCTAGTTATGGATGTGGTAACCATTGGGTGTTTCTGTAAATAGTGACAATGGTAAACCAACATTAGTTATAGTGAAAGAAATGGAACCCATCACAATCAATCATCATAACAAGACAAATTGACCTTAGTAATCATATTTTTTATAAAAAAAATGATGAACCTAACATGAACTTAACATGAAATATCTCTCAAAACATCAAAAGTATATACTACCTAGTTCTCATCAAACCATTTTGTTCAACCAATGAGTGTTTCTGGTCATCTCTTTTTTTTCGAAACACTGTTATAACCTAGCCATTAAAATTTTAGCTATTAATATGAATATCCATATTATGAAAAATATATCTAAATTTTTATGTAATCTAAATGTATTTATTATTTCATAATAAAAAAGTACTCAGATTTCATAAAATTCATTGTATACTTCCAATGTATATTTTAGTTAAGAATTATTTAATTGTTAACTGTGAGAAACAATTATTATGAATTTTTGAAACTTTTAGAAATTTTTCTTCATAAAATGAAAAACATATAAGAAATAAGAATGTAAATATTAATTTAAGGTTAAATTTTGGGGGTTTTCTAAAAAGATCTATTTTCAGTGAATAATGAAAATTACGGATTTTTCAAATATTGTCATTTATTTTAATTAAATAAAGTAATTTTAAAGTAAAATTATATTTTTTTTTATTAAAGTAAAAAATGATCTAATTTTAAGAAAAAAATTTAATATCATTTCAATTGTTAATTTTGATGATTTTGGTAAAATATTATTTTTATGATTAAAAAATGGTTTTCGGGAAACTATATTTAAGTGCATAAAGTATATCAATTTTATTTATTTTAAATAACTATATTAAAGAAATATTTATATTAAATTTATAGATTATATATCTATTTATATGAATTTAAATTCTTATAATGATGATTACTATAAATATAGTTAATGTAGGATCATCTTATACTTAAAAAACACATTTCTCGAATACCATTTTTTTACTTGTTTTGAAGGTTTAATTTTAAATTAAATTATCAAACTTATGTGAACTGAATTTTAAAAAATGAACTATATATTTTTAATAAGTATAATTAATATTATATAATATGTTGAATTTAATATTTGGTCATGATGAATAGTAAAAATGGTAAAAAAAAATTATCAAGGTTAATGTAAAAATGGGTATACCGAGATGATTGAACTTAAATGGTAAATGGAATAAAATGTTTAAAAACATTTAATGTCGGATGTCGGTATCATCCATATCACTAATCCAGTCTATTATTTATCAAATGTTTATTCACTTGTATTGATATTTAATTCCAATTATTGAATAGTTTTTCATATTTTTTAAAATGAAACTCCCTCTAACTTATAAAATCTCACCTCCTCTTCTATTATATTCACACTTAAAAGAAATATCAAAAAAACCTACCAAAAAACATTCATTAATTAACTTACTACATCTTATAGGCCTTGGTTTAATTAGAAATTAAATCTAGTGTAGATTTATGTATAATCTTAAAGAGGTGGTCTGAAAGAAGGGGTATCATTCTTAACCAAGAATCTTTGTTTTATTTCTTCTTCCACATCCATGAAATCTTAATAAATAATGTTGATAAAATAACATCAGTACCTGTCTTATAATTATATTTTATTATTTTAATATTATTACCTAAATCCACTTAATCTTCCCTCAAATGGGAAATGAAACCATCGGTCATGTGTACGATGGACTACCACCGTAGGAACCGATGCAATTTGTTTTCCATCGTTACATCTCACAACAGTTAATGATTAGTAATTTAATATTTCAATATTATATTCATGAAATAATATTCATTATTAAAATTTAATATATCATATAATTTATAACCTTACCATCCATTAAAACTAATGTCTTCGTTCGTGTGTATCGTGGACTACCACCTCGCAAGGATATGTGTTTCATTTTTTACTGTTACCTCATCATATAAACTGTATATGTTACTATATTTCAAGAAATATAATTATATTTATTATATAATTTTCATTATGAAAATATAAAATAACACTTACCCTATTTTTATCATGATCATTGAAAAATTAAAATATTAATCATGTGTTTGTATGGCCTACTGTCTTCATGATTCTAACATTGTTATTTTTTCATAACCATATTTCATGGTTTTTTTAAAAAAAAAATTGTGTACAAAATATAAAATTATATTATTATTATATATATTGTTTAACAAATACCCCTTTGACCAAGGTTAAAACATTGATGTCATTTTGAATATATAAACTAAACATCCTCAAAACACCCAACGTGGATATGCCTGATTATGTAATTAAATATATCAATAAAATAAATGAGGTAAATTATTAATGAATAAAGGATTAAACTAGTAAAATATTCTTAAGAAAAATAATAACTGATATAAGTTTATAATATAGGATATATAGGATATGACCTAGAAGTCTTAACATAAGGTAAGAGTTTTCATCTCAAACATCTTTCTTTGAGACAAGTGATATTTTATGCACCAAATTTATTTTAATTGGTGTATATAATTATAATTGAATATTTAAAATCATGTATTATTATTATTAATGTTATTTTAACTTCATCATAAATCTCTATCTATAATGACACAGACATTTCATACATATATATTACATATTTTTCAGAAACATTCATTACATTACACAAACACACACCTAATGATCGTAAAGGTATAGTGCCTTTGGAAACATGAAAATATAAAAAACTAGTCAATAAGTAAAGAACAACATCCCCTATGAAGTTTTTAATAACTGGAACCTTTTTTATACATATCATACATAAAACTTTTCTTCATAACCTGGGGAAACAAAACATAATAAAGGGTTGGATTAGATGCTCAATAAGGAAAAACAATGGAGATATGTAAACATAACATGATTATAATGGTATGAGAACATGAGTATAAGATTTTAAAACCATACCCTGCATATAAAATAGCATAATATTGGTTTAGGTAATAAATATTATAATTTTATAAGACATGAATCATAGGGTAATGAATGAACATATTCCATGAGAGCATAAAAAAGGCATAATACATGGAATTGTGGAATAAGAAAAATCATTGAGAATAATTTCCATAGTAGTTAAGGAAAATTTTAAAGGCAGTCATAGTAGAATGGGTTTACTCCCCAAACCATAACAGTATTAATGTTTCACTCCCAAGACTATCATTTTCGACAAAGTCCCATATTGAATTGGTTTAACTCCCCATTCAAATACTTTTTATCACTTAAGATACCCATATTTACTATATGCATTGGAGGGAGATATAATCCTCTCCAATCACAAAATTAAAATTGTATATATGTGTTTCAGTATATCATGAAACATTAACCATATCTAAACCCATAAAATTAAATGGGTTTCATAAAAAATTCAACATATCATAACCAATGGAAAATAAATAGGTTTTATAATCATTTTATCATTTTATCATAGCATAACCCTTGGGAAAAAAATGGGTTTTATAATCATTTTATCTTATTATAACATATATAAGATAATAGAACTTTATAAAAATATTTTCATGATAATAATAAACCAATCATATAAATAATAATAATATAATCCTTGGATCATATCCCTAGAAAATCAACAGTAACATCAAAGGATGTCATATTTCATGGGAAATTATTTTGAAAAAAAATAAATTAGGGAATTTCTTAAGTAAAATAAATGTTCCTCTTAGAAAAAGATAAAACCTTTTTAAAATATATTACATAGAAAATAAACCTTGAAACATATATTGAAATATTTAAAAAAAATTTAAAAAAAAATATTGAAGAAAATATGCTTTCAACTTTGAAACACTTTTTTAAGAATAAAACATTTTCAAAATTATTTTCTTTGTAAATAACCTTGGAAACATATAAAAGACAATTTAAAAAACATTTAAAATAATTATTAATTAAAATATCCTTTAGAAATTTAGAAAAACATTTTAAAACATAAAACATTTTCAAAATCCTTTTCTTTGAAAATAACGTTGGAAAATATTAATGGAATACTTAAAATTCATTTAAACCATTTCGTGAGGAAAATATCCTTTCAATTTTGAAACTATTTAAAAAAACATTTTCCAAATCTTTTTATTTTAAAAATATCCTTGTAAACTTATAATGGAAGATTTAAAAATAATTCAAAACATTTATTGAATAAAATATCCTTTTAAAATTGAGAATTTTTTTTAAAATATAATACATTTTAAAAAAACAGTAAAAATAATTGTAATAATTATAAAGGAATCTTCTAAAAACAATTTAAAATATTTCATGAAGAAAATATCTTTTCCACTTTGAAAAAAATAATTAAATCATAAATTTTTTAAAAAATAGTATTATTTGAAGATAACCTTGTTAATTTATAAATAATTATTTAAAACATTGAGTGTTTGAGATAGTAGAAAATGTCATTCATGTCATACATGATAAAAGAAATATTCCTTTCACATTTTCAGTAAAATGTAAAAATAGCCTTATTCAGAAAACAAAAGGATGATTACCATTAAAACCATTTAAAAAAATTAAAATCTAGGTAAAAATGTCTCCAAAAAATATTTGTAGAATAGTAAAAACAATCTTTAAATCATTTTTAGAAAACATTGATATGAAAGATAAAGGGTTTTCAACTGATGACAAAAATAAAGTCAATTTCCATTTAAAACGTTATTTTGGAATATTAAGTGAATAAATAGAGGAAAATATAGGGAAAACATATATTCTAAATAAATAAAAAGTTTAGAATAAAATTATTTATTTTCTTGAGAAATAAATCATAATATTACATCATTGGAAACATAATCATAAATAATCCTACAAATGGATGAGATTGTAAAATAAAATCTTTAACACTTTGGTATCTACTAAATCATAAGAACTATTGAATATTAACATCAAATGAAACTTTAAATATCATAAAAATAAGTATATTCAATGTATAAAATGTCAAAGTAAATTATATACACCTTAAAAATTATATAGGTTCATATAATATCATATGTCCCATGGAAGGTATTTTGAGACAAAAATGTCTTACCTTAAGTCTCAACTTACATCATACACATTTGAAACCCCTATATAATAAATATAAGTTTATTATAAATCTATTTTATAACCATAACTATTTATTTCATAGCATATATGATTTAATTATGACTTTTTATTACCTGTTTATTAACAATTATTTATTAAAATCATATTTTAGGTAATAAGTGATTTGTTTTTTATGTATGCTTTAATTTGGTATTTCTAATCCTTTTAATTTGGTCATTTTTGTGTAATATTCATAATTATAGACCTGGTATAATTATAATATATATTCATTATATATTTATTTAAATTAATCTATAAAATTTAGATATATAAAATTAAATACATTATTAATGAAGATGGTAGGTCGTATGTACTTATGAATGTTGTCTCTATTTTTTATATGATGGAACAAATTAAAGGTAAAAAATAATTCACCTTTATATAATTATTATTGTTTATTTTATATCATATATATTTATTAAATTTATCCTTTTCGCCTTCCATGGAAAGTTTTAATGAAAAATAAATCACATTACTCTGTGAGACGGTACTTCACCGTACACACTAGCGAAGTTATTATATCCCCACAGAATAAAAAATAAGAGGTAATATTTAATATAATTATCGAATAATAATAATAATATAATGAATTTTGTATTTAAACAATAAATAAATCATTTTATATATTCTTTATAGGTGGTTATGGAAAATGAATAACATCATTTTTCGTGGTCGTACTCTACCATACACACAATCGATGGTTTTATTTCACATATAAGGGAATAGGAGAAATACATAGGTAGTTAAATTAACGTAATAAAATATAATAATATTTTAGAAACTAATTATATTTTATTATCATGTTTTAAAAAGTTTTTAAGGAGGTGGAGGAGGAAATAAAACAAAAACACTACTTTACCAATTTTACCTCTTATTCAAAGAGCCTCTTTAGGTTTAAGCCTAAAGACTTCTTAGGATGGTTTAAAAATAAAAATAATGAATATAGGATTATATTATAGATTTAGTAAATTTAATTGTTAAAATATTGATTTATCCAAATGGTTATTTAACTATTAAGTGGATATTAGAGGGGTGTACTTTTATAAGTGGGGGAGATGACACACATGGAATGTTTGAAAAGAATAAAGTGTTAACACATAATTCACATACCAAAAAGATAAAAAATGGGAAACTATATAAAAAATAGATTATAAGGTCTAATTATGGATATATAATGGTTTTTGGAAAAGTTTATTTGTCATTTTACCAATTATATTTTTATTTTAACACCCTAGTAAACTCGTTTTAACCTTAACCAAAGTAATTAATTTTTACTGTTTTCACAATTCATCATGTTCAAAAATTAAGTTTGACAAATTAATTAAAATAAAATATTATAATTAAAATCATTTAATAAATTTTTCCAAATTAAATTCACATAATTGGTTGAATTTTATTAAAAATTAAACCCACGTAAGTGCCAAAGAGGTGGTTTTTAAAAGAGACAATTTTTAAATGTTTAACAGGTTTTTATATGAAAATAAAATATGATATTGATTAAAATGACCTATATAAGATTAATTATAATATAGTTTAAATAATATTTCTTTTAAAACCATTTTTAAACAATTAACCTTATTAATTCTTTAAAAGGTAAGTCAATTTTTAATAAAAACCATTATATTTCAATACTTATCAAAATGTTAATATTTTCAGAAAAAAACAAAAAAATCACCCTAAGATAATTTTCATATCTTGATTCAAAAAAGTAAGTTAACTGTTTGAAATAAATTTTATTAATGTTTCAAAAATTAATTTTATTATTTCCTCACAAAAGGAAATAAAATCATTTTTGGAGAAAATAATATTTTTTTAAACATATAAAAACATTATAAAAAATTAAGTACTTTTTTATAAATATCTTTTTGTTATATAATAACATTATAATAAATATTTAAAATTTGTCTATTATTATTCATATTTCCAAGTTTAAAATATAGTTCATAACATCCATGTAAAATATTAATATCAATATTATATTGTGGTTCGTTAGAACTCGGTGTTGCATGTAGCGCAAGCTATCAAAAATAAATAAATTTTATAGAAAAACATTTCAAAAAAATTTGGGTTGTTACATTATGAAAACCGTAATGTTAATTTATCCATAAAAATTAATCACTTTGTTATAAAAAAATGATGATTCCTATATCTCGTTAAATTCTTAATTTCTCAGTTTGCTTCCTCAAACTGGTGGTTTTTCCACAAAACTTTGAACAGTTTAGTGGTATTGTATCATATAAATTTATCTCTATGATACAAAATCTACACTAGCTACTCTTTTATTTATCTATTGGTATAAAATCTAAGTTTATTACATGTTAAGTTTTAGGTATTTACTTCCTTGGGATAGATACATGGAACACATCATGGACTTGATATAGGTTCGGTGGAAGCACTAACTAATCAACTACCACCTTGATACAATTAAAAATTTTAAAGGGGCTGAAAAACTAGGGGTTAGTTCACCTGTATTCCTAAATCTCATCACCTTATTCCATATAGAAATTTTTAGAAATACTTAATCAAAAACATCAAATTTTAGATTATTTCAATGATTGTCAACGTAAATTTTCTGCCAACGTTTTGTTGACCTTCTATTTTATTGAATGGATCTAACAATATATACCATTTCTTTAGCTATATCAGGTCCCAATAGATTTCATTCTCTAAATTAATTCTAATGTGTTTGACCTCTACACTTATTTTCATAGATTAATTAATAATGATCTATCTAAATACTCATGTGAATGCTATTTTTGTATGAATACTCAACTAAAGGGTGGTGTTGTTCACAACCACAATTGAAAAACAAAGAATAAGATCTCAATATATCCTCTGAGGTTTGAATTTTTCTCTAGAACCAACCATATATCTAAGGATGATAAGAAATACTGAAACATAACTCTGTATCAAGATATTTATAAAGACTTCTCTAAATTTTGTGGAAAAACATAGATCCTTATCAGTCACAATGGAATGTGGTATTCCATGAAACCTTACTGATTTTTTAATGTATATCCAATAAACCTGATCCAATGAGAAAAATTTTATGATAGTGATGATGTGTTATAACTTTGTATAGTGATCGAATACAACCCATTTGGAATTATTCCCTTTAGATGATTTTAGAGTTCTGGTTAGAAAATACACAGTGATGTTTTCCCATTTCCACTATAGTATGGATAATATTTGGAGCATCAGCTTAATCATTTTTCTATCAGCCTTAAATTATAGATATACCAAGCATTGAGATACTTACTCAACAATATATCTCTTTAGTTTGTCCCCCCAGAATTACTCTTTCACATTGACCATAGGTAGGTCTTATTCCCTTTTTGTCCTTTGGTTACCGGTTCAAGTACTGAGGCCATATTGGATGTGAAAATTTATTTCCCAAAATGAATTCAGTCCTTTTTACAAAACTATATTAATATAATTCCCAATTTTAAATAACCCATATTTACTTAAATATAAAAGATAAGATAAACCCCAATGGTTTCCAATAACATTGATCTAATACCAAAAATCTAATTTCACTCTTCCTAAAATAATTATTTTTCTAATATATATAAAAAATTGAAGGATTGTATTATCATAAATGTCTCCAAAAATATCCTTTATATTGATAAAAACTCTACACAGAAAACCAAAAATGGGTTTATAATACATTGAACTTATGATCAACCTTAAACTCTTAAACACATGATGTTATCCATATTAATTAATTTAATATTACTTGGATACATATGCACTTCCAAAATAAACACAATCCTTTTATTTTCATGATTACTAAATCAAAAATACCATTGGTAAAATAATCTTATAGAATTTTTCTTTAATCCAAACACATAAATACTTCAAAACATTGTCCCATAAATAAGAACATATATTATACAATAACACTTCCAATAAATCATGTGTTCAACCTTGCACTAATGTAAAATCAAATGTGATTTCATTATTCTAGAATATATGTAGAGGGATATAATAAATTCTTATAATCACATAAAATTTCAATTAAGGATGAAAAATAAGATTTTCATAGGGATCATTAATACAAAATAAAACATAAAATTCTCAACTAAGTAGTTAAAGATTATAGAACCCTAATTATCATGATCCACATAATCTATTATGATTGCATAATCGTTCCCATTATTTTTTTATTAATTGTTTGTTATGTCTTATCATCCTCATTATCCCTTGGATTAGATAATTGATTCTCATAATTCCCAAATGCCTTACACTTGAAGCACTAGTGTGTGGGTGGTGTATTATATGGTTTCTTCTCCTTGTTTACATCAATATATTACCTTTTCCAATAATTTTGACATTTATCTACCTTAATACCTTCATTTCCACACTTAAAACATTTACTAGTCCCCTTAATACAATTTCCTCAATGATTCTTTCCACACATAGAGAATGAAATAAATCCCATCTTCTTCTCTCTGTGGTTAATAATGTTTTCCTTGAACTCTATATCCCTCTTCTTATCTAAACCATGAGATTTATGGGAAACTCTCATCTTCATTTCCACCTTGAGAGAACATCAAACGGTGTCTTTATAACTACTAAATCCCCTTATGGCTAACTCCCTTTAAACTCTTTGATTTAATCCAATGCAGAATTGATCAACCAGATATTCATGTTGATTAATAATTCCATAATCATACCTCACAAGTCTTATAACATTTTCTCCAAAGGTGCCAATGGATTCATTATCCCTCTAATTTTTCTCACGGAATTAATTCTCCATTTTCATATGCAGAATATAAAGGAATTTATTATTAAAAAATAATATCCTAAACTTATCCAACTCCATGGAGTCATTTTTATTATTTTTCATTGTATTCTGGGTGAGATTCCACCAATGATACACTCTATCTTACATAATATAGATAACCAAAATGATTTTTTCATGTTCTGAACACTAGATAAGGAAAAATATCTTTTTAGTGGTATTAATCTATTTCGATGCAACTAGAGGATCACTAGAAAAACTAAAATATAGTGAATTTTTCATCATGAATGACTCAATAGAACTTTGTTCTATACTTTTCTCATTTTAAATTTCATCATGATTCATAGCATGAGATAAATGTGAGCATATAAATGATATTTTTCATTCCATCTCTCATAACATTCAGTTTCTCAGGATAAAAATTATTTCATTTTCCATTTTATTTTTCATTAACATGGTTTCTTTGGGTTCCATCCATTGAATAAAACCAAAATCATGATGTGAATAATAGTACTCATAGCGAGAAACTATATAATCATGAATAATCACTAATAGGATTTATAAATTATGACACCATCTTTACAATATATGGAACCTTTGGCTTAACCTAAGTCATTCATGGTAATTAGTTAAATCCTTCATGATGGTTTCTAAATAGTTTTTAAATTTCAAAAACATATCCCCTAGGAGTGTCAAACTAGGTTTGTAGTAAGGATGGTTTCCATGTACCAGGTAATGCTCAGATCAAGCCCAACATTTCTTTTTCAGAGTAATTACCTCTAGGTACACCTATACCAGAACCACATCCACTTGTAGTATCCATGCAAGGATGTATTACTAGAAGACCACTAACTCTATCCTTCACTTATATTATAGGATATTTTCCAATATTTAGAATTATCCTTAGACTTATCTATAACCATATTCCTAGGGATCTCACAAAGGTTTTCTCATTCTAGTATCTAATGTTTAAATACACTTCTCCTCCAATATCAACTATAATGACCCAATATTTTCATATATATATATATATATTATATTTTTTTATATACATTCATTACATTACACAAAAATAGTTCTGAGGATCATAAAGGTATAGTGTCTTTTGAAACATGAAAACCTAAAAAATTGGTTCATAAGTAAACTAAATCACCTCCCACTAGGTTATTTATAACTAATACTTTTATTAGACATATCATACATTATACATTTCATCGTAACCTGGGGAAAGTAAACATAAGAGGGGTGAGTTGATATGCTCAGTAAGGGTAAATAATGGAGATACATAAACATAACATGATCATAATGGTATGAGAACATGAGAATAACCTTTTGAAATCATACCCTACATATCAGATATCATAATCTTGGGTCATGGGATAAATATTAGTATTTCATAAAAAATTAATCACAACGGATTCAAAGAACATGATCCCTGAAAGCATAATAATGGTATAAGACATGGAATTGTGGCATACACATAAGCCTAGAAAATAATTTTCATAGTAGTCAAGGATTATTTACAATGCTACCATAGTGGAATAAGTTTACTCCCCAAACTATCATAGTAGTAAAGTTTCACTCCCAAAACTATCATGGTTGAAAAGTACCTTACTAAACTCAGTTTACTCCACATTCCATTCCTTTTCATCTTAAGATATATCAATATTTACCCAATTCATTAGAGGGAGATGTAGGTCACAACCATAAAATAATGAAAATCATAAATATGTGTTCCACATGATCATAAAACATTCAACAAATCAGAAATTATGAAAATCAATGGGTTTTATAAACATTCCATTATAGTATATCATGATGAAAAGAAAAAGGTTTCATAATCATTCAATCATTTAATCATACCATAACCAATGGAAAAAATGGGGTTTTAAGTATTATATAATGGTATAACCCATTAATGATAAATAAAGTTCATAAAAATCTTACCATGATAAGCATAAACCATTTACATAAAGAATAAGAATGGAATATGTGGATTATATCCCTAATAAATCATAATTAACATCAAAGGATGTCATCTTAGATAGAAAATGACTTTGAAAATAAAATCACTTGGAACATTTCTTGAGTAAAATAACCTTTCCACTTTGAAAACCCTAAAAAATTCAAAATATATTTCTTTGAAAATATCCTTTGAAGCTTATAAAGGAAGCTTTAAAAACAATTTAAAAAACATTTATGGAAAATATCCTTTCAAATTTGACATAATTTTAAAAAATAAAACATTTTCAAAATTATTTTCTTTGAAAATAACCTTGGAAAATTATAAAGGAATATTTAAAAATCATAGAAAACATTTCTTGAGAAAATATTAATTTTGACTTTGTGAAACAATTTTTAAAACATAAAACATTTTCAAAATCCTTTACAGTAAAAATATCCTTGGAATATTATAAATGAATATTTACAAATTTTTTAAAATATTTCTTGAGGAAAATATCATTTCAACATTGAAAATATTTAAAAAACACTAAATATTTTCAAAATATTTTTATTTGAAAATAACCTTGCAAACTTATAAACGAAGCTTTAAAAATCCTATAAAATATTTATTGAGGAAAATATAATTTCCACATTGAGAGAAAATTTTCAAAAACATGAAACATTTTCAAAATAATTTTAATTTAAAATAACCATGGAATGTTATAAAGGAATAATTAAAAATAATTTCAAACATTTAATGAGGAAATATCATTTCCAATTTGAGAAACACTATTTAAAAACAAAAAAAATTCAATTTAATTTAATTTTAACATAACCAAGAAAAAATATAAAGGATTCTTTTAGTGTCCATGATGGTGACAAATATCATTCATACTCTACAAGTTAAAACAAACATTTCTTTCAAATTTTTAGTTAAATGGGAAAGAGAATTGTTCAGAAAATAATAATAAGATTCAATTTATAAAAAAAACTAAAAACATGGGTAAAAGATTAATTAAAAAACTTTTTAGAACAATAAAAACTTTCTTTAAAACATTTTTAGAAATCATGGATGTGGAATAAAAAGTTTTTTTACCAAAGAGATAAATAAAGTCAGTTTTCATTAAAAACATTTTTTTGGAATATAAATTATATAAACAGAGGAAAACAAAAGGAAAATGTATTCTCTATAAAAAATATTATAATAAAATTCATGTAGTTTTAACAAAATAGATCATAATATTTCGTTACTGGAAACATAATCATAAATAATCATGATAAACGATGAGATTGTAACATAAAATGTTTACCACTTTAGTATCATTTTGAATCATAATATTGATGAGATATTAGCTGAAATAAAACTTTAAATATCATAAAATTAATTATATTAATTATATAACATTTCAATGTTATGTATATAAACCTTATAAAAGAATATAGGTGCATATCATATCTTATTTCACAAAGAAGGCAATTTGAGATTAAAATCCCTTACCTTGGGTCTCAACATATTTCATACAAATTTTAAAATCTTGTATAATAAATATAGGTTTAGTATAAACCTATTATAGAACCAAAATTCTATATATCATACCATATATTATTTATTTATGAAATTTTATTACCTATTTATTAACAAGTCTATGTTAAAATCACGATTCCGGTAATAATTATTTTGTTCATGTGTGTTTTCATTTCGTATTTTTGATCCTTCTACATTGATAATAGTTCCACAATATCAAAAACATTAACCATGGTATAAACATAATACAAAATCATTCTATATTATTTATATTAACCTATAAAATTTTGATATATAAAATGAAATACATTCTTCATGGAGACAGTAGGCCGTGTATACTCATGAAATTTGCTTCCATTTTTTAACGAATGAAAAAAATAAAGGTAAATAATAATTATAATTTCATATATATATAACATATATTCATTAATTTTATCCTTATTACGTTTCATGCAATGTGTTATTGAAAAATGAATCGCATCGCTTCGCGATGCTATAGTATGTCGTACAGATGAGTGATGTTATCATATACTCATGGAATGGAATAAAAGAATTAATATGTGATATATTGATTATAGAAGACAAAAATATCATAAATATCATATATAAACAGTAAATCAATCATTATATCCATTTTTATAGGTTGTGATGGAAATTTAATAACATCGGTTCGCGTGGCGATAGTCCACCATACACACAACTGATGGTTTTGTTTCTCAGTTGAGGGAGGATGGAAAATAATTAGGTCATTCCCTTAAAATAAAAACATCTCAACATATTTCATATACTTAATTTATTATATTATCATTTTTTAATAATATTTTAATGAGGTGGGGGAAGAAATAAAATAAAAACCCATGTTTAATAATTTTACCTCTTCTTTGAAGATCATCTCTATGTTTATATATAAATCATTCTTAGGAGGGTTTAATAATATAATTAAGACCTATAGGATGATATTATGGACTTAATTGATATAATTGGGTAGTTCTTGGCCAAAAAAATGGTTTTGGAAGTGTGAGGAGGAGAGGAGAGGAGGTGGCCTTTCGTAAGTGTGGAAATGATGGACAAGGAATGTTTGATAATAATAAAGTGTACCCACATTTTCCACCTGAAAAAGAATAAAACAAACTTCATTATAAAATATTATATGTGACAGTGTATACATATGTCTATAAAATTGGTCTTGGAAAATCTTTTAACCCATTTCTCTCCATATGATTTTAGTTTAACCCCCCGTTAAACCCATTTTAACCTTATTTGTGGTAATTAATTTTTACTGTTTTCACTATTAATTATGGTAAAAAATTTAAGTTGAACATAGAAGATAATATTAATTATTCTAATTAAAAATATGGATTCTGTTTTTCTAAATTCAATTCAAATAATTTTTAGAATTTAATTCAATATTAAACCTACGGACGTGATGAAAAAAACAGTTTTCAAAGAGAAACTTTTCAAATGTTTAAAAAGTTTTTAAATAAAAAATTAATCTGATATTTATTTAAATGTATTATATTGGTTTAATTATAATATAATTGAACTAATTTTACATTTAAAACCATTTTAAAACAATATCTAACCATATAAATTCTTTAAATGAAAAGGAATATTAATATAAAACCCTGTATTTTTGACTATTCAACAAAAAATTCATCTTTGTAAAAATATACCAAAAATTAACCCTAAGATAATTTTTATATGCTGATTAAAAAATTGGTGTTAATTTTGAAAAATAAATTTTATAAAACTTTGAAAAAAAAATTTATTATTTGTTCAAAAAAATCAATAAAAGCATTTTTTGAGAAAATAATATTTGCAAAACATATAAAGATTTTTTTAAAAATTAATACATTTTTTTCAATATGTTTCCATTATATAAAACAATTATAATTTATATTTAATTTTTTTTATTCATATCCATACATCGAATTTTAATAGCTATGTCATAACAACCATGTTAAATAGTAATATAAATAGTATATTATGTTTCATTTGATCTCGATGTTATGTGTTGCACAAGCTATCAAAAAAATTAAATTCTTTAAAGAAATATAAATATATGAAGGTATTAAACTCTCTATTTCAATAGGGTTTTATTAAGACTTTTCTTAAACCGTATGGTATTTCTTCTCAATTTCCTTTCATTGAGTCATATTTAAATATTATGCTTCTAATTTCTTTTATATAGTGTATTTACTATTGATTTATATATTATAACGTGAATCTTTTATACCTAATATTATATTATGTTACAATTAATATACTTCAACCATGGTGGTTATGAATAAAAAGTTACCAAAGTGGTAAGGTTTTATGCTTCAATATCATTTTAATTGTGGTTATTTAGGTTTGAATTTACATTGAAGAAGATTACTTAATCATTGTCTAATAAAACAATTTAATTTTATTCTCCAATGGTTACTCCGGAAATTTTCCATAAATTGTTCCATTTTACTCTATATGTTACTTTAAATTATTTATAAAATGTTTTCAATAAAATATGGCTTTATTTCTCCCATTAGTCAGAAATCATTTTCTATCATATCCGTGTTTTATAAAAACAATTATCCAAATTTTTTTAACATTAATCAAATGATATAGTAAGGAAATTTTTATCTATGTTTTACTTTTTAAAAAATGGTTTTAAATGAATCGTATTATCATTTTCCAAAAGAGTTCCTTTTTATATTTTTTACAATATTTTTCATGGAATTTCTTTAACTTATACAACAAGTATAGAGTTACCTGGCATCATGTACACTCAATGATTTGAAGCTTCCATTACATGTTCCCAAGTCCCTTTCAAAAGAAATTTTTTTCTTTAATATTTGATAAATTTTTATATTTTAAGAAAGGGATCTCTCTAAAAAACCTTTTTCATTAGGTTATAACTATTCTATATCTAACTCACTTTCTATATCTCTTTAATTTTATAAAATACTTATAAATTTTGTATATATTTCTCTCACATATATATCTAGATTATTCTACCGTCCCTTTATGGGGTAATATATTCATTACTTCATTTCTCAAATCATTATTTCTGAATTCTCTTTTGATTATGATATGAGGAATTATTATGAAACATGTTTCTTTATATGAGAAATTATATTGTGTATGCCTTCTTATTGAGTCCCTTTTATGTAACACATAATTATTAACATTTTATGATCAGTGAGCCTAGATAGTTCTCCAATGCATTTGGTAATGTTACCATCTCATGAGATTTTATGTATGGGACTAGAGGGTAAACCTAATCAATTATAGGACTTCATCCACCACGTCATTTTGTCTTGGAATTTAGCCTCAACCCATGTTTATGCAATGTTATATGTTAAAATCATATTACCAATATTTCTATGATCTTATAATGTCACGTTATTTATTTTATGATCACATGTGATTACTTATGAGCCTTATCTTTTATGATATCATTCTATACCTTTGACTCACAGCTTATATTGCCTTATCATGTTTATTCTCTTATTGGTATTTTTATATCACCCCTTTATTTTATGTATTCCATAGGTTATCCTATTAATTTTTAGGAGATCAAATGTATTTAGAAACTCATTATGGAGAATAAAATAAGGATTTAATGTTTTAGTTCCCTTTTTGGTATTATAAACCTATTCTTTCAAAGGAATTATTCCTTTCTATCCTGGTTTTGAATTAATATATATTTAATTTAACAATAAATAAATAATATGTGTTAAAATATTTGGTTCAATATAAATGGATATAGAATTCTATTTATGGATGTGAAGAAGGTGTTGGAAGGAGTGATCTATGATTAAATAATTATTACTAAAGCATTAGAGAAGTCTAAAAGGGATCTAAGTTTGAGTCATTGTATATACATTGAAGAATTCAAGAATAATTATTATTTGATAAAAATGAAATAATAATTGTTCGAAAGATATTATTTATGGTTTTATAATTTCCTAGTTTCATTTGTAGTGTTTTTAGATGAGTGATAGTGAATTGACGATCCCTAATAATATTTAAAGTTTAGTTGAGAATGCTGGAGATATGTTCTTAAAGTTTTATATTTTCAAGAAATTGGACATGGAAAAAACCATATTTATGGTTTTATATAGTTGATACGAATAAGTTATAACAGCTAATATTTAAATTTAACTCTAAAACACTATAGATTATTATGGGATTCTCATATAGTGCATACATAAAATTGGAAAAGTCCAGAACATCATTATGATATAAATAGTTATCAGGATGATACATAAGAGTCACTAAAAGTGTTTTATCCATAATTAAGAGTGCCTCTAAAATTACACTAGATACAGTTGAGTTTTTCAAACCATTAAATATTAGAAACAGTAAATTTATCAAACCCCACTATGATATGTCAGATTTAACAATAGGATATGTGAGGCCCATCATAGTTCAATGTTAATGCATAAAAGTAATCTAACCACTAAATACTAGATATTGGTTAAATTACTTGAGTTACTATGATGTGTTAAGTTACATACCACAAGATATAAATGCTATCATATTGAATTCATAAATTTAATCGGTAACTTTTATTGTAATATATACAAATAAATTCAATCTTCCAATGCATATATAAGGTTTAAAATGAGTATCCATAAAAGGTTGCCTAAAGATTATATATGAAAGATAAGGGTCTTAAATATGTTACATAATATTCATTGAGATCTATTGGGTGATACATAATGTTCTTCAGTTATAAAAATTAAAATCAAAGGATCGGATGTCTCCTTATCATACTAAACTATATGCCCATACATAAAGGATCATATGGTTATAGTTAAGAGTTACTCTAGTTCTTATGGTATTACATAAGGGTTAAAATTTTGAGTAAATGTAAGATTTTGGGTGATTAAAATTATAGTATATTGAACTGATCTACATGGATTAAAATATCATGATGATACCAGTTGATCCATGATTCCATGTGAGTTTGAAGAATGAATAGATGAGTGGTTTTATTCTAGATTACTCTATTTTTTTGGAATATAAATATTTTTAAAATCACTAATTGTGACCAAATAACTAAAAATTACCATGAATATTTTTAACTAGTGTAAATGAGGAGTTAGATATTTTTTAATACCATATGAGATAAAGAAGACTAAGAAGATAAATATTTTTGAAAATAGATTGAAGGTTTCTATATTGAAATTATGGAAATAATATTCATGTGATTCTGATCAGTTAGTGAAGTTTTGGTTAGAGAGATAGAAACCTAATACTATAATATTCCTGAACATCTTTTGCATTATATTGTGAGAGAATATTTATAAAAATGATACTTATCTTTTGAAAAATATTTTTTTTATCAATGTATAAATGGAAGAAAAAGATTAGGGAGAGGATGTTGATGAAGGTGTTTTTACTACATACCCATTATCATCAAAGGTAGAGAAAAATAAAGAAGAATAAGTAGAATAAAGACATAATTATTTCTCTATGATATCTCTATATCATAATGAGAAGAACTTATTCTAAGAAGAATGTAGATGTGCATGCAGTGCTACTAATCATTCATTTGTAGTCAAAGTCCTTGAATTTTGAGTTTGATTTGAGAAACTGAAAATGAGATGAATGTTATTGTAACACATTATAATTTGGTTGTTGAAGACTCTATATTGAAAAAGAATATATTATTATTGAGATATAGTGACATCTTGTAGTATTTTAAAGACTATGATCAAGAGTTTGTAAGAAGGAACCTTCATAAATTAGTGAGATACAATATAAAGAACAAAGTCATTAAATTGAAAAATAGTCAATACAATATCAAATATTTTTAATACATAGCATGTCTGTATTCTCTTATGTAATATATTTGATATCTATGTGTCAAAATTGACGCAAACATAGTATAGACTATTTTTCCACATTGTGGTCAAACCTTTTAAAAATAGAATGTGTTGTTGTCTCTGGTTTACTTACTACTTTGAATGTTTTATTGAATATTAGTAATGTATAAGAAGATCCATACAACTTAACTCAGAAAGAGATTCAAATATTAAGAAAGGAAATTAAATGATAAAATAATCTGGTAAAAAGGATCAAATAGATTCACCCCCCCACACACACTCTTAGAGTGGCTGCATGGTCATGTTGGGGCTCTAAAGGGTCCAACATATCATAGCACACAATATGTTCTATTATGGGTTATGGTATAGAATATATTTTATATTTTATCATATGTTTTAGGATTCATTTTAGGTTAAATCCCTGATTTATGCTATTTATGATATCTAAAATATAGCATCATATCATCTTTATAATGTAATAGAAATTGTAAAATATAATTGATATTGCATGGACTACTTTTCATAGGTTGTGACATGCCTATCATACCCCATGATATTGTTTTTGAACAAAATAAGGAATTATGATATAGTTCATATTGTAGAATATGATATAGAGGGAAAATATAATTTTTCTATTTTCAATTATAAACTAGATTATATAATTTATAAATTTCTTAAAAAATATTGAAAACTATATTAATAATAATTATTTAATTTTTAAATTTTTTATAAATTAAGTAATTATAAAATATTTATAATCAATTATTAATTTTTTATAATCATTTATTAATTTTTTATAAAATATATAATAAATAAGTTTCTTTAATATTAATTATTATTCTTAAATACCTTTAATCTATATAACATGACTTATAATTTTGATATATATTTTCTATAAAGAATTTATGAGATAATTTAAAAATTGTTTATAAATTAAACAATTGATAAAAATATAAAAATGATTATATTAAATTGTGAAATGTACATAATTATTAAATTTAAATATTCAAATTAAAGTTCTCAATTGATAAATTATTTGAACCATATCAAAATGATTCCTCATAACAGATATGATCAAGGTTCAATAATATTAAATATATGATATTTTGATTATGTAAGTTTTTTATATAATAAATTTGAATTGTTCATATAAAATATAAAATTTTTGTATTTTAATTAAATATAATATATTTATAATTGGCATGGGTGATGTTAATATGAAGGAATTCATATTATAATTGAATATAAAGTGTTAATATATATGTATATATATATTTATATTTATACAATGCTCATAATACATGGAAAAATTATAGTGTGTTTATAATTAATTCTTTATGAATTTTTTATATATATTTATCTCAAGTTTAAATTTATGAAATTCTAATTTATATAGTATTATTATCTACTTTACAAATATATATATTTGAATTATTTATATTATTAATTGATGTATGATTTAGTAAAAATTAGTTTAAAATACTTCTTTAAAATTAGCATACATGTATTTATGGAGTTACATTCTAGGTATGATAATTAATATAGTATTATTTTACCTTGATTTGATCTTACTAGTGAGTTATTAACTTGAATTATAAGGTTAATCATAGTTTATATGTATTAGGTGGTAGAATTATTTTGAAATATATATCTCTTTTGAGAACTACATTATGGGCATTGTGGAATTGGGTCAGACTTCTCATGAACATGGGATCTAAGTCGTTTTTTAGAAAAGTGGGGGTACACAACTAATCACAACATTATTTTTATTATGAGCATTTTCTACTTATGTAATTATAAATATTTTCATGAAATGGATTAATATATTTTAGTCATGTGAAGTATTTTTATATTTATAAATATAGTTGGTGTTTAATCTAGTTTAGTAACAAAGGCTATGAATTGTGTAAAGAGTTAAAAAACAATAGAGTCTAAACATATTGATTTTATCAAAGGAATGGTGATTTAAAATTAAATAACTAGAAGCATATATACATGTAAGGGAAATACATGATTTTAAATGGTGAGAGAATAAAATTCCTTTAAAAATAATTAGTTTCAAATTCCATCCAACGAGGACTATAAAGACTTATATATTTTCATATTATGAAATTTATTGGAAATATGAATTTTTTTCCTTGAAGAAAATGATGTTTAAAGAACTGATATTCAAGATAGAATGATGAATTTTAAATTATATCAATAAAATTTTTCGGAATGTGGACTGTAGCCAAGAAGGTTCTACAGGTTCTTCAGTTAACGTTGAATCATAGTCATAGAAACTAATTAACTAATTATTTCTATAGGTCTGTTATCATGAGACGACATGTTTCAATCACATATCTACTAGTGATTAGTAGAGAAATTGGAACAATGTAGTCTGGGGGTTTATGATTTAGTGTGTCTTTTGGTGGATTTTTTCTAATGGAACGACTCTTATAAAGTTTCCCATATAGTATAGGGGGTGTTGCACAACAATGATGAATATTATGAGTGGGGAAAATACCCATAGGTTTTTGCCTTTGGTTTTTCATAGAGGAAAACTTGTCACACCATAACCCTTAGTTCACGCCATGATAGAATGTCCCATGGTGTTTTTTAGTGTATTTCATGGTGTTTTTACACCATTAGAGAGGGAGTAATTCCTAGGGGGCCTAGGCATATCTGGGGTGAGACATGTCGCACTCTGACTTATATAGGTCTCATAGAGTTGTAGATGGGAAAAGGGAAGTCCCGTATTCCTAGGGATGGTTGTGTTGTGACCCATAGGGGTCAATCGACTATAAAGGTTGGTCAAGGGTCTTCTCCTCTTCTTGGGTGGTCATTCCATAATTTATAAGTTCTAATCCACTACAAAGTCAGGTTATGAGGTGTCACATCATGCACCTCACGGTCACACCACAAATGGTTCTTGCGTTTCTTTTTTTAGATGAGGTCGATTATTAATTTACTGATCAACCCCCATGGGTTCTTGGTTGAAAATCTATGGGGGAGGCCATTTCATCCAGTCATCCCCCTCTCTTTATCCCCTAAACTTTTCCATGGAAATGGGTGATTCCATGGGTGATTTTGTGGTTATTTGATGTATGGTTTCCCCTATATTGTCTCCATTATTGGTTCTCTTTAAATCCCTCTGATCTATTATGATCTTGGACTGGGTTTGGTAATAAATTCCACTACATCATGTTAGAATAATGTGGGGTGATGAGTATTTTTCTCGATATTTATATAGGAAATCATGGAAGTATGATTGCACATTGTTTCTTGTTGTTCCATTGGAGGTATATTTCTATATGAGTATTTTTAGGGTTTTGGAGTAATCGAGGTAAATTGTCCATTTAATTGGGTGTGAATATTGCGGATTTGTGTGTCTTTGTCCTAGGTTCATATCAATAGATGACTATACCCTATTGCTTGAGTTTTCTAGGTGAATATGTGGCACGATGAGTTTTAGCTAATTATTACTATTTCAAATAAATTTTATAATAAATTATAAATTGTTATAAATAAATTTTTGGGAATTCTTTCTTGAGATGGGAGATCAAGTTAAGAGACGATCATGTAAAAGGATTGGATGAGATTTGGTGGGAGTGTCTAAGCTTGATTTAATAGGGAATAAATCTAAATGAGGAAATAGGTCACTTGAACATCTCTCTAAAGTTAATGAATTTTTTATGTATCTTCTGATATGTAATATAACCATTTATAGTCAATTAGACTTAAATATAAATAAATTATTTTATTTAAATCCCATAAACTTTTCAAAGTTCCAAGGTCCATGGTGAATCCTTGGAAACTGTCTGGGATCATCGACTATAGATAGATGATGGATGAATTATAAATGTGTGAATCATGGTATAAGAACATGGTAAGGTTGTAAACAAAATTATATTCATATTGGACCTTGGTATAGGTAACCTTAAACCCCATGTAGGGAATATTAATAGGTTGGGATAGTTTCCCTAGAGATATGACATGTGCACCCTTGGCATTTCCTTAAAAAAATTAGGCTTGTTGAGATGATTTTGGGCTGAGGTTCCTCCCCTAACTGGTATGTGAGTTCCTAGGTGGCCATAGACAAGGTGAGATGATAGAAAAGTTTGGTACGAGAAGACCAACATAGTTTTACCTTAGTGATGAGAGGGGATGTATGTCATCCCTCTAGTGGGATACTTATTTTTTGTTTCTTTTGAGTCTTATTAGTCCAGACTTAATCATGGTGGGGGTGAGGGATGTTATTCCCAGAGAGTTATGGGATTTGAACCTATAGTTTTAAATGAGATAGAGGATATCATGTAAGGTTTTCGGACGGTGATGTGACCTAGTGGAACCTTAGTGGGTGCCCTGGTATTACATTAACCCTAGAGGGGGATAACATGGCTAATTAGGTATCATCAATTTCATGTCTCTCTTTAGGACCCAAAGATAGAGAGATATAACCTAATATGATTTTATTAATATAGATGGATTTTTTCTTGAGATGCTACGAAAGAAGATGTGTGTTGGGATCTATTATTTTCCAACCTGTGTGGTATGGATTGAGGTTTTCAAGGAGTATATTCCCTTAGGTATATGTGTTGTGTGTGTGTGTAATGTATATGATATATATGAGATTATAGGTGGGTTACATCTTTGGGTATATCTTTTATAATATTTAAATTATGGTTCAGGTGTATGAGTTGTATGTGAAACCTAATGGGGGATTAGTATCATTCTAAGAATACTTATGTTCCTAGGGTTGTATGTTATATACTTTAAAAAAAGTGTGATTCCCTCAGGTGTATTTTTCTTATATGGTTCTAGGGTAAGTTAAGGTTCTCCCAGGTGTATGATTATAATGTGGTTCTAGGGTGATATGAGTTTTACATAGGTTTATGATACTGATATGGTTCTAGGATGATTTGGGCTTCCCCATGGTTTATATTTCTTATATGGTTCTATGGTGAGTTGATTTTCTCCCTAGTGTATTTTCTTTTTATAGTTATGGGTGATATTAGTTACCCCTGGTTTCATTTGTTTATATGGTTTTAGGGTCAGATGAGTCACCATAGAGTAAATTTTATAATATAGTTCTAGAATGATATGATGTTCTCCTAGGTTTATTAATCTTATATGGTTTTGGCGTGATATGGGTTTCCCCCAAGTGTATTTTCTTTACATGATACTTGAGTGAGTAAATTTTCCACTAGTTTTATGTTTTATTTAATGATTTTGATGTTTAATACGGATTCCTCAGTGTGTATGAGTTCATACATGGTTTTGGGGATGGATGTGATTCCCATTAGGTGGTTTGTTTTATATTTCGAGACACCCAACACTGGTCAAATATGGTATAATTCATATTGAATGTCACCTTAGCACCCATGGAATAATAGTGATTGTTTTTCTGTGAATACATAATTTTTTGTATTTATTTTGACCATATGAGATGTGAATTCACTACTTTACTAGTAATTTTAGGGACACTATTGGTGTTGTATTACTTATTAGTACTCATACTATGCTTTGAGGCCATGGCACTTGGGTGCATGATCATACCATGTGATCATAGGTTCTAGTAATGAATAAGACTAATGTTTCATAATCATGGTAGAGAATATTTATGGGGATTTGGATACAAATATTTATTGAAGATGGTAATAAATATTCTATGTATTTTTATTTAATTTGTTTAATTTTTATATGTGATTGTCCTGGAGGGAGATCTGTTAGGATGTATAATTGTATGATTCTACATTTCATTTTTAATATATTTTTTGATTATTTGATTATTCATACTCTTATTATGATTATAGATTATATTTGGTTATTTTTACTATTTATTTACTCTGATATGAGGGAATAGTATCTCTACGGTAACACCTTACACACTTTCAAGTAGTCAGTAGCCTCTAGAATATATGGAGGACCACCTGAGGACCTTCAACATCCACATCCCATACACTATGGAGTTTTCAAGGGTCAGAGAGGTGTTAGAATATGGAATCAGAGTATCTTTTATTTTTCTTACTATTTGGGGTATGGTAGATAGGAAATAGGGATCTTTCTAAGCTTAGGATATGGATTTCTTTTCTTTTTTTCACTATTATATTTGACATATTTATTCAATCTTGATGTGTGTATTTGATGTTGATATTTCTGTTTTTATCTCTTATCCCATTGACAAGGATCCTATGTACATACATAATTTTGGATTCACAAGACGTTATTGTTCTTGTGTGTGATTTCTTTCAGGGATTCCATAGGATTAAACTATTTAAAGTGTAAAAAACAACTTATTGGGAATTTTAAAGTATATATATTGGGTGTAATTATACTCATTTAAGCCATTTTATTTTTTTAGGATGATAGTTCATATGGATCCTAGCATGGATTTTCTCTGGTGGTGACTATATAGTCCCTCTTTGAAAATGACGTATAGTGTCCCATAGTGGGTCAGTATTTGCATTGGATGCCCCATTGATGAACCCCTTGTGGGTGGTTTTGATAGGTTTCAATTATTTAAGGTTTTTATAATAACCTATATAGAGTTTTACATATAGGTTCTTTATGGAATTCTTCTTAACCAACCCATATAAATATGTGTTCACAAGATACAAATTTTTATTGGATGACATCGATATATGCACATGGGTATGACCTGATCATCAAGGGATATTCTGGTATGAATATTCTCAATAAGGATGGGTGTCTAGAGAGGGGAATTCGATTGGAATGTGTTAAATAATGTTTATATGTGAGAATCCTTAAGTGGGTGTGTTATCATGTAAGTTATTAGGTGATATTTGAATTGGGAACATTGATATTCCCTGTGATTTGTGACCTATGTGATACATGGAATATATACTATGTGGGAGAGCCTAGTGCCTTTGGGATGTGATGTGATACATGAGGGTTACCCAAGAGAGAAGATAGCTTAGTCTTTTGAGTGCCCCAGAGATAGAAATTATTGGTTAATTCTTTGGGTTATGAGGTTATCTGATATGAGGTACTACTAGATATGTGGTGTGGGAATGGTGATTCCTTATATATCATGGATTGCGACCCTATATGGTTAGATATAGGATTGATAAAGTGTGGGTATAAGAATATAGTTTTGGGGAGATTCTTAGATGGGGAGTTTTTGTGTGATTGGACTTAGTATGATTGAGATTCCTTTTTTCTATTGGAAAGAAATAATTAAGGGTCTCAAGGATAAAAATGACTAACATGCATGTGGATCATGGTTGGTGGTTGGGTGTGTGATCCTAGGTTTGAGGATATGTGGTTCATGGTATAATGAATCAATTTTTATGAATGGGTAGAATGCGAGTGTAGCCCCATAAGGTTCAGTTGAAATCAAGATAGATGATGGATAAGAACATATGAGGAGGGTTTCAGAGGTTCACACTACCTAGTATTAGGAGAGTTATTAGTCGGATGTATTTTTAGAAATACCCTTGAGGTTTGAGGGAAAGTATATAATAGTTAAGTATATTTCTTATTTGTTTCATGAATTGGTGAGTGGTCATGTGTAGCTGGACAATTTATGTATTTGGTGTGATGATTTTGGGATTCAAACCCATAATTCCATTGAGAATGTGAGGTGTATCCCTGATAATGGATGGTCACATCACGGATGGATGGTGTTAGGGGTTGAAAAGATGGGTGATCATGGATCAGGAGGAGTGAAACATGTGTTATAATGGAACATGTCATGCATTGTAGTAGAGGATTTGAATAATGAAATTCAAATTGTGTAGAGAACACCATTGGACATTGAAGGGTGTTTCCCTCATTATAGATAGAATCATGGTGTATGTCGAGAAGGATGTTCTCAGTGATCTAAAATGTGTATCAATTTGGTATTTTGTGTTGGAACTCGGGTATGAGGGGGAGGACCATGTCCAGTCATTACATGTGGTAATAGATAGATCATGGGTTGGGGAGATTAGTTTTTTATTTTAGTATAGTAACATTAAGGAAACTATTATGATGGGTAGCATCTTATTTGTCATGGAGGTGTGACCCTCATGTTTAACAGGTCTTGGATATAGAAGACTGGTTGACATATGATTAAGGTGGCCCCAACATACTAATTTATGGGAAGATACTATATTACCTAATTCCTTGGTAAATACCAAAATTGGGATTCAAATGTGGTACTATAAGGAGTTTGATTTTTGTTTTAGGGATCAAGATGGTATTTGTTCCAATCTTAGATTTATTCATATCTGAGGTGTTTCTTTGCTTAGGGTGAGAGTATGGTGGTATATTTGGTTGGTTGGTGATTCAACTGTGGAATTACGCAATGGGTCAAGTTTGTTCTTCAGTGTGGGTTTTTGGAAAATCTCCACATTCCATCAAGAATTAATTAATCATGATCGAGAGATGAGATAGCATTTTGATGGGTGAGGTTGAGTGTTTTTTGAAAGGTTAGTCATAGGAGGTCTGATTGGTGTC
Organism: Viscum album; assembly: GCA_963277665.1. Taxonomy (NCBI): domain Eukaryota; kingdom Viridiplantae; phylum Streptophyta; class Magnoliopsida; order Santalales; family Viscaceae; genus Viscum; species Viscum album. The sequence continues at coordinate 1,453,292,770 of OY728140.1, forward strand.
TTTTCTTGAGATTTGGTGTAGTGAGGTGGAAATTTCATTGATCGTGTCAATGGACTACATGAAATGTGATTTGGTAATCCATTCCTCTTGTGTGAAGCACCATGGTTCGGAATCATCATTTATAAGTAGATTCTTATGGTGGGGAGTGCCATATGTCTAAGGATGAATTGATTAATGCTTTGGTTTATTAGGATAGATGGGTACGATAAGTTTTATCTCAGTATTGATGTTTATAATGAGTGGGTAGCTTAGGTTTTTATGGATAGTGTGCCTTGGTGTTTGGAGTTTCATAGTAGAGTCTCATTCAGAATTTGGGGGTTGAGTATGATGAGTTGATCATGATTTCCTGACCAAGGTTGGTTGGGATTGATGGTTGAAATATCATTTATACTTCTCGGGGATGAGAAGTGTTGTGCTATAGAGGTTGTAAAGACCCTTGTTTATATAAGTTATGAAATTCTGATGAAATTTGAATTTGTGGTTCTAGAGTAGAGGATGTTTTGAGAAAAGGGGTTCAAATTGGAATTTCAAAGATTATAATATCTCAAGAAGTTATTTTTATATGGGGATCAAGGCCCAGTAGGTTTTTTTGCGTTCTCGGGTGAATGTTGGAGCGGGGTTGGGGTAACCCCTTTTTTTAATTTTTTCTGTAGACAGTTAATCGTTCCCTGATAGGTTGATGTTGTACCATAATGATTGTCAAGAGGGGGAATGGGTGCATTGCGGCCATGGGATTCATAATGCTGAAGCTCTTTCAGTAGTTTTTGGCTAAGATAAAGACTCATACGAAGTAGGTCACCCCATGAATGGGGGTGTCAAACCTCAATGATCACACCTATGAAATGGGTCAAGGACCTTATAGTTTTTTCAAGTGATTTGAAATGGGAAGGTTGGGGAGGATAGGGGGGAATCCACATGGCCTAAAACTAACAAGTAAAACATGTAAGATTGCTAGATTTATCAAGCTCAGACTACCATAGATTCGGGAAACGGATTCACCAGGTTTTATCGGCGCTAAGTATAATGCACTAATAAAAGTCTTGCTTTTATCAACGTTAGCTAAAAGTGCTGATAAAGGTAACCTTTATCAGCACTACAAAAAAACATTGATAAAGGTTTATCCTTTATCAGTGCTTTTTCCTTGCTGATAAAGGATATATTTATTTGTTCTATTATTAGCGCAGATTTTTAATAAAAAATATTATATATATATATATATATATATTATTTATATTAAAAAATAATGGTTATTTCTATACGTTAATTAAAGAATTCTTGTTTATAATTATTATATATTTTTTAATAATTCAAATATTTATAATGTTTAAAAAATGTATTTATAATATTCTAAAAATATATATATATTTATTTAAATAATTATAAAATAATACCAATTTTTTTAAAATAATAAATATATTTATTTCATTTATAATTATATATTTATAACTTTATATAAATAATTTCTATATTTATATATATATATACTTATAGTTATAATTATATAAATAAATATATATTTAAATAAATATATGTCTCCAATGAATTTGGTCAAAAAAATATATGTATCAAGAGATAGTGATGATATTAATGGACATGATTTGTGTTATTTATGTTCATACGTTGATGCGTGAGTACGTATAATTGATGTTTTATGATCATAAGTTTATTTGCGGACATTATTGTGGGTTGCTATGTTCCAAATGTTAAGATTGTTGATATTATCATGACACATGCATATGTTATGTATTCATGACTCATGAATTGTAATTTATACATGGACACCCTTATTAATCATGATTTTCATATATATGGGATGACTCATTTTTTATAATCTATACCTTATTAGGTATAATTAATTCACGTTATACCCATTAACATATTATGTTCCCATAAATAGTTATAAAATAACAATAAATGTATTTTGATAATACATATATTTATTATATTTATAATTATAAATTTTTAATCATATATAAATACTTTTTAAATATATTTATTTATATTTATAATGATAACTATATATATTTAAATAATTATAAACTTACAATAAATATATTTATTATTAGTCTATATATATATTTATTTATAATTATATACAAATATTTATTAATATATGTATTTTTGATTATAATTATAAATAAATATTTATATATTTAAATATTTATAAAATTATAATAAATTTATTTATTATATTTTATACATATATATATATATATTAATAAATATGTTGATACAAATATATATATAATTATATACAAATATTTATAAATATATTTATTTGTAATTATAAATAAATATATATATATTTAAATAATAATACAATTATAATAAATATATTTATTGTACTTATAATTTTATAAATATATATATTAGGTGCTTAGGGGTATAATTATATTAAACACATACACATACCACACACATAAGCTGAAAAGGCAGGACATAGCCCCCTCAAAGGGATAGCCCACGCATCAAGCCATTATTTATTTAGTACATGGACCGAAGACCTAGTGGACATGAAACCCATTAAATAGATCAAAGACCCACAATTTGGCCCAAAGGCCCAGTGCAGTGTCATTCATGTGTCACCGTCAGCCTGTGTCATGTCTGTGTCACCACCTTCCTGCGCCATGCCCGCATCACCGCCTGCCTGCATCATTCCCACGTCACCCACTACTAGTGGAAATTCTCTCCCATCCAGATTTTAACTCGTGTTTAATGAAAAATCACGGGGCACCTATACCATTGAGGCACACCCCAACTACAAAACGTTTGAATGGGTCGCACATCTGGGCCCATTAGGGGATCCTCCAAGAAAGTGTGTGCCACACGTTCCCCAACTAAGAAAAAGATGTTGAATTGCTCAGTTCATAATATGAACTGTGTCTATGTCTAGCGAGACTCAAGCCTGTGCTAGTTCCCCCAAACAGCAAGATGGCCCGATCAATGAACCACTCGACTAACGCCCTGGGGACATTTTATAAATATATATAATCATATAAATATATTTATAAATATATTCAAATATTCATAAATATATCAAAATATTTATAACTATAATTATACATAAATAAATATTTATATAAATAATTATAAAATTATAATAAATATATTAGTAATATATAATTATAAAATTACAAATATAATAAATATATTTATTATAATTTTTTATTTATAATTATTTATTTATTTATTTATAATTATAAGTATAAATAAATATATATTTATTCAAATAATTATTAAATTATAATAAATATATTTATTATATTTATAACTTTATAAATATATATAATTATTATATTTATTATATATAATTGTAAAATTATAATAAATATATTTATTATAATTTTATAATTATTTGAATATATCTATATATATTTATAATTGTAATTATAAATATAATAAATATATTTATCATAATTTTATAATTATAGATAAGTAAATATTTATTTATTTATAATATTTATAATTATATAAATATATATAAATATATAAATATAAAATATATTTATTAAATATATAAATATCAATAAATATTTATTTATTTATATTTATAATTATAAATAAATAAATATTTATTTATTTTATATAATTTCATAAATATATATAATAATATAAATAAATTATTATCATTAGATCTTTATCAGCGCTAAAAAATCTTTTAAAAAACAACACTTTATTAGTATAGAATTTTAGTGCTGATAACGGCATGTTTTACCAGCAGTTTTATAGCACCGATAAAGTGGTGTTTTATCAGTTCTTTCAATTTTAATGATGACAAAACTATTCTTTATCAGTGATTTTTTGAAAGAAATAATAAAATCCTTATCCCTTTTTAAAAAAATCCATTACTAGTGGTCTTCTCTTGAACTCCTTCAAGCTCTCGCAAAAGCCGACGGTCATCGCGCCACCGCTCTCACCGAACCCCACTGCCGCCATGCAACCACTTTTTCCGAACCGCACTAGTTTTGTCGTGTCGCCACTATTTCTGAATTGTATTATCATTTTTTTTTCTCTCGATGAACTCCATTATTTTCACTCCAAACCCTATTACTGCCTCCCCCCACTTCAGGGTCTAACCCCACTGTCGCCTCACCGAACCCCTTTGCTGACGCGTCTCTTGTTTGACTTCTCTAACTATTCTCAATGAATCAAGACCCTTAAAACTAATGTTTTTCTATTCAAATCTAGTTTTTATGTATTTCTCAACTGATTCTCTTCATGGATCTTTTTTTTCTTGAATAATAGATTTTGTGACACCCACTTTTTGTTTTTCTTATGAAATTATTTATGTCTCTAGTTATGGTCTTAGGTTTTTTTAACATAAATATTATTTTATTAAATTGATGTGGTCTAGTTATGTGATGGTAAATTTGGTTTGGAAATGTTTTATTTAGTTGGGATGAATGTGATATACCAAAATTTGGATTTTATGTTTTAGTTATAATTAATGATTTTTTAATATAAAAGTTTTTTATTGGAAGGAGTTTGAGTGTTAATATAGTAAAGATGGTATTTTATTTTTTTCAATAGATAAAGGTGAGAATGATAATTCATTAGAATTTTTGGGGAATTGTTCTGATAATAGTTTTTGTTTCAATGATTTGGTAATGGATTATAGATTCCTATATTAAATCATTGAAATATGTTAATTGTTTTATTCATTGGTTTTGAAGTCATTGTTAGTGTATGGGGGATTATGAGTTAGGGTACCCTATATTCGTTATGATAAAAAAAATTACAATTATTATTCTATTTTCAAACTTGGACGTCTTGTTTTGATTTAGGTAAATTCTCGATTTTTCATTTTGGGTGGGTCCTTAGTTACTTTTGGTGTGTGTCCATATTTGGACAAAGATACTTTCAATGTGGTTATAATAGTTTAATTCATATTAATCCAAAGGTTCTAATGAACCACAATTTGAAACTTTAGGTATTTTCAATGTCATAAATAAGATTTAGTATCAAATTAATATAATTAACCCATAATGGGTGAATTTAAATAGATGCATGGTTTCCCAAAATAAGTATTTCACTATAAAGGTTATTTATTGATTAGTACTTAGTTTAACCAATTGAGAATCTAAATCATTTGTTTTGGTGAAAATGGAAGCATTTTTACTTATTTAAATTATAATAATTTTGTACTTGTGTTGTTTTGGTGAATAATTTCATTCGATAAAATATGGAAAAATAAATGTATTTTAAATTAAAATATAAAGTGATATTTAGAACATATAACTCTTTTTAAAATTAATATAGAGGGTCAAATCATATTTTTTTTTTAAAATGATTTCATGATTTTTTTTAGATTATTAGGGAATGGTCTGTTTTATTTAATAGACTTATAACGAATTTAAGGTTTTAATGATTTTTATTTTATTAAAAGAAAATCACATTGATAGTGTAAGACTTGATATTTCAATATAATAACAATTTAATTATAATATACACTGTACAATACATTTTATTTTATTTCATTACTATAATGAAAAAAACCCTACAAAATTAATGTAATCATCCAACTCTGGTCAACATTTAATGTCACTTGATTCGATTTGTCACAAGGCATGAAGTATGTTCTTGATCTCCACATGTTGGAAATAATAAATAAGGTAATCAAACAATATTAATAGCGGAATTATAGGAAGAAACCTGAAGGGATACATAAGGTTCTTGTGGACGCTAAGAAAGGAATTCATTGGACTAATGAGAGAGGAATTATAAGATTCAACCTAAAGGGTGACATAAGTGAAATAGTTACCATGTAATCCAAAAATAGATGTCCTATGATAATCCCTTAGATGATAACATGTGGTATAATGGTTTAGAAAGGTGGTAACCCTAGTTAAATATGGATATAGAACTTTAGTTGGAAAATTTCCAACCTCTTGAATTGAATATTTATATTGTAAGCTAGGAAATTTACGAGGTTTTTTTAAAAAAAATACCATTATATCCTAAGGTTTTTCCTAAAAATTATCTTCCTTTTTAATTTTAATAAAATAAAACCATTTAAAATTCTCAATTTATATCCGAACATTTCAAAAATAAAATATTTTCTTAGATTTATTCAAAACCATAAACTTCTAATTTATCTTCATAAAAGAGTTAGAGAATTATTTCTATCCATTTAAAATTCCACTTCAAACCCACTTCTTAAATTTATAATTATAGTTTACAAAAAACATTTTAAATCTAGTCACATTTTCCATTTAAAAAAAACATTTCCTCACATCATTGTATTATATCCCTTGGTTCTCATGTAATTACCTTGATTTTCTCAACAGTGTGAATTATTAATTTAAACAATATAATAATTTATTTTTTTATTTTTTAAACCATTATTATATTCAATTGTCATGCTTTCTCTTATGATAAGGGTTTTCAAATAATATATATTTTGTTTTTTTGTTTTTCAATTATTACATTCAATAGTGGTATTTATAAATTTCCTTCAAAACGGTTTTTGTTTTTTATCATGTGGGATGATAAACCATTTCTCAATATTTAAATTTTCATTCAAGTAATTCATGAGATTTATCTTTAATTGAACATCATTTGTGTACTTATTTTGTTAAATATTAATATTACTGAATCAAATAAGATTAATATGAATAAAGAATCGAAGCAAGCCAATCCTATGACAAAATGTTATGAATATGGAGTGAAATATTTCATCACGTTTGCAAAAGATCATGCATATGACCATTATCAAAACCTTTGTCTATGTTTATGCTTTTTTTTCAAGACTAATTTTTCTAGAGGAATTTGAGTAATATTTGATCTATCATAGAATTGATCGAAGTTATAAATTTTGGAATAAAAATGACAAAGAAGAGAATGTATCTAGTGATTGGGATAACACGACGTTTTATGGATCATTTTATATGATTAACAGTATCAAAAATAAATAATAATATATCAAGGATGTGATTACTTTCATCAATGATGATGAAGATTGTATTGAGTAAATTACAGGGACATTTGAAGATATACTTCGTGATTGCCCAAAATTGTTTAAGAAGTTAAAGAGTTGTGAAAAGATGCCATTTTGAACTAGTTGGACTAAATATATAACAATCTCAGTCATACTGAAACTTTATAATTTGAAGCCAATAAATGGATGGAGTGGAACCCTTTTTACTAAAATATTGTTTCTCTTGAATGATATTCTCCTATAAGATAATAAGATCCCAAGACAAACATATAAAGCCAAAACAATTCTACGTTCGATGGGTATGATGTCTGAATGAATTCATGCCTGCCCAAATGATCGTATACTATTTCTCAAGGACTATAAATCACTTAAAGAATTCTCAAGGTGTGATTCTTCTCAATTCAAGAAAGATAAATTGGGTCCTATGAAAATTTTATAGTAATTTCTAATCATTTCAAGGTTTATCCACCTATATAAAAGTGAGGATACTGTAGTTAAATATATGTAGAATGAAAAAAAAAGAAATAATGATGGGAAACTATATCACCTAGAAGACACTCCTTGGTGAAAGAAAATTGGTCATGAGTATCCAAAATTTTAAAACTAACCGAGATACCTTTTTCTAAAATTACCTAGATATGGAGTGAATACTTTTGGTTTTTAAAGAATCACTTATAGTACATGACTTTTTATGTTGGTAAATTATAACTTCCCATCATGGTTATGCATGAGATGAAAATACATCATGTTATCTATGCTTATATCATGACCCAAATAACTGAGTAATGATACTGATGTTTAATTGGATCCATTGACCTAGGATTTTAAATTATTGTAGTATTTTTGTGTTACATTATATGATTATTACAGAAATGAAGATTTCATATTGAGATCCTTATTGTCTGGGATGACAGATTACATTACTACATATAGAAATTTTTCAGGATATAACATTAAATGAACTCAAGGGTGTCCCATTTGTGAACAAGGTACACAATCAATTAGATTTATACATTCATCAAAGACTTTGAGTCTAGGAAATGTCATTTTTATACCCCAATGACATAAGTACCAATCCTAGACTACATCATTCGATGTAAGTTTAGAAGAATGTGAAAAACCAACTCCACTAATAGGTGATCAACTTGTTGAGAAAGTAAAAGATATGCACACTAAATTTGGTAAACCGTTTTTTAAAATCCATAAGAAAATTGTATGGGAAAAGTGATCAATATTTTTTTTGAATTACCATACTGGAATTATCTATACATCATAAATTTTCTTGATGTTATGCATATTGAAAAAGATGCAGGTGATAGTGTAATTGGTATGCTACTAAATGTGTCCAACCAAACAAAATATGGAATTAATGCTAGGTTTGACAAAGTTGACATTGTAATATGGAAAGAGTTAGTACCAGTCAAGGTTGAAAAATAAAATTTTCTTTCTCCAACTGCTTACACTATTTCTAGATAAGAGAGATATCAGTTTTTCAACTTCATGAAAAATAAAAATGTTTCAGATGGGTATTCATAAAATATCAAGAATATCATTCTAATAAATGATTTATAGTTAAAGGGTTTGAAATAACATGACTTACATGTTTTGATGAAAGATCTAATTACAGTAGCTTTACATTGCATTTTACCTAGGAATTATTGTCATACATTAACCAAGATCTATTTATTTTTCAAAGATATATGCAATAAAGTTATAGACCCAATGAAATTTCCAACTATGGAAAATGAAATTTCCATCATATTATGTTAATTTAAAATTTTGTTCCCACCAAAATTATTTAATACAATTGTTTACATGATGGTTCACTTGGTGATAGAGATTCAACTATGTGTTCTTATACCCTATAGATGCATGTACCCTATTGAACGGTATATGAATATTTTGAAAGGGTGTGCCAACAATCAATGTTGTCTATAGAGTTGTATTGAGGATTGATATACTATTGAGAAATCTCTTGAATTATATGTCGACTACATGTCTGGTGCAGAAATCATTGGTCTATCGAAATATTGTAACATTGGGTAGCTTGTGGGTGAAGGAATTTCTTGAAGATATATTGTCATAATCAATATTACATATTGGGAGCAGGCACACCTTTATGTTCTGTATAATAGTTTAGAGGTATCCCAAAATGTTGAAACCCATAAATAATTTCTTAGGCATTTTAATCCATCAAGGGATGAAATATGAATATCAAATACACATAATCAATAGTTTATAGGATGGTTTTTAGAATATATTTTTAAGTATTCGGCAGATAATCTGGATTTAATTTCATAATGAATATGATAGCTAGCTAGAGGACCAAGTTTTTATGTACTATCTTACAATGGTTATGTAATTAATATTTATATGTTCTATAAAAATGAACATGATTAAGAAAATACCATGAAAAATAGTGGAGTTACACTTGTGGTTGAAGATATTCTTCTTTTTTTAATAAGTATAGAAATCCAATTTATGAGAATATTCCGTACTTTGGGATCATCAGAAAAATATGGGAGTTGGATTATACAAAATTACAAGAGTTGATTTTTTAATTAAAGTGGGTTGGAAACAAGATTTTTATTTAAATAAATGAATTGGGATTCATGAAAGTGGATATCAGTAAGGAAGGGTAGAACGATAAACCATTTATAATGACATCATAGGAAGTACAAGTATTTTATGTTCTAGATCTCGAAAAATGAAAGTAGTCAAATATTCTATTATCGTTGAAAACCACTAAAGGTTAATATGAATATTCAACGGAGGGTAACCCTATCATTGGGATGTTGTAATAATTTCACAGTGGTCCTAATGTATGTGGGTTTTTTTATTTCATATCAAATCACAATTAATGGATTTGGATACTAGATAGAGTTTTCAAATCCCTCCAGCCTTTAAAAAATATATTGTTCAATAATCAAGTTTTTTGTAATATACATTGTGTTACCCCATGTTTTTAGATATTTAATTCTAAATTTATGTAATATAAATTAAATGTTAAAATTATTATTTATATAATGACTTTGTCACATGCTGGTGCTACCAATCCTGAAGAATAACTGGTCTCTCAACTTTCTATTGCTCCAAATGCAGAGGAACAATGACCTTCTACATGTGTTGGTGCTCTCAATCCTAAGGAACAATAGTTTTTTCAACCTGTTAATACTCCTAGTGAACATATACAACAACCATATGCACATGTAGATGCTACCAATACAAAGTAATAACATATTGATAATGTTGAATATGAGGAAATGGTAGTCGACAATGGAATGATGATGCAGGAAAAAATAGATCATAGTAGTTTAACAGTGTTAGAAAAAATAATTAATGTGAAATATCAAAGACCTTAAATAAGAGTTGAAATAGAATTCTTGAGGCTAGAATGTTAACCCCAACAATTCTATGTTCAGTAGTTTCATTATAATCATCACTCGATAACATGTACTTATTTATGTTGATTCATGGAGCCATGTTGTGCTCGTGCTTAAGTCACAAATGTGGGAATATATTATGGTAACATTATTAAATCATTACTTTATTTTAATAAAAATTAAAATAATGAAACATATACTTATTCTTGATTATCTCTTGAAGATTTCATTTATATTAGATTAATCCCACAAGAAATATGTATTAATTCTTTCCGGAATAATTCAAAATGGATTTCACAAAATTCTAAGGAGATTTCATCTTAAATATACTGAAGGGAAAACAAAATTTCACCCACCACTTATGTATACACACTTAATAACTCAATAAGAGTGGGATGAATCTATTTTCCATTGTACATATATGTATTTTCAAGTACATTGTGGCTGGTAATACTTTTTTTGAAAATATGTGTATTTATCACTTTTATTGAGAATTTTATTTATTTATGAAACATCAAATGAGTACTATAAATAAGGAACGGGAAACAAAACCAACATACCCCTATTTTAATTAAAGGATGGGGTACACTTCACATGAAAAAAATTGATACATATCTTAAATCTACCATAATAATTTTATATGACATGAAACAATAGCATAATTTTATTCATCTATTTATATACAGATTGATGAATCCAAATCCAAATCCACTAACATACCTTTACATGTGATATGGAATGAATAATGTGTAAATAAATATGGTATACTAATTGATGAAAATAAACAAAAAGTTTAGGGAACATGTATAAGTATAAGATAAAAAAATCCTTTCATCGCTATTACATAACAATGATTACTTATTTTCTTATATTTCCGGTCTGACGTAGTTACATAAATAATTAATATTTGTACTGAATGAACACCTACTATTGGTGTCCTTGAAGTTGATAGATTATGGAATCATCATAGGTTTGGGTTTTGGGGTGACACCCCGAACACATGTTGAGAAAAAACAGCTGGATGATAAAGATAAAGAAATGGAAGAAATGAAATAAATACTATCTTTACCTGAAGAATAATTTAAATGGAATAACTAGTTTCTAGAAAAATTTATGGGGGTATGAAAAGAGAAGGAGAAACTCAAGAACAACCAATGAATGAAGATCCCCCACCCCACCCCCACTAGCTTTGAGGTGAACCATTCCCCTCAAAGAGCTGTCTTAGTTGAGGTAATCGTTATTCTAATAATTGTTTCTAAAAAATGTGAATCATAAAGGAATTAATACCTTTCTTATACTAATATTATATAGGTTGGATGTTACATTGATTTATATCTATCAAAACCCACCCATCATCTAATATAAACGGTTGTAGTGTTCAATATCCCGGATGACAGTCTACACAACAAACCACTTCCTACTGGTCATGTGATAGTGGTGATTAGCAAAGCTCATGATCCGAGTTCCAAGATACATGTTCCTATTTATGGAAAATATATTCATATAGTTGACCAAGCTATTGAAATATTCTTTTCATGGCCATTGTATCTTTTAAAAACACATGACGACAAGGATGTGTGCACTTACAATTTATTTTTTATGTTAAACCATAAACGAATAATGAAAAAAATCCCTAAAATAATGAATGTTATTATATATGGAAAAATGGAAGGGGTGAAACAAAAGGTCTACTTAAAACCATCTAAAGGAGTAACCAACTGGTAAAAAATATGTTCTGAAATCGCCTTTACCCCCACCCATTCAATATCCACATTTACTAACATTGAATGTTCATGTGGATACAAATTTATAAAATATTAGTAGTCACATAGTTTATTTTGAGGAAAAATATATAGAGAGGAAGGTACTAACTATTTTTCTCTTGAGAATGTAAATTTAATAAAAAACAATGAATGGCTAAAATCATCAGTTATAAATTTACACATCAGGTATGTTTTCATGATTTGTTTTTTCAAAAGCTGATATATATATTAATTATGACTAAATACATTTCATATTTTTTTAAAGGTGTATATATCAATATCAATTGAAAAGATTACCACATGAAAATAAATTTGGTCTCATTATTCCTCATGATACTTCTATATAAATCATAGAAATAGATTTAGAAAAATAAATGGAAAAGTGACAAAACTAGCTAAATCGTTTGAAAGAAAAAATTTAGATGACAAAGTCTTATTAATACTAATAATGTGCGGGTAAAAATATAAAATTTATTCATATAAAATATATTTTAATTTAATTAATTACTTATTCCTTTTTTTTGTTTTTAGGAAACATTTGACGCTCATTATGGTCATTTTGGATAATCCAAATATTTATTTCTTTGATTCACTGCATGGATAGCCATCAAACTGACCACATATGATGATGTTTGTCAATTTTTAATACACAACATCCAACAATTTTGAACTAAGATTAAAATTATATATTTTATGTTATGTTTTAATGGGAATTATGTTACGATATGGTCATGTATAAATATTGTGAAAATCATTTCATGAGGACATGAACTAAGAAGGAGCCTGAAAATTTCTATGATTAGACAACTATCAGTGTATATATAATAATATTTCACTATAAAAACACATATCAAAACAAATTACAAATTTTTTCTCTATGTTTCTATAGTTTCCAAAACAAACAAATTGAAAATATTTCTTTTATTTTGTTTCTAAATTTATGAGATAGAGCATTTTCCATCAAATAACTAGCATCCTCAAAGAGGTATTTTTTATGAAAATTACTATTTCATTTAAAATATTTATTTATCCTTTGTATATTAATATTTTCTATTACTACTATGACTGTAAAAAATACTCATATTCATAAGATGATATTGATTTTCTTTGAAAGGAATAGGAAACAAATCTGATGGTATAATTTACACAAATAGCAGGAAGATGTGACTTCCATTGAAGTAATAGATTGTTTCATATTTATGTTTTATTAATTTCATTTTAGTATTTATAACATATAAATTATTTTATTTTATAGGTGAATTCTTTTTTATAGTTGGGGTGGTTTGTTCAAAGCTGATCAGGCTTGTGAGAGATTAGACTTTGAGGTTGCAACTCAGATAATGAAACCAAGGAAATGGGTGAAGAATGTATACAACCATCATGAAAAGGTTAACTCCTACTACTTATTTGATAACTCATTTTATCATTTTATATAAAAATTTTAATTTAATTTACTTTTCATTTTTATAGAATACTTTTTTAGTTTTTTTTCATAAATATTTATGCTTTCTATTGATTTTATTTTTTGAGAAGCCATCACTACATATTGAGTCGATATTCTTAGCCAAAAAACCTTTCTCGTTGAAATCTAGAAGATTAGAGGAATATCATGTGCTCATTATGGTGACTTATCATGATATAATGGGAATATGATCTTCCTCTAATCTCCTATATTTCAACAATAAGAATGGTTTTTCTACTAAGAACATCATATCAATATGTAGTGTTGGAAGTTCAACAAATAAAGGAAATGGAAATCATAATAACAATAGAATTTAGGAATTTGTTAGGCTTTGGGGTGTGTATGAATCAGTCATACCTGAATCTGACACACTGTATGACCGGTATAACTCCATGTGCTTCTTTCTATTTAAAATTAACATAAATTTTAGTAAAAAAGAAAACTGACATACTCAAAACTGTGAAAACCTTTTCAGATTGTTTTGATACTTTAAGAAAATGTTACATAGGTCATTTGTGACATGTAGGTATGACTCAAAGTTTATTTTATCAGTTTAAAATTGAAATTTATTTCAAAAAGTGTCACTCACTGAAAATGAGAAAATGCACTTTAATTTCCTTTATAATTTTGAAAAATTATTCATAAGTCATTTATGACATGTCGGAATCATTCTCACATCATATCGATACACGATGTGGTAATTATGAGTCAAAGTGTGTGTTTCGAGTTTAAGATGACATTTTAGTATAAAAGAAAAGTGACATACTCAAAACTGAAAAAACCCATTCAAATTGTTTTGATACTTTACGAAAAAAACCAATATGTCATTTTCAAAATGTAGTAAATAGTCTCACCTCAATCAGATGCATGGTAACTAGTATGAATCCATGTAATTATTTTTATTTAAAATTGAAATAAATTTTAGTAAAAAGGACAATTGAAATACCCAAAAACAAATAAAATCCATTCATATTATTTTGATACTTTAGAAAAATAATTCATAAGTCATTTTAGACATGTAATAATCAACCAAACCTCAATCTAAAACACGATGTGATCGGTATGACTTAAAGATCCCGATATCAGTTAAAAATTGATATTTTAGTTAAAAAGGTGTCACTCTCTAAAAACCAAGAAAATGTGCTTGGGGTTTTTTGATAATTTAAGAAACTAATTTATAAGTCCTTTTTTAGGTGTAAGAATCTATCTCACAACAAATAGACACAGTATGTGACAAGAATGTATCAAAGTGTGTATTTATAGATTAAAGTACAATTTTAGTAAAAAAATATAAGTGATGTACTCAAGACTTAGGAAACATAGTTGGATTATTTTAATAATTTAGGAAAACAATCCATAAGTCATTTGGGATGTGTAGGAATTAGAAGAACCTCACTATGACACACAGTCTGATAGATATGACTCCGAGTGAATATTTTTATTTAAAATTGACATTAATTTTACAAAAAAAGATAACCAACATACTCAAAATTGAGATGATGCATTTAGATAGTTTTTATACTTTATAAAAATGATCCATAAGTCATTTATGATGTGTATGAATTATCCAGATATCAATATGATACAAGATGTTCCTTGTGTAACTGAAAGTTCCCATTATTAGTTTAAAATTTATATTTCAGTTCAAAAAGTTTTACTCAATAAAAACCAAGAAACCTCACTTGGATTGTCTTTATAATTTATAAAAATGATTCATGAGTTATTTTTGATATTTAGGAATTAGTGTCATGTCAAAACGACAAACAATGTGACCGGTGTGGATCAAAGTGTGTGTTTCCATTTTCAGATGACATTTTAATAAAAAAACAAACTTAATGTACCCAAAACCAATAAAATGCATTCATATTGTTTTGATATATCGTTAAAATTATCCATTAGTTATTTGGGTCATGTATAAATCATCCACACCTCACTCTGACGCATGGTGTGATCGATATGACTCCAAGTGCACCTTTTTATTTAAAATTGACATTATAGTTATCAAAAAATACAACTAACAAACACAAAATCAATAAAATTACTTCAAATTTTTAAAATGCATTAGGAAAAAATCCATAAGTCATTTCTAACATAATTGAATTTCCCTCAGCTTAATCAAATAGATGATGTGCCTAATATGACTCAAAGTTCCCGTTATCATTTTAAAATTGCCATTTTAGTTCAAAAAGTGATACTCTTTAAAAACAAAGAAAAATTACTCATATTGTCTTCATGATTTTTTAAAACATCTCATAAGTTATTTTTGATGTGTAGGAATCAGTCTCACATCAAAGTGACAAATGATGTGATCAGTATGACTCAAAGTGCGTGTTTCCAATTTCAAATGACATTTTAATTAAAAACAAAAGTGACGTACTAAAAACCAAGAAAACACATTTATATTGTTTTGATACTTTAGGAAAAAATCTATAAGTCAGTTGGGACATGTATGAATCTTCCTAACCTCACTCTGATGCATGGTGTGAGTAATATGAATCTAAGTGCATCTTTTTATTTAAAATTGACATTAATGTTAAAAAACTAAAACTGGCATACTCAAAACAAATCAAACCCATTCATATTGTTTTTATACATTATTAAAATTATCCATAAGTAATTTATGACATGTAAGAATTAGATTAAACTTAATCTGATACACGATTTCCCTGGTATGACTCAAATTATCAGTTATCTATTTAAAATTGATATTTTAGTTCAAAAAGTGTCACTCACTAAAAACTGAGAAAATTCACTTTAATTATATTCATAATTTAGGAAAATTATTCACAACACATTTTTGATGCTTACGAAGTAATAACACATCAAACCAACACACTATGTGACTAATATGACTCAAAGTGTGTGTTTTTAGTTTCAAATGACATTTAAAAAAACATATGTGACATACTAAAAATCGAGAAAACAAATTTGGATTGCATTGATACTTTATGAAAATTATCCAATGGGGATTTGGAACTTTTTGAAATCAGTTTCACCTCAATATGATTCATGGTGTGACCATTATAATTCCAGGTGTGTCTATTTATTTAAAATTAACATTAATTTTAGTAAAAAGAATAAGGGACATACTAAAAATGAAGAAAATGAATTGGAATTGTCTTTATACTTTTGGAAAATGATTCATAAGTCATTTATAACATATAGGAATCAAAATAACCTCAATATGACACATGTTGTGACTGATATAACTCTAAATGTGTCTTTTTATTTAAAATTGACATTAATTTTAGTAAAAACAAAAAGTGACATATTGAAAACAAAGAAAACATATTCAAATTTTTTTGATAATTAAGGAAAATGATCCATAAATAATTTAAGGTGTATGAACCAACCAAACCTAAATATTATGCATGGTGTGATTGGTATAACTGAAATTTTCTCTTTTTATTTAAAATTGACAATAGATTTTGTAAAAAGAACAAGTGACATTATAAAAATTGAGCAAAAATATTCCGATTATTTTGATAATTTTTAAGAAATATCTATAAGTAATTTGTGACATGTAGGAGTCAACCAACAATAAATACAGCATATGGTGTGATCGATATGACTCCAAGTGTTCCTTTTTATTTAAAATTGACATTAATTTTAGGAAAAAGAACAATTGACATACTGATAACTAATAAAAATCATTTTTAGTGTTTTTATACTTTAGTAAAATGATCCATGAGTAATTTTTGATGTGTAAGAATCAATGTCACCTTAGTCTAATGAATGGTCTGACCAGTATAACTCAAAGTATTAGTTATCTGTTTAATATTAACATTCTAGTTCAAAATAAGTGTCACACACTGAAAACAAAGAAATAATTCTCTGATTGTCTTAAAAAAATTTGAAAAAAAATCATAAGTATTTTTTGACATTTATAATGTAGTATCACATCCAAATGATGCACATTATGACTGGTATGACTCAAAGTGTGTGTTTCCCATTTGAAATGACATTTTAGTAAAACAAATACAACCGAAATACTGAAAACTAATAAAATGCATTCGGAATGTTGTGATACTTTAGGAAAACTATCCATAAGTAATTTGTGATGGATATGGATATTTTTCATCTCAATATGATGCATGGTGTAATCGGTATAACTCCAAGTGTTTCATTATTGAAAATTGACATTAATTTTAGTAAAAAGAACAAGTGATATACTCAAAACTGAGAAAAAATATTCAAATTGTTTTGATACTTTAAGGAAATTACCCATAACACAATTGTGACATGGAGGAATCAAACACACATCAATAAGATGCACTGTGTGACCAGTATAACTCCATGTGTGTCTTCTTATTAAAAATTGACATTTTATTAATTTTTTTCAAAATTTTGGGGTCAAAAAATCATTTTAATACAAAATAAAAGACTTATTTATGTCTGGGTCAAGGGAGAACCATTAAATATCCCAAAGGCCCAAGTCCATGTGGATTGAATACAAGGTCTGAAAGCACATTTCTTTGACCCAAAGGGCCCTTAGATGAATAGTACTTCTACAATACCCAGGATACTACATTACCTGCTACACTACCACCACCGCTAAAATACAATCATTTCTATAATACCTCTACTACTATAGCATATACTAAAGTACCTGCTACAGTGTTGTTGTAGTGTTTCTATAGTACTTCGG
Organism: Viscum album; assembly: GCA_963277665.1. Taxonomy (NCBI): domain Eukaryota; kingdom Viridiplantae; phylum Streptophyta; class Magnoliopsida; order Santalales; family Viscaceae; genus Viscum; species Viscum album. The sequence continues at coordinate 1,453,310,963 of OY728140.1, forward strand.
AATTATTCTCCGGACCATATTTGATCTTGGGTCTTTTAGATGCCAAGAAAGAGCCTCTACCAGTTGGGTATGGACTCATTGGCATTGAAACTTTATTAATATATTCTTTTATATTAATGTTTAATTTATTTCTTTAAAGTATTACTAATATACGATTTTTTTTATATTGGTGGATTCATTTTCTTTGGTTGAGTTGATTAGTTTGGAAACTGATACCACGGGAGTAAATTTTTTACAGGTAGATCGTGGGCCCCAAAAGATAGAACAATAATGTATTTAAATTTTTTTGGATAATTGTAAATGTAATTATATAAAACATTATTTTAAATGTATATTATAAGGCCCCAGCCATAAACCTTACATAATATTGAATTAAATGAATAATTCACATTGAGGATCTTTTCATGGATTAGAGTTTCAGAGAATTAGGACATAACTATTACATCATAAAAGATTACAAAGTAAAAACTTCTACTAAGTTTTCATAAAATAAAAACTCTTAAAAAGAAACATGTCTAGTTCCATGTTTTAGATAGAATGACTTTCCCTTGATCCCATTTTTGACCCTATTCCACATTATGTCCTGTGAAAAACATTTCAAAAAAACTTGGGGTGAGCATAAAAATATCAGTAAGGGATACACAAAGAATGAAAACTGTTAGTTTTTCAAAACAACAAGTAAACCATGTATACTTTATCAAAGTAATACTTTACACCTTTATGAAGAAGTAAAAAACTCTTCACTGAATACAAGATCATTACCTACCCTTTTTTAACCAAGAGATTACCATAAAACCCATATAAATAACACTTAACATATAAAGGTAACTTGGTACATAAACATACTTAAATGGAATAACCATACAGTCGAATTCCACACATACTTAATGGAATATGCATATGGCCAACTTCCATACCCGATGCATTGGAGGTTATAACGTAACCACCCGTCCTGGTATTCACGGCACCACCCGTCATATGGTTTATCACGTAACCACCCGAAAAATGTCCAAGTACCATTACAAAATCATAATACATAAAACAATTATAAATGAAAGAAAACATTTCCATATTTCAATCACAATATATCACTTAAATATATTGACTTAAAAAATCCATTATCAAAACCATTTTCAATACCAAAATACATAAAAGAGTGTATGGTATTTATTTACTTTTAAAAAATATTACGGCTTGTTGAGGAAGCCAAAGATCAAATAATTCTTGCGGCGGCGGAAAGGTCATTGTCACCGCGTATGTTAAAAGAAACATAATTTTTGTCATTTAGTAAAATGATTCGTATAAAAAATATTCCTTTTTAATAAAATTAAAAGTCAAATGGGTTTATACACCGTATAAAAGAAAGTTGTGTATAAAACAAAATATGCCTCATTGAAAAGAGATTGAGACGAAGTCCCTTACAAAGTCGGCATCCTTAGATTAAGGATAAATCAATTACATGATTATGTGTGACAAATATGAATACACAAAATATAAGTGGATATTAAGTGTAAAACAATCAGAGTTCATTCACACATAATCTTGTAAAAACAAAACCAATGACATAGATATTTAACTCAATGAAATGAGATTGAGTAATGATTTCCCATACAAGTTCGTCTAAATTACGTAAGAATTTATCAATGAGATGATTATGTGTAGAAATAGTATATCCACACAAAGGTTTGTGGAAATTACCACATAGATATTCCACACATGATCTTGGCATAATAAAATCAAGAAGTATAGGTTTAACCCAAAGAATTGAAAGTGGGTTAAGAAGTTCCCTTATAGAAATCTGACAGCCTAACGACGTCACTTCAAAATATAGAAAATGAGTTGATGAGAGAGAAAATGGTATCACATCAGTTGGACATAAAATTTACATCAATAAGGATATATAGAACATATCCCAACATAATAGTATGTGAATTAAAAGACACAACAAAAGATGTCTTTTAGAAAGAGGAGGGTGAAAGGTTCCCTTACCGACTTAGGTAACTTTCGAAACTTACACCCCATGGACGAAGGGTCATAAAATGAAGATGTAAATACCCATAATTGAAATTATACTACACAAAGAGTATAATAATTTCCAGTACATACACCCCTCAAATTCAATGGTGGCAACCATAGCATAAATGTCAAGGGAATAAAAGTGAGATGAAAAATCCCTTACAAAACCTCGACAGCCTAACAGCGCCACTTAAAACATCCAAAAATGGATTTATGAGATCAAACAGGGTCTCTCAACATATGAACATAAAAAGTACAGTAATATTAATATAAAATAACATCCCCAAACAAAATAAATATGAGCTTAAAGGAAATGACATAAAAGAGAGTGCTTAAAAAGAAAGAGACAGGTAGGATCCCTTACCTCGAGTCCGACTTGTCTTGTTTGTTTCTTTATATTCCTGAATAATAAACATTGGTCAATTTATAATTTATTAAGGACCTCTTTTAAAGATTATTATTCAGTTCATATAACATATTATAATGTTATAATAATTGGTTAATAATGTGAGTTCATATTAGACGTTTTTGTCGATGTTTGGTACATGAGTCAAAAATGAACTTGTTTGAAAATGATTGTCCATGTAGTTATAAGTAAATCATCTCCAAAATAGTATTGATGATTTAAATATAATATATATACAGTACATATTTATTTTATACTACTCCATAACATTTTGAGATAAAAATAAATGAAATGCACCGTTCATGGAGACGGTAGGCCATACGTACGCATGAATGCTACTTTAATTTCTTTGCCATGTTAATGGAATTAAAAATAATTGAGATATATATATATATATTAATTACAGTATAATATATATTTTATATAGGTCACATATGTTCATTAATTTCATTCTTTATACATTCCATGTATTTCATGAATGAGTCACATCACTTGAGGGGGCGGTTGTCCACACTTCCTGGTATGAAATTATCACATTTGCACAACCTGAAAAGCATAAAGGAAAGATTTAAAAATAATATTCAAAAGCATATATAAAACATAAATACCATATATATCATATATAAAATATAGTGACATCATAATGTCCACCATTAAAGGTGTTAAGAGAATATTGAACAATCATCGTTTTGTGAGGCAGAAATTCGCCATCCACAGAAACAGTATGTTCTTTAACCATTAGACGAAGGTGTGTGTAAGTGTAGCTCGAATACATCACATAAAAACATCCTAGTATATTGAAGATACTAGTTTTGTTACAAAATAAATGAATAAAACGAGTTTAGAGGGTTGGAGAAGCAAAATAAAACATAAGAACACAAGAGAGGACACTACCTTTAAATCGGGTAACTCTCTTTGATTTCAGCTCAAAGGCTTCCTTGGAAAGGATTATTCCCAAAGTGAGGCTTCAATGATGAATAAAGGAATTTGGAGAGATGTAATGGGCAGGGTTTGGCAGAGCCAAAGGCTTGAGAGGTGTGGGTAAGGTGGTAGAGGTGGGGGCCTTTTATAAGAGGAGAGGAGGGGCACTCTTGGAAAGTTATAAAATATTACTTTATTATATAATTCTCTTCGGATTTTAAAGGTCCCAAAAGGATACATTTCGAGTATAAGGTGATAAGGTTTCTATATACACCCATATAATAGGTTTTTGAGAAGTTTAGGTCTTAGATGTTACATTATCTTTTCATTTTATTTAAATCGTCAAATAATGAGGTAATCGCTGCATCATCATGGTGTCATAAATAATTTAATTTATATAATGTCTAAAAATTATAAAAAATACTATCACCATGTAGGAAATATATCTAGATTTCTAATGAATATTTATAGTCAAAAATATGACTTGTATAACCCCATATAAAAATTGTTTTAGTAAAACAACACATGTTTGTGACATTTTAATTTTAACTTTAAATAAAAAGTTATTAATGTAATTTTCCAACCAAAGTGGCTCCATGGGGTCCCCAAGTTGACCCATGAATTTTCTTGGTTGTCCATGACCCATACAATAAGGTTAGGACATGTGTCAAGGTCATTTCATATTATCAAAACATTATTTTTTCCTTAATTTACACTAATTACCTCTAATCACGATTAAAAACTTACAAGTTACTATTCACCAAAAAATCATTTTAATCCCATTGAACCACATTTTATATCCTAATGAAAACCATGTATGTCCGATTTTTGAAAATCAAATCACAATAGTGGTAAAGTTTCATTTAAACGAAAAATCAGTTTTTAACCTACCACTTAGTGGTTTCACTATTCATCTAAAATTGAAGCTTTTCAGAAAAATACCAAAAATTCACCCTAAGTAATATTTGATATTCTGAATTAAAAAATGATGTCTATTTTAAAAAATTCAAAACATATAAGTTTCATTAATTAATTTAATAATTAATTCCCATTGTCAAAACAAATAGCGTGTTTTTATGAAACAATATCTATTAAAAGATTGACACTAGTTTAAGTCCAATTTCAAAGTGAAATTAATTCCAATGACCACTATTGGATTAAATGGTAAAAATATATTATAATTTCACCTTAAAACCAATTAAAAAGATAATCTAATCATATAATTAAATTAGATTAAAAGGAGGTTTTGAATTAAAATACAACATTTTTCACTATTCATTAAAAATGAACTTTATCGGAAAAATACCAAAAATTTACAAAAAGTAAATTTTGATGTCCCGATTCTAAAGAAGAATTTTATTTTGTCAAATATAACACATAAAATTGTCAAAAAGTGGATTTAAAAGAGGTTCTCCATCAAAAGGCGGTTAATCGAGCTTTTAATGAATATTAGAATGTTTACGCTTAAAATTGGATTCATTCGCATTTTTAATCCTCTAAAATTTATTGTAAAAAGTAAAAATATTTGACAAAAATATATAATCATTTTTTAGTTAGTTTCGTTCTTTCCCGCCATTACAATGGCTAGGCGTTAACTACCGTTTAAAATAATATTATTTTATTATTAGAGTGCAACGTAAGATATCAAATGAACTCGTTGTCGTGTATTGGGTATGCCATCGAGAATAGCGTTCCCTTTAAAGTAATATTAATATTTTTTTCACAAATAGGGATAAATATAAAAATTTCATATTCTTTATTTACCTGGGGTGTTACATCTTTCCCCCCTTTTGAGAATTGCATCCTCGCAATTTTAAAATTGGGCTCAGAAACGTCATTGAAGGTCCCACATTGGAACAAGAGTCGGTAAAACAATCACTTTAAAATAAATAAAGATAAGTAAAGAGGTCAAACGAGTTAACCCATACTAGGATTCCATGTATGAAAACATGGATATGGAAGAAAAAACAAAGGGTCATCTTCTGAGGGAGTGTGATAGAAAACATGTTTAGGAGAAAGTTAACCACTAGAAAATCAAAAACTTGTGATGGGTTAAACAGTATTAGATTCCCCAGTAGGAAAAGTTAACGGAAAACATTTTTTTAGTTACTTATCATTGAGGAATTTATTTTTGAGCTTAACAAAAACATAAGGAAACATACTCACTTGTCATGTTGACTTTCAACTTTTACTAGATTTCTTACACGAACTCATATTTTCTCTAAAAGATGAGTATTTAGGATGAATTTTTTACATTAAGAGAGCTATAATCAACTTCTAGAGAATCACCTAATCCACAAAAGAGAACTATATACTTCCCATGTCTTTATACTTTAACCAAAACCAAAACCAAAACCAAAAAGTTTAGTACAAGATCAGATAATCCAGAAAAGGATAACCCTTTATAAAAAGAAAATCTATTCTTAATCTCCCAAATTTTTCCAACAAAACCCAAAGTTCAACGAAGACCATTCGATAAACAATTTTTCCATAAAATTCATAAAAGTAAACCAAACTAAGATTGAAACCCAAATATTTTAATGATTTAATCACATACTCCTCGAAGGTACAAAATAACACTTATCTCTAAATAACATCAGTTGCTCTTAAAGTCTCATATTGAAAAGTAATTAACCTAATCACATATCCTCCATGATAGGTTAATAATTTCCATATATAACCCAAAATAAACTTAATCTTAATTCATAAAATCATCTAACTGAAAAGAATAAGTCATACTAACCAGGGACTTCACGTAGTCCAATGGTAGGCGATAAATACAAGTCACACTTTGGTCATGGGTTCGATTCACGTAGCTTCATCAGACACGACAGGTTGTCACACGGTCTACATGTTGTCCTTTTTCCAAAACTACAAAATTCTTATAACATTCCCCAAAAAGCGATAAAATCTTCAAAAATAACCATAACATAATTTAACCTCATGTTTATCTCATGTCGTTCATATTCCATCATAACATATAGTAACCCATAATTACTTCAAAAGTAAGGATCATATAAACCCTAATGGTTACCTTTATAATTATTACCTGAACTTCCACATAGATTGGTAATATCATACAAGATGCATTACAGAACTTACCAAGGTTCAAGTGGTTGATCATGACTCCTTGATAGTTGGTTTAGAACAGCCACGATTTTCCTCATTGAATCCCCCATTTCACCCGGTCTCTTAATCAGAGAACCACCACAGTTTCCTTCAAACCCATTGTCACTTTGGTGCCTGATAGATCCATCCATTTACTAAAACCAAAAATGTCAGTGTGAGTATATCAACAAAATTATCATGTACTAATGAGGAAGATAAACACTAAGATATACTTACTAATTTACTTTATCTAAAAACTATGACTCTTTTTGAAATCCTAGCCATTATGGTAATGTCACTTATGCTTAGAAAATACACTAACCTCTAAAGTTATCTAAACCGACCTCTGATGCCGACTATAAGGCCCCATCCTTAAACCTTACTTAATATTGAATTAAATGAATAATTCACATTGAGGATCTTTTCATGGTTTAGATTTTTAGAGAATTAAGACATAACTATTACATCTCAAAAGATTACAAAGTAGACACTTCTACTAAGTTTCCATAAAATAAAAACTCTTAAAAAGAAACATTTCTAGTTCCATGTTTTAGATATCATGACTTTCCCTTGATCCCATCCTTGACCCTTTTCCACATTATGTCCTGTGAAAAACATTTCAAAAAAACTTGGGGTGAGCATAAAAAGCTCAGTAAGTGATACACAATGAATGAAAACTGTTATTTTTTCAAAACAACAAGTAAACCATGAATACTTTATCAAAGTAATACTTTTCACCTTTATGAAGTAGTAAAAAATTCATCACTGAATACAGGATCATTACTTACCCTTTTGTAACCAAAATATTACCATAAAACCCATATAAAGAACACTTAACATATAAAGGTAACTTGGGACATAAACATACTTAAATGGAATAACCATACGGTCGAATTCACACATACTTAATGGAATAGCCATACGGCCGACTTCCATTCCCAATGCATTGGAGGTTATAACGTAACCACCCGTCCTGGTATTCACGGCACCACCCGTCATATGGTTTATCAGGTAACCACCCGAAAAATGTCCAAGTACCATTACAAAATAATAATACATAAAACAATTATAAATGAACGAAAACACTTCCATATTTCAATCACAATATATCACTTAAATATATTGACTTAACAAATCCATTTTCAATACCAAAATACATAAAAGAGTATATGGTATTTATTTACTTTTAAAAAATATTACGACTTGTTGAGGAAGCCAAATATCAAATAATACTCGCGGCGGCAGAAAGGTCGTTGTCACTGCGTACGTTAAAAGAAAGATAATTTTTGTCGTTAAATAAAAGTATTCATATAAAAAATATTCCTTTTGAATAAAAGTAAAATTCAAAGGGTTTTATACACCATATAAAATAAATTTGTGTATAAAACAAAATATGCCTCAATGAAAGGATATTGAGACGAAGTCCCTTACAAAGTCGGTATCCTTAGATTAAGGATAAATCAATTACATGATTATGTGTGACAAATATGAATACACAAAATATAAGTGGATATTAAGTGTAAAATAATCCGAGGTCATTCACACATAATCTTGGAAAAACAAAACCAATGACATAGATATTTAACTCAATGAAATGATATTGAGTAATGATTTCCCATACAAGTTCATCTAAATGATGTAACAATTTATCAATGAGATGATTATGTGTAGAAATATTATATCCACACAAAGGTTTTTGGAAATTAACACATAGAGATTCCACACATAATCTTTGAATAATAAAATCAAAAAGTATAGGTTCAACCCAAATAATTGAAAGTGGGTTAAGAAGTTCCCTTACAGAAATCTGACAGCCTAACGACGTCACTTCAAAATTTAGAAAATGAGTTGATGAGGGAGAAAATGGTATCCCATCACTTGGACATAAAATTTACATAAATAAGGATATATAATAACATATCCCAACATAATAGTATGTGAATTAAAAGACACAACAAAATAAGTGTTTTAGAAAGAGGAGGGTGAAAGGTTCCCTTACTGACTTGGGTAGCTTTCGAAACATACACCCCATGAAAGAAGGGTCATAAAATGAAGATGTAAATACCCATAATTGAAATTATACTACAAAAAGAGTATAATAATGGGTAGTACATTCACCAATCAAATGAAATGGTGGAAAACTTAGCATAAATGTCACGGGAATAAAACTGAGATGAAAAATCCCTTATGAAAACTCGGCAGCCAAACGACGCCACTTAAAACTTCAAAAAATGGATTGATGAGATCAAATAGGGTCTCTCATCATATGAACATAAAAATTGAAGTAATATTAATATAAAATAACATCCCCAAACATAATAAAGATGAGATTAAAGGAAATGACATAAAAGAGAGTGCTTAAAAAGAAAGAGAGAGGTAGGATCCCTTACCTCAAGTCCGACTTGTCTTGTTTGTTTCTTTATATTCCTGAATAATAAACTTTGGTAAACGTATAATTTCTTAAGGAACTATTTTAAAGTTTATTATTCAGTTCATATCACATATTATAATATTATAATAATTGGTTAATAATGTGAGTTCATATAAGACATTTTTGTCGATGTTTGGTACATGAGTCAAATATGAACTTGTTTGAAAATGATTGTCCATGTAGTTATAAGTAAATCATCTCTAGAATAGTATTGATGATTTAAATATCATATATATCCAGTAAATATTCATTTTATACTACTCCATAACATTTGGAGATAAAATGAAATGAAATTCACCGTTCATGGAGACGGTAGGTCGTACGTACGCATGAACACTACATTCATTTCTTTGTCATATTAATGGAATTAAAAATAATTGAGAGATATATATATATTATAATTACAGTATAATATATATGTTATATAGGTCACATATGTTCATTAATTTCATTATTTATACATTACATGTATTGCATGAACGAGTCACATCACTTGAGGGGGCGGTAGTCCACACTTCCTCGTATGAAATTATCACATTTGCACAACATGAAAAGCATAAAGGAATGTTTTAAATATAAAATTCAGAAGCATATAGAAAACATAAATACCATATATATCATATATAAAATATAGTGACATCATAATGGCCACCATGAAAGGTCTTAAGATAATATTGAACAATCATCGTTTCGTGAGGCAGAAATTCACCATCCACAGAAACAGTATGTTCTTTAACCATTAGACGAAGGTGTGTGTAAGTGTAGCTCTAATACTTCACATAACAACATACTATTATATTTAAGATACTGGTGTTGTTACAAAATAAAGGAATAAAAAGAGTTTAGAGGGTTGTAGAAGCAAAATAAAACATAAGAACACAAGAGAGGACACTACCTTTAAATCAGGTAACTCTCTTTGATTTGAGCTCAAAGTCTTCCTTGGAAAAGATTATGCCCAAAGTGATGCTTCAATGATGAAGAGAGGGATTTAAAGAGATGAAATGGGCAGGGTTTGACCGATCCAAAGGCTTGAGAGGTGTGGGTAAGGTGGTAGAGGTGGGGGCCTTTTATAAGAGGAGATGAGGGGCACTCTTGGAAAGTTATAAAATATTACTTTATTATATAATGATTTTAGAATTTTAAAGGTCCCAAAAGGATATATTTCGAGGATAAGGTGATAAGGTCTATAAATACACCCATACAATAGGTTTCTGACAAGTGTAGGTCTTATATTTTACATTATCTTTTCATTTTATTTAAATCGTCAAATAATGAGGTAATCGCTGCATCATCATGGTGTCATAAATAATTTAATTTATTTAATGTATAAAAATTTCAAAACAAATATAATGATGTAGGAAATACTTTTATATTTCTAATTAATATTTATAGTCAAAAATATGACTTGGATAACCTCATGTAAAAATTGTTTTAGTAAAACAACACATGTTTGTGACATTTTAATTTTAACTTTAAATAAAAAGTTATTAGTGTCATTTTCCAACCAAAGTGGCTTCATGGGGTCCCCAAGTTGACCCATGGATTTTCTTGGTCGTCCATGACTCCTACAATAAGGGTAAGACATGTGTCAATGTCATCTCATATTATTAAAACATTATTTTTGCCTTAATTTACACTAATTACCTCTAATCGCGATTAAAAACTTAAAAGTTACTATTCACCAAAAAATTATTTTAATCCCATTGAACCACATTTTACATCCTAATGACAACCATGTATGTCTGATTTTTGAAAATCAAATCACAGAAGTGGTAAAGTTTCATTTAAACGAAAAATCAGTTTTTAAACTACCACTTAGTGGTTTCACTATTCATCTAAAATTGAAGTTTTTCAGAAAAATACCAAAAATTCACCCTAAGATATATTTGATATTTTGAATTAAAAAATGATGTCTATTTTAAAAAATTGAAAACATATAAGTTTCATTAATTAATTTAATAATTAATTCCCGCTGTCAAAACAAATAGCATGTTTTTAAGAAACAATATCTATTAAAAGATTGACACCAGTTTAAGTCCAATTTCAAAGTGAAATTAATTCCAATGACCAATATTGGATTAAATGGTAAAAATATATTCTAATTTAACTTTAAAACCAATTCAAAAGATAATATAATCATATAAATAAATTATATTAAAAAGAGGTTTTGAATTAGAATACAACATTTTTCACTATTCATTAAAAAAATGAACTTTATTTGAAAAATACCAAAAATTTACACCAAGTAAATTTTTATGTCCCAATTATAAAGAAGAATTTTATTTTGTCAAATATAACACATAAAATTGTCAAAATTGGATTTAAAAGTGGTTCTCCAACAAAAGGCGGTTAATCGTCCTTTTAAAGAATATTAGAATGTTTACCCTTAAAATTGGATTCATTCGAATTTTTTATCCTATAACATTTATTGTAAAAAGTAAAAATATTTCACAAACATATATAATCATTTTTTTTGTTAGTTCCGTTCTTTCCCACCAATATAATGGCTAGGCGTTAATTACCGTTTAAAATAATATTATTTTATTATTATAGTGCAACGTTAGATTTCAATGGAACTCATTGTCGCGTATTGGGTACTCCATCGAGCATAGCGTTCCCTTTAAAGTAATATTAATATTTTTTCACAAATAGGGATAAATATAAAAATTTCATATTCTTTATTTACCTGGGGTGTTACATATATAGTATTGTTTACTTTATTCGTGATGTCAGATTTATTACAATTATATTATATATTTTTAATACATAGGTTACCGGTTTTTGTTGGGTGTGTTGTCATATAAATAGCACACTAAAGTTGGCTTGGACATTATCAGGGATATTTCTAGTACTGATAAAGCACCCCCCCCCCATGAGTTATATTGAAATATCTAATAAATGGGTCCTTTGTTACCACTATAAATAGCACTGAAAAATGAGGCTATTATTAGCACTAGAAATAGCACTGATAAAGGAGGCCTTTAACAGTGCAATAAAAAGTGTTGATAAAGAGGACCCTCCGCCTATCAGCATTGAGGATAATAGTGATTTTTAAGAACTATTAATAGCCTTTTGTGTGCAAATAATGGGAATATCTATAGTATTACCACCCCACAATAGATGAGGGAAATCCCATGGGTAACTCACGTTCTTTTTTATTTCTATAATTTCTCATTTTTAATAGGCCTTCCAAATCCTGGATATAAAATAGGTCGATTTATTAAGCCCACCCCAAAATGGATATATGAAAACCCCTAAGAAACCCATATTCCTTATTGTTTTTATAATTTTTAAATTTTTAATACACCATATCCAGTGAAAAATGCTTGTGAATGATTCCAATGAATGGGGTGTGAGCTTTAAAATATTAAAAAAATAACAAAAATGATTTAAATCTTCCAATTAAAATTTTAATAAAACTAAATAAAAATCATTTTTAACATGAAAATAGATAAAAATTTATAACTGAAGTTAAAATATATATTAATCATACAACACTTAATATAAAATATAGAATGATTGATCACTTTATCATGATTTTATTCAATATCACATGCACCATTATTGTCTTTTTTGTTTCATTCAAAAACTATAGAAAAACACAATTAAAGATAAAATTCAAATCAAATATGTAATATAAAATTTAATAGGGAATAAATGTATTAAAAAGGTAACTTTTATTAATCAAATTATGGAAATTAATTAATAATTGTAATGGATCCATATTAATTATTAAGAATAGTTACCTTTAAAAATTGAAAATAATTTTCTTTCTATATTTATAGTCACTAAAGTAGAGTCTTCCTCCAAGAAAAATTATTCCTTTTCATCATTCAATCGTAAAAAAATATAATATGTGTATTAGATAGGTAATTTATATAAAAAATATTTATTCAACTAACAGTGATTCAAAACAATAAAACATGAATACACTAAATATGATTACACTTATCATTGTACAAAGAAAAATATAGAAAGTTCAAAATTCAAAATTCAGAATTCCCAAAAAATAAAAAAAATTAATTAATGTTCCTATCTAATGAGGTTATATAAAATTATTTTTTTAAAAAAATCATTAAAAAGATAATAATTTATAATTTTATAAAATAAAATAAATTCCAAAATGATCAAATTTAATTATATAAAATAAAATATTTCAATGAAACATGATGGACTATAAATTGAATTAATGTTAGTAAAAATAAATGTCAATATTTAATAACCATAAACCAATTTTTGTCAGTTTTTTTTTTATTTTATTTTTTGTTAATTAATCATATGATAAAGAATTTAAAATTAAGCATGAAAGGCGACAGGTCCTCTGCCACCTTTTACAAAAAAAATATATTTCAAATATACGTGTTTCTATATTTAAAAAAATATATATTTTTATTTTATGATATATAAATTGTTTTTTAATTATGTCATGAATATTTGAAGGTGAAAATATTATGTTTTTTGGAAATAAATTTTGTGACATGTAAATTAGATTTTAATTATTATAATTATGAGTTTTTTTTATTTTCAGATATGTTTTATAATTTGAGTCATTTTATCCAGTGTCCCTTAGATTGTAGTTGTATTTTATAAGTTATATACTTTCAAATTCCACTACATGAAACATAATAATGTTTGAAGTTGGTGTCTTTGAAAGTATATAACATATAAAATATAAATACAATCTAAATTATATTCGACACACTTACATAAAATATGAAAAATAATTAAAAATAACAATAATTTCAAAAAAAAATTATTGAAAGTAATTTTACTAGCATAATATACGGGTTTTTAACAATTAAAATTGTATTTTTAATCTCTTTTACATTCTTTTCATTTTTAATTATTTAATATATTTATGAAATTATTTTTATTTTCAACAACTTTTTATATTATTAGGCTATGTTTTAAGATTTTTTTTGATTTCTTTTATAGTTTATATTTTATAATCTTTTAAATTTATGTAATTAAAATTTGATAAGTTTTCCTATGTTTCAATTAGTAATCTTTGAAAGCTTATAAAATATAAAATGTATCAAAAATATAAATGAAAATTGAAACAGTGTCTAAACATGTAAATATGGTTGATATTAAAATGAATTTCATCATTTTAATATATAGAAAACATACACATGAATGATTATAGTCCCTCTCTATGGTGAGGTTCTCTCACACATGATGTGTGAAAATGGGACACTCGTATCGAGATCATTGACATCTATATTTGGGTGGTGTATGATGACCTGGAGAGGGCTGATCCTCAAGAATTGGAACCTCGACTATCATATTCTCTTTATATGTCTCGATGGGAGGATTTTTCAACTAGATGTTGTCATGCGGACCTGATCCTTATCCCACTAAGTGAGTAGAAGGACCTTCCATCTTCTACTTGGGGGACCATACCTGCTATGAAGGATATGGAATGAAAGCTGGGGGCATGGGAAATACCCTCTAATAAAATCTCAGATAATCTACAACTGGAGAAAACTATGGAGATCCTTACAATACATACGGATCTCATTCCTACTGATGCACATCCCCAATCGGTTGAGGTTAGACTTTTATAGGGTTGATATTTTCTTGTGGAACTGGTGAGGCCTCACATGAAGTACGATGCAATCTATGTCATTGTCTCCATGGATCCTCAGCATCAGAAGCTATTGGATTAGGTTCCTAAGTAAAAAACTCTACTCCCAGAGTTGGAACATTGTCTCTTTGGGGTGTAAAATTTATGATATTATTGTGAACTGCATGATAAGCTGGTACTGTCCACTATGTCATAGCATGGATCACTATCAGGCTAGAAACCTCCTCCTCCTCTGGATCACTAAGGAAGATAATAATCTATAGATGAGTATGTTGTAAATATATTCACAATGAATTAAAAAATAATACAATAAACAAACTAATGGAAATTTATTGACTTACTATATCATGAATCCCTCTGCCATGTCAAATAAGATATAGTATAGACTTCATTCTATACCATGGCTCATACTTGACCTATTTTGAATGATGTGTGTACGCCATGATATGAATAGATTCTATTCTTCCTAGGAGGTTGAGATATTAGGAATTTTATTGATTCCAGTCAATGTCCTACATCCCCATTAGCTTCATAGAATTAATCTCTTATGACTATCTCAGAGTTAATTGAATGCACTGAACATAGCCAAACCAGTGCATGAGTCTATCAGGATGGTTCCACTCAATAATATGAATGTGAATGAGAGGAAAAAAAATCATAGAAACATAAATTACAATAGTTCAATATGAAGGAAAATTGGTCCAATATAGCACAGTATGGCATCTTAGAAATTTTAAATGACATGTGATATTTCTCATAAAAGTTTCTTACTCAACACAAAAATGATGATATTGTGAAATTTTTTAGTTAATGAAATATTTTATATACTTAAGGCATCAGGTTGGAGACTATCCAACATGAGATGGTATACACCCCAATAGTGTTTTGGAGTTATGATGAAGTGGTGTGTCTAACTCCACCTCTAAAATACAACATCAAAAGTGATAAATAATAATAAATTAAATTCAATAATGCCCACAATCATCAGAAACCAATTGATATGAGTGATCTTACCAGAATCCACATAGAGAATCACACAGGACATCTATAAATTGCTCCTAACCATAAAATAGGGGAGAGGGGAGGGATGTGCTCTCATTCCCATATCTTAAGAAGGATGACACATCCCCCAAGATCTGTACAGTCTGAGCAGCATGTCATGCATAATGCTCTATATATGTAATCTAAGCACGCAAATCCCTAGATGTTTGTCCCAATCTAATCAAAATCCTCTGTTATCCCTAGATACATCATGTGAACATGCATACCTAATTTATTAGTGCACTGTGTCCCTCTAATTATCCATAAGATTTAGGCACGGGCATGATTGATAATAGTTTTCACATCCGCATCATTGGGAAAAGGTGCAAAGTAAATCTCAAGCCACCTCATAGATATCGACCCACCATATGTAGAAGAATCATCGACCAAAATTTTGACAACTACCAATATTTTTACAAGCTTAGGCTAGTCTTCATGGGTGTGCCCAATAACTGCATTTCCTTAGATAAGAAGACCGATCAGAACTGCCACATCCTCAAGGGTGATGGTCATATCTCCCTAGGGTAGGTGAAATGTGTGTGTATCTAGTATCCATCTATCGAGGAGGTCTGCAAGCTGGTGATGATCAATGAATGTGAAATTGGATACTGTAATGTTGTACCAACCAACAAGGCATACGTACGGTATAATGGATACTGGAGGAAGCATGTGATGATGATGGTGCACTTGACTCACCATGGTGTGTTGAACCTGACAAACCACTATCACGAAATGGGAAACATTCTTATCATGCTCAGTGATTAGTATAGTATCCTATAAAAGTATGTAAAAAATGAAATAAGTATTCAGTGTAAAATTTAAATATAATTTAATGGTCAGTATAATGTTATGACTGGTAGAATATAATACATGACATGTTTATTCCCATTATTTTATGAATTTTTTTAAAAAAAAGAAAAGGGAATGTCTTAATATTTCTCAAATCATATTTCTAATGTGTTTTTAGATATTTTTTAACCTAATAAAAGGTATTTTGATAAAGATGATTATATATATATATATATATTTATTTATTTATCTTCATTATCTAATTTTTTTTAAATGGTGTTCTTTATAATTTATGTATGATTTCTCTCATGATGGTATGTTTAATGAATATTTTCTCACATGATTTTTTATGTTTTATCCATGGAAAGTTTTATTATTATTTCATGTCACCTCACATGTAGTTATAATATTCCTTTTAATGAAAATATGAAATTATTATTGTTATTTAAAATTAAAAGTTCTCATAAATGTAATAAAATTCTAAAAAATGAGGTATATTATATTATCATGACATAATTAACAATATTAAAATACCACATTGAATACAATACATCATTTTGGTTGAATGTGTGAACTAGAACCATCAATATTGGGGAATTGTTTCTGGTTATGACCATCTTGAGGACAAATGTTGCATCTAAAACTTTTCCACATGTTCTTGAGGTTAGTCCATCTCATTCATCATCATTTTGGACTTCAGTATCCCTCATTTATGCAATCTGTTGATGTCAGGTATCAATATCACATAGTCTTTGAGCATTGGGAAATATCGAAACTCCCAAATAGGAATCCATGGTGCAATATAACAGTTAGAAATGTTGTTCATTCGATACACTAGATCAATATATGCATCCAATGATATGGTCATATAGGTGCATGATGTGATGTTATTTTCACATTGAAACCATAAAGACTATATGTTTACACATTGAAATTTCCCCACTTCCAGTAATAACACCATTTTTTCACCACATCTACTTATGATGGCATCTAAACACTCATTGATCTAAAATCAGTATTCTTATCTTTGGAAAAGGCACACTAGATAACTAGGATCTTCTTCAATGTTATTTTAAATCCCTCATTGAAAGTGTCTTTCATACCTTATACCATGTTGGATCTCATCCGATGATAGTATTTTCTATCAATGAGTTACTTCAAATAATGATAAAATATCTCCTGAATGTGGGTAGTTATATGTAACTTGTGAAGCCCCTTGAAGAGACCATTAATGCGATGCATAATTTTTTTATCATGTTTCCATACCTCTTACCCCAATCATATTCCAATTTCCATTTTTCTATTGGATCCAATATCATATAATCATACACTTCTAGATTATAATTTTATATTTATTAGAAACGTTGTTCAAACCTTCATTGATCTGGATCATATTCTACATATAAGTGATCATATTTCACATAAATTAATTTTATATTTATGTTTAAATATTAAAAAATAAAAAATACATTTCTTACAAAGCCTCGTAATTTCCTTCTTCATAGGTTCATTATGGAATTTTTTTCATAGGTTTATAAAAATGTGTCTGATGTAGTACCAATGATGTGTATTTGGGGGCCCAAATGTATCAGGATTGATATTGATTTCCTCATTTATTTATCGATGATTATCAGATATCGAACAGACACCCCAAATGTAGATACATTCCAAAAACCTACTCCATGATTCGTAGTTTTCCTTCACCATAATATAAAATGAAAGTGGAATAGGTGAATGCTTTTCCATCTTAGGTTTCCACAATAAACAATAAAACCTTTTATTTTTAATATGGAAATGTTCCATCAATCTATATGAACTATTTTCTGAAATAAAATGTGGAAATACATACGAGGAATTCCCAAAAACAATGAATGAAATTTTTCATGAGATGGATCATGTTTATTATCTTGAGACACATTTTATTTTTATAATGATAGAAGATAACTATGTATTTTTGTATTAGTATGGATAGAAATTATAGAAACACCTGATACAAGTAATCCCAATCACCATAGACCTTCACAATTTCCTTATTTTTCTTTATCCATGCCTTATTATAAGAAATATTATAACCAAATGTTTTTGTTTCCTCTCTTTAATAAGGGACATAGGAACATCTTAACTGTTACTAATCATTTCAATGATAATAAATGACACAAATTCAGTATCCAATTATGTATACACTTGTGTTAGGTTTGGATGAAGATATGTATGAGTTTCCTCAATCATCAAAATTCTCCAACCTCTAAATGAAATTTCTAAAATCTCCCTCAAGATGAATCTACAATCATCCCCATATTTATCAAATAGTATAATTTATTTTTTATATCTTGATTCCTAAACAAAATATCTAAATTTCCTCTCTATATGAAATATTTTTAGAATGTTTTTTAAGGAGTATTTACTTCGAAAATACCTTCCAACATATAATTTTTTATCCATCTCACTATGCATGTCCATTATAACTCTAGGAAACTCAGTTATATTTGTGAGAACATTGTAGTCAAATTTAGTAAAATGTTTCATTACGTCTGACCAAGATGTGAAGAGTGGTGGATGATTTATTATGGGTCAAGACTGTTGTAAAACTACTACATTTCTAGAAACTTCCACCCCAACATATGTTACTCCCACCTCATTAGAATTATTATCTCCATATGTTCCATCATTAAAAAAATCCTCATAATAAGTGGGATATATATATATATATATGGAAGATCATTTAAGTTTTCCTCTTTTACTTCATAGGGAGTAGCCTCAATTTCTTGGGATGGACCTTCTTCAATAACTCATGCAAGGCTAAATCTTTGTAAAATTAGCCTTTTTTGTAGAGTAGACATATCAACATATAACTCCATTGTGGAACTATCTGACCTCTGTAAAATTTAATTTATTTCTTGGACCCACAACACATGAGAAACCAATGGACAAGCTAGAATACATAGTTTAGCCGATAATTGAAAATATCTATAGCTAATAAAATTGATCTCTTAATCAGGTCCCAGATTAAAGCAACCAAATGTCATATCTTGAAGATCACTTAGGGTTACATAATCATATGTCTTAAACATTATTGTTGATTGTGTAATATAAGAAGATCCTTTCTCAGTTTGAATAACATCCCCATAGTAGTAGACATAGGAAAACATGACTCTCTATGTTAGAAATGTTTTTTTACCATGATTCTGATAGTGTAAATAATTTTGAAAATAAGGTTTTATCATATAATATTTAGTATAATGAAATTTTTAAAATCCTTTTTATATCTTAAAATTTGATACCAATGTTTCACTGTATAAAATTGTATTAGAAATTACGTCACAAAAGTTTTTGGAAATCGAGGTTAAAAAGAATATAAAAAATCAAATCAGTTTATTTATCCTTAATAAAATGACAATTATAATAATATAAAGTGAAACAGATAAGATAAAAAACATTAAATAACATATGAATGTTTTACAATAGACAAGAAATACCTTGTAAATTTTCAATAGAACAGAGTTTGGATGAGATGATTCTAACTTCAAAGTTGATTAAAATCCAACATATTTTCAATTGGTAACTTAATAATATTTTTAAAAGGAATGAACATAACATTTGAATTTTCAAAAATATTTAGGCCTTATAATGACATCATCAACATATGGTAAGTCCTTTCATTATAATTCCAAAATATTTTCAAAATTAAATTTTTAATTACATCTCTTTAGATGATGTTAATAAGCTAACACTTGAAAATAATATGGATTTTACTTCACTTTTAAAGTCAGACTCATCTTATCAAAACTATGTTCTATAGAAAAATTTAAAGGTATTTTTTTTCTATTGTAAATAATTCATGTGTTATTTAATGTTTCCGTTCTTTCACATTTCAATTTATATAATAATAATTTTAATTTTGTCAAGGATAAATAATATAATTTTGTGTTTTCTCTTTTTTTTAAATTGGTTTCAAAAACATTCTGTGAATACTATTGACAATGAGGGTTGACCTAATAATATTTATGATAATGAAATTTTAGAAGGTGTTCTTATATCCTAAAATATGATACTAATGTTTTTTTATAAAATTTTTAATCCTACTAAAAGTTTGAAGACCCTTTATGATAATTTTTTTAACATGGTTTTTTTATCTTTTGAAAACTAGTCTTTCTATACAAGAATGTTTTTGTTATCCATGAATTGAATCCATGTGCATAAAATTCAAATAATAAGATAAAAAATAATATAAGGAATAATTTATTGGTTGTTGGGAGTTAGTCTTTGATTAAATATAAAAAAGAATAAATTTTTTGAGTTAGAAAGAAAGAAGTTTCTGATACAGAAGTTGTTGTTTGAAAAAGTCATTTTATTGCTAAAGAGTTTTGTTGAAGAATGTGAAGGCATGAGTTCGAAATTTTTCATACTTTATTAAATAAATATGATGATTCTTTTATGATCATTAAGTTCGAAAAAATCATGAAAAACTCATGGTAAAATCTATTGAAGAAATTTTGGAAGGTTTGAAGAAATTAGATTCAATTAAAAGAATAAAAAGTCAGATCCAACAATACTATTCTAGAAATTAGATCCAGCATCTTCAAAAAATCAGATCTAGCATATTCATAAAATCAAATACAGCTTTTTTATTCTACAAATCAAATCCAGGAGCTTCAAAAAATTAAAACTAGCATATTTGAAAAATCAGATCCAGTATATTATGAAAATTGAATCCAGTATATACAGAAATGAGATTCACTCAAAAAGAAAATTCCAGAAGTTGTGGAGGTCAAACGTAGAATTCAATTTTTTTATAAATCTCATAGAAAATTCATGAGTTTTAATGAAGTCTAAGTTAAACTTTTAAATGCGATCAATTTGTACAGTTTTCAAATTTAAGGATGCGGAAAATATTTTACATTTCCCGCATTTGGTTTTTGAGTTTCTTATGAACAATTGGTCTAATCATTCATTCATTTTAAGCATTTTACATATGCGTTAAAGGTAGAGAACTGGATAAATTGAAGTGAAATTCCCCATATGATTGAATAAGATTTTTTTGAGCATCTATCAGAGTTTGAGTTTTGCAGATTGTTCTAACAAAAATCCAATATAGTATTCTGATCAAATTAGAACTAGTAATATAATCAAATCACAACCAATATTCTAAGAAAACCGGAACCAGTATTCTGAGAAAATCAGAACCATTATTCTGAGAAAATATGAACCAGAATTCTGAGCAACTAAAAAATAGTATTGTGAGAAAATCAAAACCATTATTATGAGAAAATTGAATCTAGTATTATTTGAAAATAGAAACCAGTATTATAATAAAATCAGAACCAATATTAAAAATAAATAAGAACCAATATTATGAACAAATTCAAACTAGTATTCTGAGAAAATTTGAACTAGTATTTTGAGAAAATCAGAACCATTGTTCTGAAAACATAATATCTAGTATTCGAAGAAAATGTGAACTGGTATTTTGATAAAATTGGATCCAATATTGCATGAAAATAAATTCTGGTATTCAAATACAATTTCATCCATTATTCTATAGAAATTGGATCCAGCATTCTAAGAAAATAAAATCGAATCCAGCCGAATTAGACTATGGATTCGAACTAGGCAATTGTGGATCAAATTCATTAAAGTATTCATTATTTTTTTTGGTTCAACTATTTAAAAATAAAACATTGTAAAATGATAGGATTCAGTATAATCTTTTATATCTAGAGATAGAAGGTTTCTAATGGGCTTTGTCACAAGTTAGATTCACTTCTTTATAGTAGTGGGTTTTCATATACCCACAGGAGTGGCTATAGAAAGGACATATGTCCTCAAACTGAGGATAAACCTTCAAAATCATATGTTCTTTTCTTACTTTCCTAAAATTTCAAGTATGAGTATTTACTAAAGGTTGATAAGGATATAAATCTTAACAGGTTATAGGGGTTATTTTTATAAAAGTTTTTGAAACATATTAAAAGTGAACAATTAATTCACCCCCCAGTTATGATTCGATCATTACAACATCAAGGTTTTTTAGTAGTTTATAAAGAAAATTTTAATCATCTAAATCATATCCCCTGGGAGTGTAAAACTAGGTGTGCAAAAATGCCTATTTGTTTGCACCAATTCTCAATCGAGTCTATCTCAATGCGGTTTTTTTGGGTTTTACCCATAGAAGCATCTATTCCAAATCCACAGTCACTTTTAGTATCCAGATATATATTTTTTTCTTATATTTCCACATAATCTTTATGCTACCAAAAATTTATAATGTTTTCATGTATCCTAAAAGATGGAATTAATGTTTTTTAGTAAAATTCAAAAAAAATCTAATGGTTTTTTCAATGGTTTATAAAGAGAATGTCATTCATCTAAAATGTATCACTCAATATTAACAAAACAGGCATGAAATAATGGATGAATCATCTAAATCATGGGAGTGACAAATCATGTGTGTAGTTAAGCCTCTTTGGCATCCAGCTTTTCATCACTCATCATATATTTATTCTATGTTAGTCCAATGTTAATTTTTGTTCAATCATTACTTAATCATTGGTAAATCATTGGTTAATCATTAGTTAATAAAGCTTTAACAATTTTGTAATCATTCCTTAATCATTATTTAATCATTAGTTATTCATCAGTTATTAATTAATTAATCCTTAGTTAATCATTCTTTAATAATTCTTTAATAACTACTTAATCATTACTTAATAATTCATTTAAAATTCTTTAATCATTCATTAATCATTAGTTAATCATTTTTTAATATTTCCTTAATCATTACTTATTCATTAGTTAATCATTAGTGAATCATTAGTTGATCATTCTTTAAACATTAGTTAATCATTAGTTAATCATTAGTTAATCATTAGTCAATCAATAATTAATCATTAGTTAATCATTAGTTAATTTTTAGTTAATCATTAATTAATCATTAGTTAACCACTAATTAAGCATTAGTTAATCATTCTTAAATAATTCATTAATCATTCCTTAATCATTCCTTAATCTTTCTTTACTAATTACTTAATCATTAGTTAATCATTAATTAATCATTACTTAATAATTAGTTAATCATTAATTAATAATTTTTTAATCATTCTTTTTTCATTACCCAATTATTCTTTAAAAATTCATTAACCATTCTTTAATCATTACTTAATCACTAGTTAATTAATCTTTAATCATTAGACAATCATTAGTTAATCATTACTCACTCATTTTTTAATCATTAGTTAATTGAATTTTAATAATAATTTAATCATTAATTAATCATTTCTTAATCATTACTATATCATTATTTAAACATCCTATAATTTTTACTTGGTCATTCTTTAATCATTAGTTAATTATTAGTTAATCATTTTTTATTCATTACCTAATAATTAGTTAAAAATGATTAATTATTCCTTAATAATTACAAAATCATATGATATTCATTAGTTAATTATTATTAGCTATTAATTATATGTAATCATTCAATAATCCTAATTTATTCATTTTTTAATCTATACTTAATTTTTACTAATAATAACTATTATTACTGAACTTATATAACAAATTAAACTACTAAATAAATAAAAAATTCAGAATTAACTAAAAACAAATTAATTAAATAAATAAATAACATTAAATTAAATAATAAAAAATAACTCTAAATGATGCTTAAAAAATTGACACTTCTTTTAGGCCACCAGAACCGCCATGCACAAATAATGATTCTTTTAGATAGAGATAGTGTGTTGAATTTTGAGAGAGAGAGAGAGGGGGGCATTTTGAAGTGAGGAGAAGGGAGTACCCTTTTATAGGGACTTAAGGGAAAGGTTGTAGGGTGTGGCACCTTTCTCCTTCACATTAGGTTAAAGGGGAACAATTTCATACCGCTTCCACTTTATTTTTGCTAAAAGGCAGTAACCCCCCACCCGTATTCTCCATGTTATCGATTCGCGTCAATGACAGATAAAGGCTGCACAATCGTTGTCGCCTTTTCGACACAGAATTAAAAAAATATCCTAGATTTATTTTAAAAAAACAAAAATCACATAAAAAATTCACCATAAATCACATAATAATAAAAAATGTTGAAAAATAATTTCATTTAAAATTAACAAATAATTACATTGAAAATTAAAAAGTAAAAATGTTGAATTACATGATAAGTTTTTCTTAAAATTGAATTTTCATAATTAATATTGATATGAATATGGTAAAAATCTAATAAAATTACTTAAATTTTAAAATATTTTTATACATGAAACTATTATATAACTGGGCGGGATATAGTAGTGAATGTGCATTGAAGACATAGAGTTGTTCATTGCATTCTCTATATCAAACCTAGAGGGGTAAATCCATCATAAACATCAGTGAATCCTAATATAGTCAGTTGTAAGGGGGTGTGGGGTGTTGTTTGATGGAGAATGTAGTGTTTCTTGAGGAAACCAATAGTGAGGAGTTGTGATGTAGGATTTTATAGGGTGAGAGGTGGAAGAAGGTGAGGTGGTGTGGTCTATAGGAAGGTATGTCGGATGATGATCAAGGTGCTTTGCTTGTATGGTCTATAAAGAGGGAGGTAGATTTGTGTGAATGAAGGTGGTGAATTTCATAATAAAGGAAGGAAAGGGTGACTGGTGGTGTGTCTAGATGATAGGAAAAGGTGGGAAAGATAAGAGAAATGGTGGGCATATGCATCTGGTTTATTTGGTTTTTCAGTTCATCTATTCATTCTGCATGAAAAGGGTATGGCATGATGAAATTAATGCGAGAAAGGGGTGATGGATTGAATTTTAGGGGGTAGAAGGCCCTCTGTTGGAATTGAGTGAGAGGTATTACACATGAGGTGGTGGTCGCACATGTGGGGTGAACTATATTTGAATGGGATGGAATTCATAAATTTAGGGTGAGGTGTTCTAAATAGAAGTATCACCTATGGGGTGCACTACATGTGATATAAAATTGAGGGTGGTTCATTTGAGATGATGTAACCAATGAAATTGTGGTTTCATGCGGGTAAATAGTTATGAGGATTTAAAAAATCTTGGGAACCAACCCATATTCATGTGGGTAAATCCAAATAGGTTGGTTATCTGTGTAGGATGTCCATAAAAACTAATTTCAAAAACATATTTTTTTAATAGACCATCCCCACCCCAAACCCACATGAATTGTTTTAGGCTCACAACCCATTTCAGACCACTAGTTTTGCCTTTGGTTTTTCTTGGAGGAAGCGTTCCCCTATCATGAAAGCCTTCTATAAAGGGTTATGTGGGGTGTACCATATAGGAATCATGTTGTGATAGAGGGAGTTTGTGCCTTGGGGGACTAAACCTACTTATATTAGACACATCGTGTGGCAGCTGTGATTGGAAGGGGGTTTCCCCTCTTTCTATAGGTGGTCATTTCACAACCCATGGGGGTCGTACCACGAATTGATTGGATGAGGGTTGACCCCTATGCCTATGGTGGTTACACTACAAGCCAAGAGATTAGTTCCATGACAAAAATTGGTGAAGAAGTGTCACACTGTGACCCTCATAGTCACACTGTGACCAGTTTATGAGATGGGTTTCAATAGTTTTATACTATAAATTTACTATTTGACCCCTTTGGGTTCATTGTTTAATAACTGTGTGAAGCTTCCATTTCAGCGTGTCCTCCCTCTATCTTCTTCCCATGTAGTTCCCCATGAAAATGGGTGATTCCTTAGGTTATTTTTTAGTGATTTGATGTTTTTTTACCCTCCATTATCTTTGTTCTTAGCTCTATTTTAATCCATCTGATTTTGACAATCTAAGTTGTGTTTTTGGTGTTGATTCCACAAAATCATAATACAATCAGGTGAGGATGACGAAACTTTTGTTTAACATGGATATAGGAAATCCTAGAAATATTATTTCATGTCGTTTCATGCCATTTCATTGAAGGTATGTTTACTAATGAAATTTTTTAGGGTTTTAGAGAAATTGAGTTATATTGAAAATAAAATTAGGTGTTTAAATTATGGATTTTTTGTGACTTGGTTCAAGGTTTATGTTGAGAGTGGACCATACCATGTTTCTCAAGTATTCATTAAGTATATCTGGTTGGGTGAGTTTTAGGAAATTATTCCTATTTATATTTAAAAAATAATTAATTATAAAGAGTAATAATTAATTTTTATTGAAGTTTGGATTGAGATAAGAGCTCAAGTTATGGGATAATTTTAGATATGTATTGGACAAGATGAGGGAGGAGTGGTAGGGCTTGATTTAAATATTAATAACTCTGAATAAGGTAGGTGGACCCTTGAACATGTACCTAAAGTAAATTCATTTTTTATGTATAATGTGAATGGTAGTCTCTCTACCAAAGGGCGTTTGACCTTAAATATTAATAAATGGTTTTATTTAATTCCCATGAAATTTTCAATGTGTCAAGGAAAATGGTGGACCCTTAGACACGTGTTTGGTTCCATGGACACTAATGGTCAAGGGATTGATTATAAATGTGTACCTCATGATATATGAACCCCATAAGGGTGTAAATTAAATGAAAGAGTCATAATGGTCCTTGGTATAGATTCCCCTTAACCCTATAAATTGGAGAGTGATGGATTGGAATGGATGCCTAAGGGATACACATATAGAATATTAGAATTTATTTGAATCCTTTAGGCTAATTGAGATAAGGGTGATGTGAGGGGTCCTCCACCACTAGTATGTGTAATGATTTGAACCAAAATACCATTTATATCAGATCCTTAATAAACCCCTCACCCACCACAAGGCTTGAAAGGAAATCCTGATCCCCATGGGCTAGTAATTAGCACCTATGATTCATAGGATCCATCCTGGGAAATTATTGTGCCCTCAAATCAAATTTAAATGATATTTTAACATTGAAAAAAACTCTAGCATGGATAGTCCTTAAATTGGACATCTATGTAGGATCAAGAATATATAACCAAAATTAAATAGACATATAAAATAGGTAATAACCAACAACTCTTATTCATTCCATTTTCATAATATACCACATCATCCCTAAACAATACAGTATAACATAGAATAACATATAAAATAAAAAATAACTGAAATCAACTACAAGGATGGTTTTCCAAATGGGTACAACAATAAACAAAAAAGCTCAAAGCAATCCTTAATCCCACTCTATGAAACCTCTAGTTACTCACCACCTCTTAACTCACCCTTCATCAGCCCAAAGTACAAAAATGGATTCCATATCAACCTTATAAACTTTAATGTATTGGTGTGTACTAAATAGACATTAAGTTATCCACCCATAAAACATATGAAATTTCTATAATAAGGATTTCCATAAATTATTGTTTGTAAATACTACAAGAATAAAATATTTTCAAACATAAACCCATATAAACCAATATCAAGACCACACTCATTTTATAAAAACTATAATTGTTTTCCTAATTGAAAAAAATAACTTTGAAAGTATACCCTTATCCAAATCCATTTTTTATCAAATAACAATTTTGAAATCCACTTTAAAATCCCATAATATAACTCTATAATTCAAAATAGGTTTTTCTAAAAATCTTGAAAACTCTTTCGAAAGGATACGACTTAAACACAATAGGTTAAACATACCAAAAAGTAAGATCCAAAATTCCAATGAATTAAAACGAAGATAAACAAGATAAGGGTTCCACAAAAATACAATAAAGGTGAAAAATAAAACCAATAATTTGAATTAAACCCCATATATAGACCACCAATCAAGAAATAAATGTTTCATGGGCTCTACCATGGGTTCTAATGTGAGATGCAGTTTAACTTTATCAAATCTATATGGATAAACTTTCATCATTTTCTAAATGAAAACTATCAATAAGACATCCAACTAGCCCAAATTAGCCTCATTAAAATGGAACCCCCTCCAAGACATCACTATTAACATAATTATTGGGACACTAGAAATGTGAAAACCAATTAGAGTTACGTAAGTATAGATCTCCCACTTAGTACCCAAATTCCCATGATCTAAATAAAAGTAGAGGTAAGTAGATAAGAAATCCAATATCAATATCAATATATAAGTGAACATAAATAGATCTCCCTGACCTCTATCACCCTCTCATAGAATAACCCATTTAAAAAACATAAATTCATGAAAAAAATGAAGTCTATTTCATAAAAAATAAAAAAAATGTGCAATAATAAATAATTCATGTATGTAGGGATAGAAGGAAGGGTAATAAATGAAAAAATTGAGGTGTTTACCTTGGAATCACTTGAAAATTGAAAAGTATGAGGCAAGAATGGGAGGAGGAGAAATATGGATCTCCCCCTTGGGGTCCTTAGAGTCTTCTGATTGAATGGGAATAATGGATGTGTACCAAAGGTAAAAAAATGAAGAGGCATTAAGGTAAATTCACATTTGAAGTGATTCTGGGTAAATTGCATGGTTTGGTAGCATAGTTTGAAATGTTGTGTGGGGTCCATGATAACTCTAATACATCTTAAAAAGAACCCCTTGAACCTTTCTTATGTGGTTTCTTTTAACCATAAGTGTTATCCATGAAACGCTGATAAACATTCCAAAAACTCACATTTTCATCCCAGAAAACACTAAGACTAAATGAGACCTATGAATATATAAAATAATACAAATTAAACACTATAATAACATGTGGGTGCAAAAATTCTCCCCAAAATTAAACTATTCACTCCAAGAAAATATGTTTTTAAAGGTAGATGGTGATATAAAATTAATGATCCAAATAATATTGAACTAAGTAAAATCAGTCAATGTGATTTGATCACAAAACTACCAATATAACGTACCTAAGTTGTCAAACCAATAATCCAGAAATATTTCTAGAAATTTCCAAGAACAACCAAAATAAAACCTCAAACCAAAAGTACTGTGAATGATATAAACCTACTGTGATCTCCCCACCATATCAAATTTCTCTAATATGGTGGAATAAAAGGAATTTAATGAGAGATGTATTTTTAGAACAATCGAAAAACCATGAGTGAAACTCATCCAAAAACTATCAACACTTAAAAACTGAAACAAGGAAGAAAAACTCACAAATAGTATCAAAGTGTGACATGATACCTAATCATGGGGCACCACACACATAGATAACCTAGGGTTATAAAATGGATCACACTCAAACATTGGATCTGTAAAAGTCGAATCCAAACATGATCCTGTGTCTAAATACCCACTTTTGAGACACTCACCATAATTACCCAAAATATAAAACCAATTCCATTTCCCATATCCAACCAATGGGAATATCAAATCTCACCAAAAACCTCAACTCTCAAAATAGAGGCACTAAAATAGTGTGAAAAAACAAGACCAACTCTCACATCCAACTATAAATTAACAAGGAAGACTATATGGAATGATATATTTTTTTATCCACAAAGGACATTAGATAAAAAACCAAGCACTATGTTCTAATGTTATAACAATAGTAGGAACTAAAAATCTCAGCCTATCCCACTTCCATCAAATGAAAGGTACTAAAACAAGACACCACCCACAAACTGATCAAACCTAAGACATCTTCTGAAATCTCTTCTTACAAAACTTCTAAATATGACATAAAATACCACAAAATAGGATTGTTCTATGAGATTTAAGATATGATTAATTAGAGTGATATGGATCCCCACACAATAATCACATAATAGGATTATTTTTATTATGAGAAAGACCTTCAATTTCCGTATAGGATCATCATGATTCTTCTCCATGACCACCGGTTTTCCCTCATTCCCTTAGATGGGACCCTAGAATTACCAATAACTAGTTTTCTATAATGGCCAACTTATACCAGAATGGACTCCCTAATGACCTTCAGAAAGAGTATTAGGATAGATTTAAGTACATATTAACCAAAATCTTAATGAATACCACCTCCAAAGAAATTATATTTCTCAGAATCATTAGAAACTAGCCTCATAGAGAAGATGACCAACTCTAAGAAGTGATCAACATACCAATTCACTAACCTCACGCCCTGATAAAGGCTCGTGAGATTGAGAGATCTATCAAATTTCAAAACCTCAAGATAAAATCACTGGATAAATATCATCTTGAGAAATCCAAATACATACCTTTTTGTATCTAATAAGGTAAGAGGGACTCTCTCCACACTCGACTAGATCTGATAAGAAATCTCACCAAAGCTCTCTCCCTTGAAGCCTCATTTATTATAAGATAATTGAGAATCACATAAACCATTTTCAACCAACTTACCACATTGGATGAACCTAGATCATAATATTAATAAGGTGAATATTGATCCATGAATTTTGTGATAGGTTTCGAGAGGAGAGATGGATCTGAGTCTAATACACCACTAGGAGTCTTGGTAGATTCTAAAAAATTATGAACTTTTTATAAGTGATAAAGGTATTTACAAAGAGATTTTTCTTTAATGATCGACCTTCTAATTTTTATTTTAACTCTTATAGGAGGTATACTATAAACAATACATGACAATAAAAATATCAATCCATGCCTCAAATCTCAAACCAAATGATATCATCATCACTAGGGAACAAATCCAAAAGTATATATCACTGAATCAAAGAACATAAATTCCTCACCAAGAAAAGAAACTTTCCTTCCAAAACCAAAAATTTCCACAAAATTAATTTCCAAAACACTATCCACCAAGGCATATTTTTTAAAATCATGTTAAACCCTTCTTTGAAAATACACCAACATTAGTATAATATTCATCCCCTAAATAAAAAACATCACAAAGAACCTATTTTTTCCAAATCCCACATTTCCTCAAAATAAAAACCCCCTTCAAATTTTCATTCCATTTTAAATTATAAAATTTAATCCTTTAAAAACAAATTCTAAATATATTTAAAAATAAAATCCCCTTCCTCATCCCAAATCACTTTCAAAATTTGTTCTTGAAAATAATAACCTTTAAGAATATCCAAATGAAGAAATTTCAAACTTTCCCATCATAAAAAACTTCTAGTAAAACAGGGAAATTACATTCTAAACAACCCTTGAAAACTACATTTTTATGTTATATGTTTCATAAAATCATTCTATTTACCAAAGAAAAAATTTAAAACTAATAATCACAAAAACACCACTCCAACCATAAAACAAGGTATGTTAAGACCACATCCAAACAATATCAAAACCCTCCTAAATTCATTTACCATAAGTGTGAGTCACTTTTAGAGAAATCTAAAACTGATAGGATTCAAAATAAATCCACTGATGAAGAAACAATTTTGTTCATGTTTTGGTCGTATCGTTTTGGAAAATTGTGCTCAAACCATGTAATATGATTTTTGAAGGTAATAAGATTAAACCACACAAGAACCACATGGTTATAAAAATAATGTAAGATAACCATATAGCTCAAGTTATCTTTACTTTTCACCTTGAAACCAAAGAGAGACCCCTAATATCACTTATATACTCAAAGGATATCAAAATATCATCATTAAAAATCAAATCCTTTATAAAAAATTGAAAAAAAAATCGAATTCTCAATTTGAAATTAAAATTTTCTCTAGTAGACTGAGGTCTGGGATGTGAAAGTGCTAACTTGAATCTCCCCAACCTTACCTATCAAGATCTAACAACCTTAGTGTCACGAACCAACCTGGGTCGACCCTGAACCGGTCACCCGAGCTGATCCACGACATGGCCCGAGAGGCGTTCCCGATACTCTCGGGCTGGCGACAAGCGCCAGGGCATCAACAGAGGCTATGGGAACGATTTCTCCCAATATAAATAAATAATAAAGCAAAGATAAAACAGAGCAGTGCAGAAAAATGGTAAACCAAACAAAGTGACTAAACAGGAAGAAACAGGAATCAAACTAACCAAACACGACGTCCGAACAAACTCCGTGCGACCTCACGGGTCGCTCTCCGACTCAACGATCAAACGTCGCCCTAGGCGAGCGCACTCAATCTATAGCCTGCACAAACACTAAAAATAGAAAAGAACTATAGGCGTGAGTATTAAAACTCAGTAGGCTAGCCCGATATCTATTCCCAATGCACTACCTTTAAAATAAAAGAAACATCATTTCAAGTTTGAACTACAATTTATAAAAATATGTTTTTATAAGCATTTTACATAAAAACAAAGTATGAACCATTGCCCATAGCCATTTCAAAATTTGGGTTCATTTCATTAGTGTCAATGACATTTCAGGAAAGGGGGAAAGTGATGTTTAATTTTTTTCAAATCTGTACAAAAGGGATTAAACACTTCCATTTGAAAACAATTTTTAGAAACCTATTCAAAAGCAATTTATCACTTTCCAAGGAAAACAATACACCAGAATGCACAAAGTAAAACACACAGCAAGGGCAATGTAGGTATACATGTGAGAATCATAATCATTACTGCAAGCTACAAAAGATGCATAGACATGGCTGATCCTAGGAGATCGAGAATAAACCAGAAGACACCAATACATGAGAAATCATCCTTATTGACATGTCACGATGAAATCAAAACGCACAATACGCTCGACCATCCACTCACAGGCAGGTCAAGGTAAAATCCCATAGTAATAAACCCAATATATCCACCTACTATGGGCCACTGGTTAGTACCGTAACCTACCAGTGCAGCAATCATTCTTAGAATATTCTCTCAATATGCCAGATTCCCATGTCTCAAGTGTTTGAAAAAGAGGTGATCCAACTGATGCCAACTGATCATCCAATCATATACATATATATATATATATATAGCGCAACAGGCATCACCCCGAGCCACTCCGTGGAACAACCTCATGCCTTTAAACTACTCACGTACCTGGGAGCCACTAATCGCGACCTCCCAAACAATCAATTACAACTAATGCATGAGAGTCATCCTAAGAGGGTTTTATCAAAACATTTTCATCGCTTACCATAAAGTGCCAAACGGGTATTTAATACATTTCACAAACGCTACTCAAAAGAAGTACAACATCTTTATAAGACCAAACCCAGTTTAAAAAAAAATTTAAAGAACCCACAAAACACTACTTCACAGACTGCCAATATTTTTATAAACCAAACCAAACCATTTTCTTATTCCAAATAATCTCTAAGAGCCAACCGGGAAATTTCTCAAACGAACCAAAGTATTTGTTCACGCTTCAAAAGAAATCATTTCTCATTAAACCAGAACTCTATTTTATATTCTGTGAATTATGTTTAAAATCTAAACAGGCATTCTTTCATTATTGGGTGTCCACTCATCAAAAGGATGTTTCATGTGTCGTGTATAAAATAAACGGATCCTTTTGACATTAAATAACCATTTAAAAATTAACCCTATTATATTAGAAATTAATTATCGTATGTTATCTCATATTTATTACAATTAATAAAATGATTATTTTGAACAATTAGGGTGCGCAAACAGCATGAAATAGTATAGCT
Source organism: Viscum album (assembly GCA_963277665.1). Lineage (NCBI taxonomy): Eukaryota > Viridiplantae > Streptophyta > Magnoliopsida > Santalales > Viscaceae > Viscum > Viscum album. The sequence continues at coordinate 1,453,344,667 of OY728140.1, forward strand.
TAAATTTTAAAAGCAGTGTAAAGGGGACCTACCTCAAGATCAAAGCGCGACGACAAAACGACTTTGGAAGCAGGGCGCGATGACACAACGTGTGTCCGAAACCATGTGACAAAGTCTAACACTCTGCACAATCAAAATCAAGGACTCAAACACATCCAAAACTCACCAGAGCATTCGAAACCAAGCGGCGGAAAGAAACACTCACCTCGGAACTGAAGCGCGACAACAACGGATCCTCGGAGGCAAGGCGCGGCGATGGCGCTCACTCGGAAACGCCCTGCGCGGGTCCTAAAAGTCCTAAACCAACAAATAAAAACCCACCATCAATTAAAACCCATGAACCAAAAAGAGTACGATGATGAAGATAATAATAATAATAATAATATTAATAATAATGATAATAATAATAATAAAATAATGAAACCAACAAAATAATCATAAAAATAATAAAAATAATGAAAATAATAATAATAATAATAACAAAATGATAATAATAATATTATTATTATTATTAAAAATAATAAAAATAAGAATAATAATAATAATAACAAAATAATAAAAAATATAATAATAATATTATTATTATTAAAAATAATAATAATAATAATAATAACAATAATAAGAATAATAATAACATGGATAATAATAATAATAATAATAATAATAATAACGATGATAATAATATAATAGTAATAAGATAAAACAAAGCAAATAAAAAGAGGAAACCTGGCAGGGGGATAATGCTGGGATAGGAGTGGCGCACAACGGAGTAAGCAGGGCAGGGGGGGGTCGCGCGGGCCGGCTGGGTGCGAGGGTCATGCGGGAGAAGAGAGGAGGCGTTGGACGGATGCGGGACGCAGGGGAGGAGTCGCTGCTGTGTTCGAGAGCGAGGAAGGAGCCTCTGGTTGTTGAGGAGGCTGAGCGGGGCTGCTATATGCGGGAGAAGGAGAGGTCTGGTCGGGGGGTTGCAAGCTGCAGGAGGGCAAGCCGGAGGCGCGGCGGAAGGTTGTCGGGCGCCGGAAGAAGGCCAGCAGGGGGGGCTGGTCCGCTACGGGTGCAACAGGGGAGCGGCGGTGTGTGAGGGTAGCAGCGGTGTGCAGGAGCAGCGCCGGGGTGAGGGGGGGCGTGCCGACAGAAAGGGAGCAGGGGCGCTGGTGGCTTGGTGCGGCGTGCGGCGGAGCAAGGAGAAGCAGGGGAAGATGGGGAAGATGGGGAGGAACCGCCGGAAAAAAAAAAGATAAAAAACGAAAAGTCGGGATGGGGGGGCTCTGCCGCTAGAAGGAGAGGAAGGGGTGCGCGCGGAGCCGAGGGGACGCTGCGGGTCGAGCAAAGAGCGGAGGAGGCGGAGCTGGGAGTAGCGAGCGCCGGAAGAGGGAGCAGGCTGGATCGCCGGTGCAGGGCAGTGACCTGGGGAGAGCCTGGCATGCGCGGAGGCCAAGCCGAGGCGGCACTACAGGGGGGAGAAGAATAGAATGGGGCGGCGGCTCCCGCGGGGAGAAAGAAAAAAAAGTATATATATAAAGGGGGGCTAGGGTTAGAAGAAAAAGAAAATAAAATAAGAAAAGAGAAATAAAATTAAATAAAACAAATCATAATCATAATAATAATAAATAACAATAATAATAATAATAATAATAATAACAATAATAATATTATTAATAATAATAATAACAACACTAATAGTAATAAAAATAATAATGATAATGATAATCATAGTGATAAAATACAAATGATAAAAATATTCATTTCGTCTTAAATAATAAAAATAATTATTAACTTATAATAATAGATGTGCGCATTAAATATAAAGACTCTATTTAAAAAAAAATTCAAAGACAACGGGATGTGCAAACACACCGGGCAGGGACGCGCGGGGCTTCCAGAACAGGCTCTGCTCACGCGCCCAACGACGTCGCGTCAAGAAGCGCACTTTTTAACAAAAACTCAAGAACCTAGTCCGATACTGAACACGAACCACAAAAATATAATTTAAAGCCAAAGAAATCATAAAATAAAATAAACACACAGGTCGGGGTGTGACAATTCTCCCCACCATAACGCTTTCCACCCCCGGAAAGCCACAACATTACCCAGCCGATCGATCAACGCCTAAGGATTATACATTATCAAGATCCAACCTCTTAACCAAAGAACATTTCGTCTACCATCTACGGGACTCCACCTCATTTCCCAAAACAGAACAACAGTAGAGGGGAGGCATGAATGCACTCCCCACCATAAGGACTCCACTACCACCTGATAATGAATTAATAGAAAACTCAAAAGACTCCTGGTGGGTCTCCCCACCATAAAGAACTAACCCACTAGCGCCCAACCAGAAAACCAACTTGGACCTGCATCAGGCCTAACCCCAGCTAGAAAGAGCACAATAAGAACATTTTGAACACTTACTCTCATCCGAAAGGGGTAGAAGCTTAAATGGATACTTTGCACAACTAAAAACCCTAACCCCATGGGTGGGGAGGGTGGGTCCAAGGATCAAATCACTGAAACTACGACGTACGCCTACTCACGACCCATCACCTCGGGATGGACACAAACCTGGGTCGCAACTGATTCACATGGGTTTTCCACACATGACCACCAATTGACACATCACATCCAAACAAAAGACACAATTATCGACATTGTGTGAGGGTTAAGTCCATCGCGTGCTTTGTGACAAGAAAAAAAACTGAAACGACAGAGAAACCAGAGCAGCAACGCCAGGACTATCTCACCACGACGATAGAGGCACGACTTTAACCAGACTCCTTAAAATTTCCCCTGGGTGACTACGCGCCGGCTTCACTTCGAGACCTTTTGGCTGGAGATCTGATGGATGAAGCATCTCCTGCCTCGCAGTCAGGTTCTGATAATCCCAACAAAAAGCATACATCTTTTGATCTGACAGATTTAAGGACAAGATTTTTAAAATTAAAAACACACCAGAATTGAAAATCGAGGTTCGTCAAAAGACCCATGAAGTTCCCATACATTTCAAACCCAAAACAACACCCATACATAGGCCACGATAATAGATTACTTACACTGAAAGGAAACTAACACTGGAAACTTTGAACAAAGACCCTACAACACATTACTTCTGAGAACTTCCTCTGCGACGCTTCCTTGCAACGCCCCGACAAAATCGTCGCAAGTGACCTAGGAGTCCACATGCCTAGCAGGGCTTCGGAGTTCTTGGGCACGATGACTTCTTATGACCCCGCTTTCCACACTGATAACACACAATAATCTCTCGTTCCGAAGAGGTTGATGAATGATCCTAAGGCCTCTTGATTCCACGACCTGATCCATCCACTTCCATTTGCTTACTCATCTCCTTTCCAGAATCTTCACCAGTGCCCATAGGGATCGAAGGAGGGAGAACTACTTCGAGCACTCCTACCATCGCAGCTTCGACATGAAATGCTTGTCTTGCCACATCGACAAAAGAAGTTTGGTTGGACTCTGACACCTTCGACTGCAGATCAGGGCGGAGACCCGCCTCAAAGCGTCGAGCCTTCATGGGGTCATTTGTGGCATACTCTGAATCATAAGGTACTAGATGTACAAAGCGCTGGAAATATTCCAACACGGATCTGTCGCCCTGCTGCAGACAACACATCTCCATCCCCTTTCTCACCCTTTCTTCCTTAGAGAAATACTGACGAATGAACGAGGCCTTGAAAAACTCCCAAGTAATCTCTTGACGAGGCTTGTTCCGAGACACTGACTTCCACCACACCCACGGTGAACCTTCAAGCATGTAGGTCCAAACTTGACCTACAACGACTCGACCAGCTCAATGAGGTTAAAGTCCCTTTCAACCTTCCGCATCCACTCCTCTGCCACGGAAGGGTCTGATTGACCATAGAAGAGAGGTGGATCGACCTTCCGAAACTCAAGCATAAAATCCTTAGGTTGATCAACCGCACTACGATCACCCATCAAAGCTTCAAAGGGTTAACCGCTGGACATGGAAAAGTCAAAAACCCAATCAGGGCCAACTCAACAAATGAATAAAAACCTCAAAATCAAACACTGCATAGGTGAAAAGCTCAAAATCCGAGAAAACAAGTTGTCATAACATCAAAACTTTTCTCTTTGAAAAACATCTTTAATTTAGAACAAGCTTAGTGGGTTAAACCTTCGCCACTGGTATTCTTTAGAGCCTCACTCACATGCATGTATCTGTGCCACCCAGGGCATCCATCCACCATACCAGAGATCCATCCACATTTCCAACATACCAAAATGCATGTGAGTACTCATCGGAACACCAAGGCCAAAACAAAGAAACTTCATTTTCCAAAAACAATTTATTCATACCACTTCTTTTAAAACAAACTACAAATTAGACATGTCATTTCAAACAACATTTTTTTTTTCAAAACCAACTTTTTTAATTCAAACCACTTTCAAAAATCAAGGGGAAACCAAAACAACTCAAACAGGGGACTAGTGTCGGTGGGTGGCTTGACCATATGGTTGGCGGTCATATGCCAAACACGTCACTGACACAGAGAGCCTTCTTGGACCATGCCCCTAGCTCTGCATGGCTTGCCAGGCCGTGCTGGTTAGGAGGACTAGTGGCCCAACTCCCTTTGTCGTATCCCAATCACAAAACCTTCCCATAAAAACCCAAACAAACAAATTAAACTGGACTTCCCCTGGAAACCTGAGGATCAGTACGAGAAAGAGTTCGCGACGCTCTTCTCACACCTACCCCTCAAGTCCCGATAATCCTACTCCATCTACCTTGACGTACCAAATAACAAAGGGCAATCTGAAAAGTGAGGTCTACTAAGAGCAAACCTCCTCTGATACCATTTTGTCACGAACCAACCCGGGTCGACCCTGAACCGGTCACCCGAGTTGATCCACGACATGGCCCGAGAGGCGTTCCCGATCCTCTCGGGCTAGCGAAAAGCGTCAGGGCATCAACAGAGGCTATGGGAACGATTTCGCCCAATATAAATAAATAAGAAAGTAAAGATAAAACAGAGCAGCGCAGAAAAAAGGTAAACCAAACAAAGTGACTAAACAGGAACAAACAGGAATCAAACTAACCAAACATGACGTCCGAACAAACTCTGTGCGACCTCACGGGTCGCTCTCCGACTCAACGATCAAACGTCTCCCTAGGCGAGCGCACTCAAGCTATAGCCTGCACAAACACTAAAAACAGAAAAGAACTATAGGCGTGAGTATTAAAACTCAGTAGTCTAGCCCGATATCTATTCCCAATGCACTACCTTTAAAATAAAAGAAACATTATTTCAAGTTTGAACTACAATTTATAAAAATATGTTTTTCTAAGCATTTTACTTAAAAACAAAGTACGAACCATTCCCCTTAGCCATTTTAAAATTTGGGTTCATTTCATTAGTGTCAATGACATTTCAGGAAAGGGGGAAAGTGATGTTTAATTTTTTTCAAATCTGTACAAAAGGGATTAAACACTTCCATTTGAAAACAATTTTTAGAAACCTATTCAAAAGAAATTTATCACTTTGCAAGGAAAACAATACACCAAAATGCACAAAGTAAAACACACAGCAAGGGCAATGTAGGTATACATGTGAGCATCATAATCATTACTGCAAGCTACAAAAGCTGAATAGACATGGGTGAACCTAGGAGATCGAGAATAAACCAGAAGACACCAATACATGAGAAATCATCCTTATTGACATGTCACGATGAAATCAAAATGCACAATACGCTCGACCATCCACTCACAGGCAGGTCAAGGGAAAATCCCATAGTAATAAACCCAATATATCCACCTACTATGGGCCACATGTCAGTACCATAACCTACCAGTGCAGCAATCATTCTTAGAATATTCTCTCAATATGCCAGATTCTCATGTCTCAAGTCTTTGAAAAAGAGGTGAGACAACTGATGCCAACCGAGCATCCAATCATATACATATATATATATAGAGCGCAACAGGCATCACCCCGAGCCACTCCGTGGAACAACCTCATGCCTTTAAACTACTCATGTACGTGGGAGCCACTAAGCGCGACCTCCCAAACAATCAATTACAACTAAGGCATGAGAGTCGTCCTAAGAGGGTTTTATCAAAACATTTTCATCGCTTACCATAAAGTGCCAAACGGGCATTTAATACATTTCACAAACGCTACTCAAAAAAAAGTACAACATCTTTATAAGACCAAACCCAGTTTAAAAAAAAATTAAAGAACCCACAAAACACTACTTCACAGACTGCCAATATTTTTATAAACCAAACCAAACCATTTTCTTATTCCAAATAATCTCTAAGAGCCAACCGGGCAATTTCTCAAACGAACCAATGTATTTGTTCACGCTTCAAAAGAAATCATTTCTCATTAAACCAGAACTCTATTTTATATTCTGTGAATTATGTTTAAAATCCAAACGGGCATTCTTTCATTATTGGGTGCCCGCTCGTCAAAAGGATGTTTCATGTGTCGTGTATAAAATAAACGGCTCCTTTTGACATTAAATAACCATTTAAAAATTAACCCTATTATATTAGAAATTAATTATCGTATGTTATCTCATATTTATTACAATTAATAAAATGTTTATTTTGAACAATTAGGGTGCGCAAACAGCATGAAATAATATAGCTTAAATTTTAAAAGCAGTGCAAAGGGGACCTACCTCAAGATCAAAGTGCGACGACAAAACGACTTTGGAAGCAGGGCGCGATGACACAACGTGTGTCCGAAACCATGTGACAAAGTCTAACACTCTGCACAATCAAAATCAAGGACTCAGACACATCCAAAACTCACCAGAGCATTCGAAACCAAGCGGCGGAAAGAAACACTCACCTCGGAACTGAAGCGCGACAACAACGGAACCTCGGAGGCAAGGCGCGGCGATGGCGCTCACTCGGAAACGCCCTGCGCGGGTCCTAAAAGTCCTAAACCAACAAATAAAAAGTCATCATCAATTAAAACCAATGAACCAAAAAGAGTACGATGATGAAGATAATAATAATTATAATAATATTAATAATAATGATAATAATAATAATAATAATAATAATAAAATAATGAAAACAACAAAATAATTATAAAAATAATAAAAATAATGAAAATAATAATAATAATAATAACAAAATAATAATAATAATAATATTATTATTATTATTATTAAAAATAATAATAATAATAACAATAATAATAATAACAAAATAATAATAATAACAATAATAATAATGATAGTAATAAGATTAATAATAATAATAATAACAATAATAATATTAATAATATTAACATTAATGATAATAATAACAATAATAAGAATAATAATAATATGGAAAATAATAATAATAATAATAATAATAATAATAATAATAACGATGATAATAATATAATAGTAATAAGATAAAACAAAGAAAATAAAAAGAGGAAACCTGGCAGGGGGAAAACGCCGGGATAGGAGTGGCGCACGATGGTGTAAGCAGGGCAGGGGGGTCGCGCGGGCCGGCTGGGTGCGAGGGTCATGCGGGAGAAGAGAGGAGGCGATGGCCGGATGCGGGATGCAGGGGAGGAGTCGTTGCGGTGTGCGAGAGCGAGGAAGGAGATACTGGTTGTTGAGGAGGCTGAGCGGGCCTGCTATATGCGGGAGAATGAGAGGTCTGGTCGGGGGTTGCAAGCTGCAGGAGGGCAGGCCGGAGGCGCGGCGGAAGGTTTCCGGGCACCGGAAGAAGGCCAGCAGGGGGGGCTGGTCTTCTATGGGTGCAATAGGGGAGCGGTGGTGTGTGAGGGCAGCAGCGGTGTGCAGGAGCAGTGCCGGGGTGAGGGGCGGTGCGCCGACAGAAAGGGAGCAGGGGCGCTGGTGGCTTGGTGCGGCATGCGGCGGAGCAAGGAGAAGCAGGGGAAGAAGGGGAAGATGGGGAGGAACCTCCGGGAAAAAAAAGAAAGATAAAAAAAATAAAAGCCGGGATGGGGGAGCTCTGCCGCTGGAAGGAGAGGCAGGGGTGCGCGCGGAGCCGAGGGGACGTTGCGGGTCGAGCAAAGAGCGGAGGAGGCGGAGCTGGGAGCAGCGAGCGCCAGAAGAGGGAGCAGGCTGGATCGCCGGTGCAGGGAAGTGACCTGGGGAGAGCCTGGCGTGCGCGGAGGCCAAGCCGAGGCGGCACTACAGGGGGGAGAAGAATAGAAGGAGGCGGCGGCTCCCACGGGGAGAAAGAAAAAAAAGTATATATATAAAGGGGGGCTAGGGTTATAAGAAAAAGAAAATAAAATAAGAAAAGAGAAATAAAATTAAATAAAGCAAATCAAAATCATAATAATAATAAATCACAATAATAATAATAATAATAATAACAATAATAATAATAGTAATAATAATAATAACAACACTAATAGTAATAAAAATAATAATGATAATGATAATCATAGTGATAATATAAAAATGATAAAAATATTCATTTCGTCTTAAATAATAAAAATAATTATTAACTTATAATAATAGATGTGCGTGTTAAATATAAAGACTCTATTTAAAAAAAAATTCAAAGACAACGGGATGCGCAAACACACCGGGCAGGGACGCGTGGGGCTTCCAGAACAGGCTCCGCTCACGCGCCCAACGACGTCGCGTCAAGAAGCGCACTTTTTAACAAAAACTCAAGAACCTAGTCCGATACTGAACACAAACCGCAGAAAAATAATTTAAAGCCAAAGAAATCATAAAATAAAATAAACACATAGGTCGGGGTGTGACACTTAGTCCCATTTTTACCATGAAAAAAATAATAAGGGTTTCTCAAGAACTTAATCCCTTTATTAAACATAGGATCTGATACCATTTTTAATGAACAATCCTAGGATGCCACCTGAACTGGAACACGACCCATCCTAATACTATACTTAATGGGAATTCTCAATCCCCATGAGCTGGAAGCAAGGGGTCAGTCATCATAAGAACTATTATTAGTAATGACTTTGCCCTCAAATTATAATTATATTATAGTGGAACATTACCCAAAATTCTAGCATAGATCCTTCTTACATTAGTCATCCATGTTGGAACAAGCATGTATATCCAAAAAAACAAACATATCAAATGAATCATAACCAATAAAACTGATTCAAACTATTTTTATAAATATACCACATCATTCATAAACAATATAGTACATCAAGTAATAACTAGTTATAATAAAAAAACAAGTGAAAGTGGTTTCAAGTATAATCATCCATTCCAGTACAATGTTAACCAAAATAAAATAAAACTATAAGTAAGATTGAATCACACTCCTTGTAACCGTTGGTTTATCACCACCTCCCAACTCACACATCATCAACCCCAAAGTACAAAACTCAATTCCAACTAAACCTTGGAACATGTACAATATATGCATAATCTAAACATATAAGTAGGTTTCCACCAACCAAATATATTCAATTTCTATCACAATAAATATCATAAATTATTATTTTAAAATAAAATTAGATGATAGGATTTTCAAACCAAAAAATGTTAAAACCAATATCAATACCATGGAAATTTTGTAAAAACAATTATTTTAATTTTCTTAATTAAAAACAATCACTTTGAAAGTGTTCCCTCTATCAAATACATTTTTAATTAAAAACCCATTTTTAAATCCACTTTAAACCCCCAAAAAATAGTATTTAATTCAAAATATTTTTTACTAACATATTTAAAGCCATTTATAAAGGATATAACCTAAACAAAATGGGTCAAAAACACCAAAAATTAGGCACCATAATTCCAATCAAAGAAAATGAAGATAAACAAAATAAGGTTTTCATAACAATAAAAGAAAAGGGAAAATACAACCAGACATCAGAATATAATCTCCTATATAATACACTAATAAATAAATATGTATGTCATGTGATCTAACCTCTTCTTTAGTGAGATATGAAATCTAACATTATCAAATCCATATTAACCAGCTATTATAATATGATAAATCCAAAAAAATTCCACAAGCCATCCAACTATCCCACACAATACTCATTAGAAATGAATACCCTTCTATCCCTAAGGTTCATCATGGCTAGAGGGATAGTAGCAACATGTAAATCAACTAGTGTAACATAAATATAGATATCCCACTATGTACTCAGGTTCCCATAACAAAAATAAAAGTAAATATAAGTGGAAAATCAATCCACGATCAACACATAAGGCTTAATAAATAAATCCCCCTCACCTCTATCACCCTTTCATAGAACCACCACTATACACAACATACATAAATATTGTAAATGAATCAAATTATCTAAAAAATAGAGAAATAAAAATCACATAATGATAAAAAAAACCTCCCACAATGGGTGAAACACCAAGGGTAAATTAAGAGTACCTTATAAGAATTAACTAACATGCTTTATAAAGTTTCAAGTGGTCCATAATTGTAAAATATGACTCAAGATGTCAAGAAATTTCTATTTTATAAAAATACTAATTTAAATTTCCTTTGGAAATCTATTGAAAACACAAACAACAATTACATTTATAATCCACACTTTAAAAAATGAATTATCCTATTTGAAATCCAAAACATGACTGAGGGTCTTCCATTTCCAGCAAAAACATTTTAAATTCCCATAAAGACATTTTAGAAAGGGTCATGAAAACATTCCATTTCAAGAAAAATTTTAAATTCATCAAATAAAACCTTCTTAAAATCATTTCTAGGTAAAAAATAATTATAAAACAAATCCACCTTTAAAATATAGTTTTCACTCATTAAAAATCAAAAACATGATCAAAATCCAACAAATTCCCTTCAAACCATTTCAATGAGACTCATGATAATTTCACCAATTCATGGCATAATAAAAAATTCTATTTCAAAGTGAAAACCTGAAATTCACAAAACAAACCCATTATGTCGAGATAAAAATTTATAGAAATGATTTAGAAACACCATATTAATATCATATATATTTATAATTTCAATAAATATTATAAATATAAAGTATACTTTTAATTCTATAATAAAGAAATCCCATAGAAAAATCAACCTCAATGAAGATTAAATCAATCCATAACATGTTACCTTTAATGTAGACCACCCAAATAAGTAAGGAAACATCCTCTTCAACCCATATGAGACCAAAATACTATTTTAAGATCATCCTAAACTCAATACCTATCTTAAACAGGTAAATAGGGTTCTGGAAATAATATGAAACCTAGAAAATGTGGAATATATAAGAAAATGAAAGAGAATTGTAGAAAGTAATTAGGGTTTAACCATGGAATCACATTAAATTTTCAAATGATAATCCATGAATTGAATAAGGAGAAAGGAAGATCTCCCCCTTGGGATCCTTTGAGTCATTCAAATGAATAGTTATGGATTAGGGGTGCCAAAGTCTAAAAATAAAAATGGGTATTAAGGTAAAATAACATTAAGTGATTTTGGGTAGGCCTCACATTTTGGATACATGGCTTTTCAAACTATGGCATAACCATGTGGGGGTAACCTTAATAACAAGGTCTATTATAAGTAAAACTAGAAAGATTAAAAATATTTTAAAAACCATGTGGAGATTGTGCTAAATCCATTACCTCAAATACAACACCCCTTTATCTATCTATCTATCTTTCAATCTGTTGGTCTATTTTTTTGTATGTGTGTGTGTATGTATCTGTTTGAATGTGTTTGTCTTTATATTATATGTGTGTGTGTGTCTATGTGTGCACATATGTTTGTATGTGTGTTTGTGTGTATTTTTGTATGTGTGTATGTGTGTATGTGTGTATCTATGTATGTGTGTATGTGTGTATGTGTGTATGTGTGAATGTGTGTATGTGTGTATGTGTGTATGTGTGTATGTGTGTATGTGTGTACGTGTGTATGTGTGTATGTGTGTATGTGTGTATGTGTGTATGTCTGTATGTGTGTATGTGTGTATGTGTGTATGTGTGTATGTGTGTATGTGTGTATGTGTGTATGTGTGTATGTGTGTATGTGTGTATGTGTGTATGTGTGTATGTGTGTATGTGTGTATGTTTGTATATGTGTATGGTTTTATGTGTGTATATGTGTTTTTCTGTTTGTGTGTATGTGTGTATGTGTGTATGTGTGTATGTGTGTATGTGTGTATGTGTGTATTTGTGTATGTGTGTGTGTGTGTGTGTGTGGTATGTGTGTCTGTGTGGGTGTGTGTCTGTGTGTGTATTTGTGGATGTGTGGTTTTGTGTATGTGTGTATGTGTGTCGGTGTGTATGTGTGTGTGTGTGTGTGTGTGTGTGTGTGTGTGTGTGTGTGTGTGTATGCGTTTATGTGTGTATGTGTTTATGTGTGTATGTGTTTATGTGTGTATGTGTTCGTGTTTGCATGTGTGCATGTGTGCATGTGTGAATGTGTGCATGTGTGCATGTGTGCATGTGTGCATGTGTGCCTGTGTGCATGTTTTCATGTGTGCATGTGTGCATGTGTTTTTGTGTGTCTATGTGTTTATGAGTCTGTGTGTCTTTGTGTTTGTATGTCTTTGTGTCTTTGTGTGTATGTTTATGTTTTCTTGTGTCTGTGTGTCTGTGTATGTGTCTCTGTTTGTGTGTTTTGTGTGTGTGTGTGTGTGTTTAAATGCATTCATGTAATGTATATGATATATCTAAGGTTTCAGGTGATTTTTCTTCCTCAGTTGTATGTTGTGTTATATGTGAATGAGGATAGGTAATGGAGGCCTGGTACCACTTTAAGGGGAGTGTGACACGTGGGTGTGTGTTATATGGTTCGAGGTGAGATGAGTTTCCCCTGAGTGTATGTTTTCTATACATTTCGGGGCTTAGTTGGGTTGCCCCTCATTATATGATTCTTATATAATTTTGGGGTGAGATGAGCTTAACATCTCCATTTTTTATGTAAATCTTTATAATATATCTTATAATATTTTCGGAGCCACATGTTGAGATGGTGTGAGATTATAAGGCCCAGAGAGCCTCGATATTTATATAATAAAAATGTTAAATATTTTATATCACACACGTAAAATTTTACTTAAATAATGGAATTAATCTTGAAAATAGTGTCATATTGTAATTCTAAGACCACCATTGAGTTTGGAATATGGGTTTTACCATAGGTGCATGATAATATTTATCTGAATTGGGTTTTTTGCTTCAGTTCTACCATGTGTGAAATAATTAAATATATTAAATATATTTATTTAATTGTTTAATTAAAAACCTAACCTAATTAACCTCTATAAATACATGGGTTTATATAATTTGCAGGGTTAGTCACGTAACCTTGGGATTTTAAGATGAGATGTTGGAGGAGATCATTGGAATTGATAAGGGATTAAGGATCGCCATTGATTTCTTGAGGATAGTTTTTGCCAACATAGCTCATAGATCTATCCATTGATGACGACATAGTTTTTTTCTTCATCATCAATCGATTAAAACCCAAGGTAACACATTTTTTCCATTGTATTATTTCCCTGATGCTTATCCAATTATGAACATAAATCACATCCACTTAATGATTGATTCACGGTTTGTTCATGTTTAGGAAATTAGTTTTATCTTCTTAGGTTTTGGGGAATTGATATTGTGGATATTTGTTTCTATTTTTTCATTTTTATAATGAAAAAAATTGAGTTTAACCCAAACAATAGACAAGTTTCATTCATATTTAGTATTTCATGGATTTCTTTTTCTGTTCTTCGCTCAATTCGTCATCAGTATTTCTTTGGCCAGTGCTTCGACCAATACCTGATATTCAATCTTTGCATGACCGTTATTCGACATGATGTATTGATACCATGGGTTCAAGTTCATGATTGAAGGAGTAATGAAGGTGACACAATGATAAAAGATGATCATAGATGGATCGGGATCAGTTCAGAGGCACCTCATTTCACAGTTTGGCATGTGGCGACAACATGGCATGATGGGAGGTGATTCCAGAGTGATGAATGGAGTATGGACATCAGTGACGACAAGGTTAGTCAACCCCAAATATAAAATATTCGATCATGATTTTTAGTGGTTACATCATGGATGGAAGACACGTCATCTTTCTAAACATTTTGTAAAATTCCATATAATATGGAATGTAGTCCGAAGAACACATGCCATGTGGGCCCCTGCTATGGTGGATAAGGTTTACGCATGAAATAAAATATCACATGCCATTTGAAAATTGTTATAAACCATGAAACCTAATGTTGGAGGAATGGAATGTACCTTGGGGAAACATGGGCACAACTAGAGTACACGGGAATAACTCGGAACTTAGACACACCCAAGTACATGGGCATAGCCTGAAGTGCATGATCATGGGAAGAGAAACATGGGAACTGTCATGAACCAACCCGGGTCGAACCTGAACCGGTCACCTGAGCTAGTCCACGGCATGGCCTGAAGGGCGTACCCGATGCCCACGAGCTAGAAACCAGTGTCGATCATCAAAATTTAACTTTTGGGAACGGTTTGGCCCATGAAAAAAAAAAGATAAACTGATAAAAATAACTGACGATAAAAATAAAAACTAACAGCAGAGAGAAAAAAACAGACAAACCTCCATGTAACCTTCTAGGTCACCACCCAACTCAAACTCAAGCCTGCCCCAACCCTGAGCAGCTGAACTAGGAACCTGAACAAGAACTGATCCTACAACTAAAAGAATATGATAGGTGTGAGCACTGATATGCTCCGTAGGGATTCCAAATATAACCAAAAAATCCTAGTATTCCTTTTCCTAAAACAATCCATTAACACAAGTTTGAAATACAATTATAAAAGTTGTTTTTCCATATTTTAATAAAACAATATCATTTACCCATTATTCAAAACCCAATGCACACCATGTTCCATTTCTGAAACTAAATACAATTTTTCAAACAAAAACACCTAACAAGGAAAACAAGGCAGTGCTAAAAGAAACAGTTGATAGTACAAGCTTGAAAATAATTATAACTAAATGTAAACAATAAAAACAAAGACAAACCATGGGTGATCCTAAAAATCCCTAGAAGACCCTTGGATGTACTCGGTTTTGGAACCACCTGTCGGCATATGGTGAAGCTCCTAAGTCTATAACCAACTGGCCACCCTAACCGACCAATCCGGTGGCAAAGCCCGCCTGGCCTAACAACAAATCCAGGGGGTACCAACCCGTCTAATCGGGGTTGATGAACAACCGTCACTCAATCTCTAAAAGATGCCCAGGAACCCGTGGTGGTTATAATAATATTGTGTAAGTAGGAGGCCCTCGCATGCGTGACTCATCTCACCACACTTGCCTACCCTAAACACGGACACTCCATACGATAACCCATAAGGGATATCCCCCATATAGAGGTTCCCCATAATATATATACATATATATACATATATATAACATATCATCAAAGGTGACAACTGGGCTTTCATGCCATTAAATCATTAAAACCATTTGATACCATTTTCAAAATACTAAAGTTGTTATGTGGGCACACCGTAATCAAAACGCCTTCATTTCAAAGAGTCAACACAAACATTATATTAAATCTGAAAGTGCCAAATGGGTCGTCACGACACACCGATGTTGAAATCATTATTCTAAAAACATTTAATGTTCTAATCAGGAACAAAATTTCCAAACAAAAACCATTCAAAAAGTTAACACAACTCCACCCATGAATTTGTAGAGCCAAACGGGCCTTTAATTTATCATGTCCAAAAACATTACCCAAAACATTACACAAACACAACATTTATATTTTCAAATCCAAACTGGCCCACCCTTGAGATCACACATCAAACCTTTCACAAAATCCACAAAAAGGACCGAATATTACTTAGGAAACAAAAACAAATTAGAAAACTAAGGTTTTAAGGAAGCACTAGTTTAAAGGTGTCATTGTCATTTGAAGGCACATCCATGGGTGCATCGAGTGCACCCATGGATGTGATGACATCCAATGGCATGCCTGCATTTCTAGAAAACAACCAACACTGTTCCCACAAAACTACCACTTTGAAACTAAAACCAACCTCGTGCTTTATTTGAAAATAACTCACACCGCCACATTTAAAAAACAAAGAGCTCCCTTTTTATTTTAACACCTAAACACAATTATCAAGTTATACCAATACCAAAATTATAAACCAAACCAAGTTTAAAAATAACGAATTCCATCACACCACATAATTAAGGCAAAATATTTCATAAAAACCCTCAATTCCACTTTTAACACTATAGCATTTTATCAAATGTGTCAAGTGCACATCAACATTATCATAACCAAATATTTACCTTCAAAGCATTATATATATATATTTTTTTATAAAACTATATTAACATAAAAAGAAACACCCCAACAAAATATACATAAACAATATCAAAATAGGATTTGGCACATAATCAAATAACTGCAGAATTAAACCAGGAATTGACTCAAAACATGCTTTTGACTAATTATAAAAATTTAAAAACACTATAGCAGGAAAATTATGGGAATACCAAAGTTGTGAATCACATAAAATAAAATTATAGAAACACCCAAGCGTTAATTAGACTGCGGAAAGGAAAACCATGTAATTACCTACCTCAATCCAAGAGCAGATGCGACGGACCCTCAACGAAAGGTTGAACAACGCCTTGCGGATCAACCGTTCACACTTAACAATGAGAAAAGACACACGACACACAATTACGGGAGTATTAGGATCTAGTATAAATAAATAAAACACCATAGGTTAAATTAAGAAAGAAAAATAAAATAAATAAATGGATAATTGTACCGGAGTAGGGGGTTTGGCTGGTGTGGAAAAGGGAGTTCGAACCATCGATATTCCAGTGCGCTGCTGGCCGATGCAAGACGAAGGGAGAGAGTGTGGGAAGGTAGTGGCATGGTAGGGTGAAGTGGGCTGGTCGGAGGTGGGTTGGCCAGAAGGATGGAGGCTGGAGGTGGGTTGGTCTGACCACGGGAGGCCGGGGCACAACCTCACCGGAGGTGCGGCGGTCAGGAAGCACGGCGCAGGCGATGTGGGGTTGTTTTAGGAGGCTGGTGTGGTGAGGCAGCGGTCGTTACTGGTGCGGGTTGGCAAGCCGAGGGGAGGGAGTGGACGAGGGCAGGGGGTGAGGGATCCGGTGAGTGCGGTGGGGCGAGTAGGGGGAGGGAGCCGGTGAGTGTAGTGGGGCGAGTAGGGGTGGGAGCCAGCTGTAAGCAGAGGGCCAGCTGGGCAGCGAGATCGCACAGGGGAGAGGCAGGGAAGAGGCTGGGCAAGAGGTGACCGGGAACGAGGGGGGACTGCCGCAGGAAAATAATCGGGGAAGAGAAGGGGGTTGCGCCGGGTAATTAGGGTTAGGACCAGTTTTTTTTCATTTTAATAAAATATCACTAATTATAATAATAATACTAATAATAATCATAATAATATAAATAACAATAATTATAAATAATAATAATAATAACATAATAAATAATAAAATAAAACCAATAATAATAATAATAAAACTAAAAATAACAATAATAATAATAATAATAGTAATATCATTAATATAATAATAATAATTTTAACGATAATAATAATAAAAATTAATAATAATAAAATAATAACACCTTAGTAATATTACTATCATTAATTAAATAATAATGTTATAATTATTGCAATTTAAACCGTTTTATTTACCTTATTCTGAAAATCGGGCAACTGTGCGCTCGCCGTAAGGATTAATAACCCGCGTGCTAGCTGAACACCTCATTCCAGACCACTTGGGTATCTGTGTAAGCACCGGGGTGACCGCATGATTACTTTTAACCATGTTGTGCTCGTGAACCGGTCTTAAACCCACCAGAATCATCAAACGTCAAAAAAATTTACATCGGGACATAACCCAAACATCGGCGTGAGAACCCTAAACTAAGAAATAATAAAATTAACATAAACATAAATGTCTAGGTGTGACAATTCTCCCCACCACAGACACTTTCTATCCCCGTAAAGTCACCCGGAAGAATATTTGACAAAACAAGATTCCATGCTCGACTAAAACTGAAAAGAACCATGCTACAAGAGAACCGTAGAACACGATAGGGTTCTCTCCACCACTAGAATTCAACTAGTTCAGAAACATAACACTCAAACATACCACCCTAGGAAGGGGGCGATGCAGGAACCCCAAACTGATCCAAACTATGTTCTATAGCATGAGCGAACAACACCTCTGCTAAAGCTTGAAACTCTTGACAAGGACCAAAACCCCCCAATACTAGAGAAAAACCTCCGAGAAAAACATAACCTGAGCAGTGAAACTGATCATAACCACCAACATCGGATCTTCATAGGCACTTACATCTTCAAATGAACACATCTAAACCGATATCAACATATACAAGGGTCAAACACACTTTTAAGAAAAATGAACGATTCAGAAAACAATAATCCGACAAAAAAAATTATTGGATTACAACAGAACATGTCTAATATAATTCCACGACAAAGAAATGAACATACAACGACATCAAAACTTTAACAGATGAAAAATAAAGGATGAAAAGATTTTAAATGTTCTACTACCTACATGGGACACAAAACCCGGATCAAGGTTTCACACCCCTGAAAACTCATGACAGCGCGCGAGCTTCACCCCAAGACCTCTGGAAGGGGTTCTGATGGATGAACCATCTCCTTCCTCACAGTGAGGCACTGGAATCCCTCGGTCACAGTGTCTTCTTCAGGTGATTCTTCCTGCAAAACTTATCTACACGACCCAGACATCTGCAACGATGGAATGTCTTCAGAGGGATGCGACATGATGGCTTCACATGCCCAAACCATTCACACTGGGGGTACACCACTAAACGGTCTGATGAACTAGAAATCAGAACTACTACCGAGGACTCTTTAGCAATAGGTTTCTCTGGCACACCCTGATCTCTAGATGGGGAACCGTCACGAGCAACTGGATTCCCTGGATTGCCAAGGTCCTGCATTACGGAGACCAGCTCAGCTAGGAACGCCTTATCCACCAGCTTCTCAAAACTATGGTATTTAGAAAGGAGGACCCACTCCTTGATCTCTGGGTGAAAACCCCCAATGAAGAGAGAAGTCTTCATCAAATCCTGTGACACTACCTCTGGAGAAAAGGACACAAGATCCTTGAAATGGTAAACACATGTCTTCACCGCCCGTTGGCCTTGTTGAATACGCATGAGCTCTTCCCTTTTCTTCGTCTTTACCTCTCCAAGTATAAACCATCAGACGAAGACGGATTTAGAGACATCCTATGTCATTCCAACTTGCATTGATGGTGGGGAAACCAACTCCCATTTGTCCAGAACCGGACCTTCAAAAAAACACCAAAAAGCATGCACTCTGATAGCTTCGAGAGTTCCCAAAACCCTGAAGACACTCTCAACCCCTTCAAGCCATTCTTCTTCTTCTAACAGACCCTGGTCATCATAAAGGATAGGAAATGTCCAAGAAGCACCAAAACTAGGCATGACTTATCAAAAACTCTGGGGCCCATCCTGGGGGTGAGGTTCTGAATAACATATAAAACACAGAGCCAATACCAATATCAAACCGAAGCAACATCATTGAAATCACCATCATCTGAAAACAACCACCTCGAAGAAAAAAAACAAAAACAAACACAACTCAAAAATCCCTATTTCAAAATCCCCTTTCAGTTTTAAATTTCAAAAATTTCTTCCTCCAAGGCCACTTTCCAAATACCAAGTCTGCTTTTCAAACTGAATTCAATTTTCCAAAAATCATTTTACCTTTTTAAACTCTCTTTAGAAAACCAATGTCAGGCCATTAATTCCAAGTGTACACCAAAGTAATCCCATGAACCATTGCACATTTTTTCATCCGCTCCCATCCATGTGCACCAACACTCACTTCCCATACATTCCCTCATATGTGCAAACGTTCATAAGGAGTACCTGTGGTTGCACTCAAACCATATCTCTACCAGTTCCAAGAAACCACTGGATTTTTAGACCAAAAGATTTCTGTTTTAAAAATAAATTTCACCAATTTGAAGACATTTGAAAGAAATCATTCTCATTTCAAAAACTCTTTTTCATTTTCAGAAGTGCACTTACACCCACAAGAACCTAGACAACACACAACTTGCATCAAATTAACGAAGGGAGGGACTAGTAGTCATGCATAACCTAGAGACATGGTAGTGGGTCATGCCCCATGTAAGCATCAATGACTAGGAGGAACTTAAACTATATACACGGACTCTGCATGGGTCACCACTCCATGTGAAATCACAATGCAACATCGGTTTTCCTTCATTGTCATCCCTCAATCCAAAATAAATTAGAATGAGACAAGAACTCAATTCATGGACTACCCCTGGCGACTCGAGGTTCAAAACAGGTGAGGGTTCATGACACCCTTCCCATACCTACCTCTCAATTCCCGAGAATCCTAACCTCCATCTACTAGAAACCCCAAATAACAAGGGACTCCTCTGATACCAATTGGTCATGAACCAACCTAGGTCGACCCTGAACCGGTCACCCGAGCTGGCCCACAACATGGTATAAAGGGCGTTCTCGATCCCCACGGGCTGGAAACCAATGTCGGGCATCAAAATTTAACTATTGGGAATGGTTTGAACCAAGAAAAAAAGATAAACAGATAAACAGAACTAACAATAAAAATGAAAACTAACATCGGAGAGAAAAAAATGATGATACATCCATGTAACCTTCTAGGTCACCACCCAACTCAAACTCAAGCCTGATACAACCCTGAGCAGCAAAACCAGGAACCTGAATAAGAACCAAACGTGCAAATGAAATAATATGATTGGCATGAGCACTGTGATGCTCAGTAGGGATGCCAAATATAACCACAGAATCCAAGTATTCCCTTTCCCAAAATAGTCAATTGACACAAGTTTGAAATACAATTATAAAATTAGGTTCTACATATTTTAATAAAACAATATCATTTACCCATTTTATAAACCCAAATCACACCACGTTCCATTTCTAAAACAAACTAAAATTTTGCAAACAAAAAACCAAATAAGGAAAACAAGGTTGTGATAAAAGAAACAGGTGACAGTACAAGCTGGAAAACAAGTATGGTTGAAAGTAAACAAGAAAAACAAAGAAAAATCATGGGTGATCCTAACCATACCTAAAAGACCCCTGGACATACTCAGTTTCAGAACAACCCGTCGGTATATGGTCAAGATCCTAAGTCTATAAAGAACTGGCCACCCTAACTGACCAATCTAGTGGCAACGCCTGCCTATCCTAACAACAAATCCAAGGGTACCAACCCATCTAATCGGGGTTGGTCAGCAACCATCACTCAATCTCTAAAAGACACCTATGAACCCATGGTGGTTATAATAATATTGTGTAAGTAGGAGGACCTCGCACGCATGACTCATCTCACCACACTTGCCTACCCCAAATACGTACACTCTGTACGATAACCCATAAGGGATATCCGCCTATAGAGGTTCCCCAATATATATATACATATATATAACATATCATCAAATTTTCCTACCAGGCCTTCATGCCATGAAATCATTAAAACTATTTGATACCTTTTTCAAAATACTAATGTTGTTTTGTGGGCACACAGTAATCAAAATGTCATCATTTCAAAGAGTCAATGAAAACATTACATTAAACCTGAAACTTCCAAATGGTCCATCACGACACACCCATGTCCAAATAATTATTCTGAAAACATTTAAAGTTCCAACCAGGCACAAGATATCCAAACACAAACCATTATAAAATTTAACACATCTCCACCCATGAATTGGAAGAGCCAAATGGACTTTAAGTTGTCATTTCCAAAAACATTACCCAAAACATTACACAAACACAACTTTTATATTTTCAAATCCAAACTGGTACACCCCTGAGATCACACATCAACCCTTTCACAAAATCCACACAAAATACAAAATGTTACTTAGGAAACAAAAACAAATTTAAAAACTAATGTTTTAAGGAAGCACTAGTTTAAAGGTGTCATTTTCACTTGAAGGCACGTCCATGGATTCATCGAGTGCCCCCATGGATGTGCCAACATACAATCGCACCCCTAAGTTTCAAGAAAACAACCAACCTATTCCCACAAAACTACCACTTTGAAACTAAAACCATTTGTTCAATTTATTTGAAAATAAATCACACTGCCACATTTAAAAACCAAAGAGCCCCCTTTTTATTTTATCACATTAAAAAAATTATCAAGTTATACCAATACCAAAATTATAAACCAAACCAGGTTTACAAATAACCAATGCATACACACAACATAATGAAGGCTAAACATTTCATAAAAACCCACAATTCCACTTTGAACACTATAGTATTTTATCAAATGCGTAAAGTGCACATCAACAACATCATAAACAAATATTTACCTTCGAAGAATTATATACATATATATATATATATATATCAAACTGTATTATCATAAAAAATAAAATCCCCGAAAAAATATCCATAAACAATATCGAAACAGGATTTGGCACATAATCAAATAATTGCATACTCGAACCAAGAATTGACTCAAAACATGCTTTTGACTAATTATAAAAATTTAAAAACACTATAGCAAGAAATTTATTGGTATATCAAAGCTGATAATCACATAAAATAAAATTATTTAAACACCCAAGCATCAATTAGACTACAGAAAGCAAAATCGTGGAATTGCCTACCTCAAACCAAGAGCGGACGCGACAGACCCTCAACGAAAGTTTGAACAATGACTTGAGGATCAACCACGCATAATTAACAATGAGAAAAGACACACAACACACAATTACAGCAATATTAGGATCTAGTAAAAATAAATAAAAACACCAAAGGTGACATGAAGAAATAAAAATAAAATAAATAAATAAATGGATAATTGTACCGGAGTAGGGGGTTTGGCCAGTGTATTATAGGGCGGTCGGACCGCCGATATTCTGATGCATTGTTGGCCGGCGCAAGAAGAAGGGAAAGAGTGCAAGAATCCATAGGCATGGTAAGGAGAAGCGGGTCGATCGGATGTGGGTTGACTGGAAGGCTGGAGGCTGGATGTGGGCTGGTCAGACCATAGGAGGTCGAGGCACGACCTCGCCGGAGGTGTGGCGGTCGGGAAGCACGGCGCAGGCGAGGTGGGTTTGCCGAAGGAGGCTGGTGCAGCAAGGCGGTGGTGGATGCTGGAGCTAGTTGGCAGGTCGAGGGGAGGGAGCAGACAAGGGTAGGGGGTGCGGGAGCTGGTGAGTGTTGTGGGGTGAGGAGGGGGTGGGAGCCAGCGAGTGTGGTGGGGAGAGCAGGGGGAGGGAGATGGCTATAGGCAGAGGGTCAGCTGGGCAGTCAGATCGTACAGGGGAGAGGCAGGAAGGAGGTTGGGTGAGAGGCGGCGGGGAACAAGGGGGAGCACCACAGGAAAAAAATCGGGGAAGAGAAGGGGGTTGTGCTGGGTAATTAGGTTTAGAACCAGTTTTTTTTTTCTTTTTAATAAAATATCACTAATTATAATAATAATACTAATAATAATAATATAAATAATAATAATTATAAATAATAATAATTATAAATAATAATAATAATATAAGCAACAATAAAATAAAACCAATAATAATAATAATAATAATAATAAAACCAAAAAAAACAATAATAAGAATAATAATAGTAATATCATTAACACAATAATAATAATTTTAACGATAATAATAATAATAATTAATAACAACAAAATAATAACACCTTAATAATATTACTATCACTAATTAAATAATAACATTATTATTAATATAATTAAAACCATTTTATTTACCTTATTCTGAAAATTGGGCAACCGTGTGCTGGCCAAATGGTTTAATAACCCAGGCACAAGTTGCACACCTCATTCTAGACCACTTAGGTATCTGCGTAAGCACCAGGGCGACCACACAGTAACCGCTAACCATACGGTGCCCGCGCACTGGTCTTAAACCCACCAGAATCCTCAAACGTCAAAAACATTTACATCGGGACTCAACCCAGACCTCGGCGTGAGAACCTGAAACTAAGAAATAATAAAATAAACATAAACATAAAAGTCAGGGTGTGACAGGAACAAACACAAGGAGGTCCAGGTTTAGAGGTACCTGATTTTTACCCTTTATAAACATCATGTACTTCCTCTAAGAAAGTTTAGAGCCCTTTGTTTCTTTAGTATAGACCAGGTTCAGTTGAGTGTGATTCTTTGGTCCATCCCTATGAGGGTATAGTGTGGAATTACATCCTAAAGATAAGACTGTGATCCCCTCTATAGGTTTATCTCTGATATAGTTTGGTGTATCCCTCTCTGTGATGAGGGTGGGATTCTATATCATTTTTTTTGTCCTAGGTAGGTTTTATGGTATCAGTGTGACCATCATTCACATGGAATTAATCCCTTATCTAGCAGTTTAATCCAATAGGGTTTGTGGCATCCCCTAGTGGTCCTAGGTATGATCCCCTATCAATGTATTGAGAACACTGGTGTTTCAATGAGTACCTTATTTATAAATAATCAATGATCAGGACATCTTGGATTTTCATTATTAGTGATAGCATGTCCTGTGGAGTGAGTTCTCCCATATGATTATTACCTTGAATCTTCGAGCACAATTCTATGGATGGAAGTGGTTGAGACCTATTGATAATTAGATTCTGTTATGAGTATATTTGGATTTCTGTTTGGGGTTATCCTTATTTATTATCTCATATTTTGATTAACATGACATTGATTTTGTAAGATTACTACTATTGGTACATTATTTTTGGGGATTTCAGGGTGTTCTACTGAGTATTGTTACAATCACCACTACATGGGATCATACCACACATGTCATGTTATATGCAGATGATAGATATTTTGACGGAGTCATGTGAGGACTGGGAGCTGGTGAAGCATAGTTTGGGCTAGATATATTGAGGTTCATACCGGTGTTTCATTTGACAGTAGTCCACTTCTTCTTAACATTTTAGAGTCTTTTTTAGTTTTTGGTGGGAATGTATTTGGCCCTTATGTTTTCCAAAAAAAATCATGATTTGGTTATGGGTTATAGATGTCTGCATACATTTTGAATCTTTTTTTACTTTAATTTAATCATTGTATTGTCTTGGAGATGTGTATGTGTGTGTACAAGTACCCTATTCAAGTCCTCCCACATGTTTGATATTACTTTTGGGAACTGGTCTCTATCCCCTAGCCTATTGCAAATAGGCTTGGGGTTTTCACACTCAGCTTACCACCATCCAAGCTAGCCTTGATAGGCTAGGTCATGATAAAGTGGTATCAATAGATTTATTTCTATCATATGTTTGGGATTTATGGAAACAATGATAAAGGGTTTCAAGTTCATCATTTAATTTAGGGATTATAATGTTGGTGTGGTGGCTGACGCATCCATTCACCAGGGCTCTAATAACTTGATTGTTGACTCGGTATGTGTAGGCACTAGTTTC
Organism: Viscum album; assembly: GCA_963277665.1. Taxonomy (NCBI): domain Eukaryota; kingdom Viridiplantae; phylum Streptophyta; class Magnoliopsida; order Santalales; family Viscaceae; genus Viscum; species Viscum album. Next base: position 1,453,370,094 of record OY728140.1, read on the forward strand.
AAGGAAAACATTAGAACATGTATCATATAGGAATAGTTTTTGGTTTCAATATCCTTATTAAGTCAAATCCTCCTATATAATCACTGATCTTGGTCCATATAATTTATTTTAGGATGCCTCTATGACACCCTAAGTTTTTATGAATTAGTTTTTTTGATTAAAACAAAAATAATTGATGGCTTGTGTTTCATGATACACGAAGTTAATATTATATTATATGAAACTACAAGTTGATATTTTTTTACACACAAAAATTAAGATTATCTTATAGTACATGCAACACTAAGTTTACATGTGGTATACACAATACTGAGTTCTTTCAATGGCCTATGTTACATGCAAGATTGAGTTTTACTGAACTAAAATATACTATTAATATTATTATTTAACATGGTATTTTTCATTTAATCAGTGGAATGGAATGTATGAAAATTATTAAATAAATTAGAAAAATATTATTTACACATTATTTTATAATCCTTTTCTGACTAATCAATTATAATTGAAAATAAAACCCATTCTAAGATAAAAGGAAATCTTTTTCTGAAAAAACTATTTTATGCGGAAAAGTGTGTTTTATATCAATAAATTAACAAAATAAATTTTTTATATTGATTTTAATTAAATTTATAAATGTTATATATTCCACAAAATTTTTAACATTCATCTTATATGTTTTCTAGATAATATATCAGAATATATCCAATTGCACATATAAAAACAGTTTTTTTTAAAAAATAGTTTTATAACATTTTTATTTCCCAGTTATTTTCAAACATTAAAAAAATTAATTTAATAATATAAACATAATTTTTGAAATTTTAATATCAAAATTATCTCAAGGTTAATTTTTGTAATTTTTTTAAGAAGTTTCATTTTTTGATAAATAGTATAAAATACAGCATTTTAATTTAAAAATGTCTATTCGTTTAAATAATTTATAATGTTAAACTATATTTTTAATATGTTTTAAATTAAAAATATTTTAAATATTATTATATTAATCGAATTTATGTCATTTTATTCAATTTCATATTGAAATTGAATATAAAAACTTTATAAACTTTTGACCTTTTTGTTTTAAAAACATGTTTTCTCGATATATCTATGGGATTAATATAAAATTAATTTCTGAAACTTATGTGTATTTAATTTGAAAATAATTATTATATATTTTTAATAATAATAATTTAAAATGTCCAATAACTCCAACTTAATTTTTTTACCAAAGTGATTTGTGAAAATATTTAAAATTAATCTCAATGATTAAGTGAAAAATAAGTTTACTATGGGAATAAAATTTAAACTTAAAGGGGAAAATAAACTAGAAAATTTTCCAAAACCCATTTTATGGAAATATTTATACCATAAACCTTAATTTATCCAATTATTTACATTATATGAGAAAATTTTCATTGAAAAATCATGTGTAGGATTCCCTCTTTCAAAACATTACAAGTTGCCACTCATCTCCCTTATAAAAGGCCACCCCATCTTACCCTATCTTAACACCTTAAAACCGACTTGGTTAATATGATACAAGACCAAATAAATTCTAAAATTTCCTAATATAATCTTATATTCCTTACATTCATCAAAAATTCAACCAAGGAAGGCATTTGGTGCAAACCAAAAAGAGATACTCGAAGAAGAGGTAAGGTTCATAAACAAACATTTTTGTTTTATTTATTAATGATAACCCTTAAATTGTTTTTTATAATGATTTTATAATAACATAAGTATATTAAATATAATTATATGTTGTTATGTTAAATTTATGACTAAAAAACACACACACTTGCATCAAATGGGTTACGAAATCATCGTTCGTGTGTATGGAGAACTACCACCTCGTGAACCGATGTTGTTCGTTTTTACATTACCACCTTTAATGGTTAGGGATAATTATCATTATAATATTTATATTTCATATTAATTATATTTATGATTTTATTATGATTATGAAATTATATCAAACACACCTTCATTCTCTTTATTTTGTGGTAATACGATAACATCATTTGTGTGTATGGTGGACTACCTCCTCGTGAAGCGATGTGATTCATTCAAACATTACATGGAATGTAATAAAGATGATTTTAATAAACATATGTGATATATATGTCATAAAAATGACTCTATAATTATATTATCTCATATAATTTTCTTTCTTTCAATCTGATAAGAAACTTCAATCAATGTTCATGTGTATATACGGTATATAGTATCCATGAATGGTGTATTTCATTTCCAATTTCTATATTTTATAGATAATTATTAATAAATATATAATGAATATATATGATCTTTATATAATGGATATAATTATTGAGATGATTAAAACATGATTAATGTAATAGAATGAAAAATATAAGAAATTAAAAAATAAACGAAAAACAAAGTGTTTATAACCTGGAGCATAAATTTAAAATGGAATTGTTAATAAACAAGTAATAAAATGTCATCAAAATCATATAAGGTATGATATAAATTAATATTTTTCTTTATTATATTTATAATAAAATTATATTTATTATACATGGGGATTGAATGAGTGCAATGGACGTCAAGACTTAATGTAAGGGATTTTCGTCTCCTTTTTATTTTCCATTATACACAAGTCATGTTCACCACCAATTTCTTATAATTGGTTTTTATACTTACCATGGATATATTTTATGATTACTATAATGATAAATATTTGGATTTAATTATCCATTTTAGGATATCATTTTCCTGGGTTTTACGGTTTAAAATTTACCAAATCGGTAAAGGATTTTTTTCTCAATTTACCTTCTTTAAGATGTATATCATTATAGGAACCTTTAATGAGATGTATATACAGCCCCATTTACATGTAATATCAGGAATTTATCTATACTAGTGATGTTTTAAGTTTTATTTAATGTTATTTTTTTATGGGTATTACAATTCAAGGATACCAATGTGCTTGTTATTTTATGTTACAATTTCATTATTTATCAGAATTATTTATGATTATCATTAAAATGATAAAATAGTATGATATATCTCTCAATAAGTATCATGAAGATTCTTCTCCTCTGGTTATTCATGATATATTCAAGTAATTGATCTATTTTTCACAATTTGGTAGTTAAAATACTTAAGAAAATGTAATTAAGGAAACCCGACTTTATTTCTCTCCTTGGCCCCAAATATTTGTTCTCTATAAACAATATTTTCTAAAAATGTTTTCAATTATTTTTATATGATATTTTAATATCATTTTCAAGTAAAATTATTTTGAAATATTTTAAATTTTTATAGATTTTTTATTTTTTAAAATCATCCTTTATAGTTTTACAAGGATATTTTCAAAGGAATTCATTTTCAAAATTTTTTACATCTTAAAAAGTGTTTTTCAAAGAAGAAATGATATTTTCCTCAAAATATATTTTAAATAATTTTTACAATCATTATATACTTTATTTCAAGGTTATTTTCAAATAAAATTATTTTCATAATATATCATTTTTTAAAAACAGATTTTCAAAGAAAATCTTTTTCCTTCTAAGAATTGTCCCTAGTAACCTTTCAAAATTATTTTCCATATAATATAAAATTTATTGGGGATAATTTTTCTTTAATGGTTATATGATCCAAGGATACCATTCTTATTATTTTTATAAATGGATTATGATTATGATGACTAGTTGTTTATGAAACTCATTTCTCTTCCATGGGTTATACCATGATAAAACACAAATGAAACCTAATTTTTTCATGAGTTATTTTGTGGTGAAATGATTATGAACCCAGTATATTTTACACATGGTATAATATGATTAAATGTTTATGATAACAATTTCATTTCATTGTTTATTATACAATTAATGTTTATTATCTTATAGAACACATAAATATGGATTCCTTTATGTGACGGGTGATACATATATCACCCTCAAATGAATTGTGTAAGGATAAATTTTATAGGAGCATAGAGGTAACACTTGTGGTCATACCAATCCCAAAGATAAGGTAAACGAGTGTTTATCCCAATCTCAAAATAAGAGGGTACACAGTTTCTCATCCCAAGACTAAAACAACAGGGTACATGGGTGGATAACCTAAGCCCAAAACAAGAGTGTATATGGGAGGACATCTCAAGAATAAATTTGGTACATAGGTGGTCATCCTAAGCCTAACATGTTATGAATTTATTTTTGGGTATTCGTTATATAATGTTTTCCATGCATGTGTGTATTCCAAAAATCAATATTTTATTCCAATTTTATGCTCTCATGGATCATATTTCTTTATATCCTTAGGGTTTATGTCTTATGAACTTCCAATATATATTCGATGACTCATGTTTATAATCAATTAAAGGTTAGGTATGAAACTCATAATATATTTTCATGATCCCATATCCTTATTCTTATCTTATGTTTTCATATGTTCATATATTTATATCTCTTATGTTTACCCTTACAAAGAAGATTATCTCACCCTTTATTATATTTAATTCCCCTATGATATGGTTAAAGGTTTTAAGTAGGATTAAAAATGTGGGATATTTAAGATAGATTTTAAAGATCTTTCACTAAGATATAAGATTATGTTTTGAAGTTTCCAATCGCGCTAAACTATTATGGTTCGCAGGTGTGTGTTTGTGTAATGTAATGAATACTCATAAAAAATGATTTAATATCCATGTATGTTAAGCCTCATCATATGTAGTTGGTATCAAAAGAATTTATTAGTTATCCTTTTGAAACTAGGATGAGAAAAAAATAGTGAGACACCAAGAGTTATTTCTAAGGATATGTTTAGGGATGTCTCTAAACGTAAGTCCAAGGTTTTTCAAGTATAAGAAAATGTCTTGTAATTTTTGTGAAAGATAGAGTGAGTGGTTTCCTAGAAATATATCTCTTTTCAGATACTACAAGTGAATTTTTCTTTGTAACAGATGTACATATGGGTAACAACCCTAAAAATCATATTAGGATAGATTTGATCAGGAATAGATGCACAAAAATGAACCTTACTACACACCTAGTTTGAAACTCCTTATAAATATTATTTGTAAATTAAAAAAATATTTACAAACCATAATGATGGATTTAAATAGATGATGGGTATAAATTACCTAAGATAAACCTGTGTTTTCATAGATTAAAAATAAGGTGTCAGGATTTAGACATCCTATAATGGATTTTTCAGGACTATAATGTTTTCCGCTATGATTATCATTACATACACTATGATTTTTTATCTTACTCAATGGATGTAACTAGAAGGAACAATGTTAATAATTAATTAAATGGAAAATTCAATTATTTCCCTCCTAAGAAACTTAATTTTATGGGATATGGAATAAAAAACCTCGTTTCTATAATGACACAACTTTCTCAAGTTATAAATCATATTTAGCTTCCAAATGGTCCAATAATTGAACAATGTTTTCTTAAATATTTTATAAGCCAACATCCAACTTATTTTAGTGGAATAGATAATTTTCTTGTTGTTGAGAAATGGATATGTACCGTTGAAAATATATATATTCTCTATTTCTTAGAATATGAAATGGTTATTTTTCCTACCTATCACTTGGATGGTGAAGTGAATTAATGGTGTACCTTTATCAAGAATAAAATAAAAAATGATAAATTTGACTCCATATATTGGGATGAATTCATGTACTTATTTTTCAATATGTAAATTCCTCATATTCTTCATACAAAATGGGATATTGGAGTTTCCCATTTATCTCATGGTAATTATAAGAAAATAATGATGTAATTCAATAAAAAATATAAATACTATAGTTAGAATAATATGGTTTACCTTATGCTCTAAGTGTGGATGGGAACATGATAGAAATTGTATTAAGGCGGTTGTTAAATGTTTTAAGTGTGAAAAGAAAGGTCATTAAGTGGATGAATGTTTAATTAAGGGGAAATATCCATATAATGACCCCCCACCCCCACCCCCCACCCCCCCACACACACTCTAGTGTTTCAATTTTAATGAGGTTGGTCATTATGATAACAAGTGACAAAATCCAAGGACTAATATAAATGATAAGCCACAACAACCTCTGATGAAAAATAAAAAAAAGGAAATTTTATTACAGTAGATGAAGTGAATCATCCTAATTATGTCACACTAATCCTCACCTACTTAGTTGGTAATTTCATGTTTGATTTTGTATGAATAATTCCCATTAAAATATTAATATTTATCCTTTGGTAAAATTTCATGTGACTATCTCCCTCTATATCCATTCTAGATTAATAAAATCATATTTGAGATTCTATCTGTTCAAGGATAAACCCAAGATTCCAATGAAAATGTTTTTTCGTAAGATAAGATATTATTTATAGTATAAAGGGTGAATTATACTTTATGATAATATATGTATCTAGGTATTTTTACCTTAAGAGTTATGGATTCTATCAAGGGTTAATAAGGTCATGTTTGATCATAAGTCTACACTCCCTTTTGAGGTTTTATGTGGTGTAATTTTATCAAGATTAAGAAAATTTTAATATAAATTTATAGAAATGAAACCCTTTGGTATTATATGTTGTAACAAAGTAATTTGATAAGGAATTATATTACAACTTATGGAAACATGATTAAAGGTTACTCTAAGATATTATCTTTTCAATTTCAAAGTTGTTTGGGATCAACACATTCATCTAGTCTAGTTTTCATACAATGATATATTTTAATTGAGAATTAATATGACTCCTTATAAATACATTTTATAGAATAAAGTGTAGAAATCTAACGTACTGTAATGAAGTTGAATAAATAAAGCTACTAGGACTTGAACAAACTGATGAGATGGAAGAAATGTTTAGAGCCATTTAGAAAAATGATAGGGCATCAAAAATTAAACCTAAATTTTATGATGATAATAATTTTTGGGACCAATAATTTATGCTGGTGAGAATTTCTTTCTATGAATTTATAAATGGAATAAAAAAGGGAAAACTAATCCCTATATATATTGGTCCCATTAAAATTCGTGATTGTATCAGGATATTAGATTATCATTTCGTTCTCCCACCAAACCTATATTAGGTTCACAATTTGTTCAATGTATCACTCCTATGAAACTAAATGTATGATCCATCACATGTACTAAACTCATAACTCATGAAACTAGAGCATGATATTTCTTAATAGGAACAACTGGTGGCGATTAGGGATTGTACTGAGAAAGTTCTATGAAACAATACCACTCACCTGGTCAAAATTTTGTTCTAAAATGAATAGTTTAAAGAATCTATGTGAGAACTTGAGTATATGATGAGGTAGGATTACCCTCATTCATTTATATCATAGTGATGAATTTTGAGGGGGAAAATAATTTTATGGGGGGTATAATGTAACTCCAAAAGTTTCATTGAATTGTTATTTTTTGATTAAATTTGAATTACTTAATGTATTACATTGAATGTTATACCAATTTAAGATTTATTTATATGAAACACCATGTTAAGATTTACTAAATGGAAATTTTAGATTATATTGTGGTACAAGAAACACTAAGTTTGATTGTGTTACATAAAATAACGATTTCCTTGGATATCTTCTCTTACATGCAATACCGATTTTTCTAAACTATAATATAATAATATTATTATTATTTAATATGATAGTTATCAACTAGAAATTAGAATATAAGGTATGAAAAAGATTGAATAAATTAGGAAAATATTTTTTACATATATTTATATAATTATTTTTGGACTAATTAATTTGAAATGAATATAAACCCCTTTTAAGATAAAAAGAAATCTGTTTCTTAAGAAACTATTTTATGCGCACAAGTGTGTTTTATATCAATAACTTAACCAAGTATCTTTTCGGTTAATGATTTAAATGAAATATATATATTATATATTCAATAAAATTTTTAACATTCATATTATATGTTTTATATATAATAGATAAGAATAAATCAAATTATATGCTTAAGAACTCTATTTTTCTAAAAAATTGTTTAATCGCCTTTTATGGTGAATTTATTTTAAAAATAAATTTTTAAAAATTTATAAATTTAATTTGAAAAAATAAAAAATATTTTTTTTACATTGAAATATAAAAATTATCTTACAGTGATTTTTTTTATTTTTTTGAGAAGTTTAATTTTTTTATGAGTAGTGTAAAATACTGAATTTTAATTGAAAATTGTATTTATTTAAAATAATTTATAATGTTAAACTATATTTTTAATTGGTTTTAAAGTAAAAATGGTAAAATTATAAATATATTAATCCAATGTATTCCCTTTAACTCAATTTAATATTGAAATTGAATATAAAAACATTGTAAACTCGTGATCTGTTTTGCTTTAAAAACTTGTTTTCTCAAAAAAAGTATGGGATTATTTTTAAATTAATTTATATCATTTATGTGTTTAATTTTTAAAAAGGGATTACATATTTGTATTAAAAATAATTTATAATGTAAAGTAAGGACAACTTAATTATTTACTAAATTTATTAGTGAAAATGGATAACATTAATCACAGTGATTAAGATAAAAATAAGTTTACTAAGGGACTAAACTTTTAAATTAAGATAAAAAATGACATATACACTCTTCCAACACAAATTGGATTAATATATTTCAACCATAACCATTAATTTATCTAATTAGGTACATTATTGGATCCCATTGACTAAGAAAAATTCTGGGTGGAATTATCTCTTTCAAAAAATTACAAGTTTGCCACTCACCTCCCTTATAAAAGACCACTCAGTCTTATCCTCTCTTCATAACTTAAAACCCAATTGTTTCATCCAATAAATACGTAAATACTTTCTCCAATTTTTATACCTCATCCTAGAAACCATACTTTTGGCATAAATCCAACCAAGGAAGGCCTTTGGTGCACACCAAAAGATGACACCCAAAGAAGAGGTAACTTTCATCAATGAACATTTTTTTTATTTCTTCCTAAAACCCAATAATTTATTTTTATATCATGATTATATAATAAATTAAGTATATTAAATATAATGATCATTTTTAATGTTAATTTACTGACCTAAAAACACACACTTCCATCAAATGTGTTATGAAATCATTATTCATGTACAGCGGACTACCTCCTCGCGAACCGATGTCGTTCGTTCCTTAAATCTGGTAAGAAACTGTAAATATTATTCATGCGTACGTATGACCCACTATCTCCATGAATGGTTTATTTCAATTCTAATTTCTATATTTTATAGAGTTTTATAAATTTATACATACTGAATATATATGATATTTATATCATGTTAATCATTATGTAGATTATTAAATCATGATTAAATTAAGAGAACCAAAATTCACTATAAAAAATGAAAATTATCAATGTTTTAAAAATTATTTAATTAATTTACCAATGTTTCTCAAAAACGTCACTAAAAGAGGTGTATCTAATTTAGCGAAATTTATAAATATCATGAATTTAGATATGTTTATAAACATATCCAACTAGATATGTTTATAAATGTCATTATATAGTGACACCCCATTTACTAATATTTTTTAGAAACATCGGTAAATAGACGTCACTAAATTAGAAACATTTATGAATGTCACTGTTTAACTATGTCTATTAGAGTTGCTATTTAGAAACACCTCTTTTACTAATGTTTTCTAGAAATTTTTTTAAATTACACCTCATTTACCTATGTTACTTGAAAATTTTACATTTTTTTAATTTAGAAATTTTTTACAGAAAATTTTTTTGAATTGTTTTTTGAAATTTTTATTTTTCTTGTAAGGAAAAATATAATACCCCTACCTCACCTCCAATTCCCCCTCATCCTATACTATTCTTCCCTCTAAATGATTCCCCTCTCCCCCCTTCAATACCCCCTACACCAACCCCCACTCTATTCCCCTTTTCTTTTCTACCTTATGCACAACGCCCCCTCACCCCCACCAGTTTCTGTACTGCCTGCCCCCCCCCCCCACCCCAAATATGTCACCCAAACCAACCCCACACCCGAACACTGTATAAAATGGAAGCTAGCATAATTCAAATGCCTAACATGCCACTTCACAACTAATTAAGTTTCCAACTCACCCATTTTAGTTATGAATAAATAATAATAATTTTTTTATATTTCTATATATACAAGTAGATTTTTTCATTTAAAAAATTAATATATATATATATATATATTTATTTGTTTGTTTGTTTAAATGTATTAATATGTGTGTGTGTGTGTGTTTATATTACATATATGTTTATATTTTATATATGTTTATATGTTTATATTTTATGTTTATATATTTTTTTATATTTTATGTTTATATATATTTATATATTTATATTATATATATATACCTCTTTATGTTTTATAGTATATATATATATATATATTTGTATTTTATGTGTATTTATATTTTTATATTATATATATACGTATATATTATATATATGTTTATATATATATATTATAAACATTATATATTTATATTAATGTGTGTGTGTGTGTCTATGTGTGTAAATATATATATGTTTGTGTGTTTGTGTATACATATATATATATATAAATATCTATGTTTTAAAACATACAAATGTCACCAAAATAGTCATGTTTTCTTAATAAATTTAAAATATTTACTCATATTATGTTATATATATACATTTCAGTATTTAAAATTTAATATTATATATATATATATTAAATTAATATACATATATTATATTATATTTTATATTTATAAATATATATATATCTTTATATATATATATATATGTTTCTATTATATTATATTTACATATATAATTATATTTTATATTATATATATATATTTGTGTGTGTGTTTTATATTATATGTATATATATGTGTGTGTTTATATATTATGTTTATATTATATATATATATATATTTTGATATTTTATGTTTATATTACATATGTGTGTGTGTGTGTGTGTCTATATTATATATCTATATGTGTGTGTGTGTGTGTGTGTGTTCATATAAATATGAGTGTGTGTGTGTGTGTGTTTAAATATATATATATATATATATATATATGTTTTAAAACACTGGTAAAACGCCACTAAAATAGCCACATTTTCTTAAAACTATGACTAAATTTAAAATATATTAATGTTTTTATATATAAATATATGTGTATATATATATATGTTTATATATGTGTGTATGTGTGTGTTTATATATCTATATGTGTGTGTGTCTGTTTATATATGTGTCTGTGTTTATATATATTAATATAAATATATATGTATCTAAATATATATTTATATCAATGAGAGAAAATCACATGTATAAATAAATATATTTTTAGACATTTTCCCTAAACAACGTCTCTAATTTAGTGACATTTCTGTAAAAACATCACTAAATTAGAGATATTTCCTAAAAAATGTGGCTAAATTAGCAATGTTTCATGAAAATGTCATTATTTCAGCGCTATTTTTTATCAAACGTTGCTAATTTACTGTTGTTTTTCATTAAACACCAGTAATTTAGTAAAAATTTAAGGAAATTTAGATAAAAAAAATAAATAAATTGTTGTTGTTTTAGTGAATATAACAAATCAAATCATATATAAAAAACAAAGCGGATATTACCTGAAACGTAACTTTAACATGAAATTATTAATAAAATGGTAATAAAAGGCTAAAAATAAGTCTTATAGGATATCATATAAATGAATATAGTTCTATATTATATTTTTATAAAATTATATTTATTATACAGGAGGATTTGATGTGTATAATTGAAGTAAATACTTAAAGTAATGGATTTCTCTCTCACTATTATTTTTCATGAGACACAAGCCATGTTCACCACCAATTTCCTGTATTTGGTTTAAATACTACCAATGGATTTTATTTATGATTTATATACTAAGAAATATTTGGATTTATTTATCTGTTTTTGGATCACTCTTTTATGGGGTTTACAGTTCAAAAGTTTCCAAATCGATAAATGGATTCGATCTCAATTTTCCTTCCTTGAGACATATGTCATGATATGCACCTATATTCTTTCATGACGTGCATATACAACCCTTTTGACATGTAATATAATTCCTATATCTATCTTCATGACATTTTATGTTCCATTACATATTATTCATTTCTAGGGCTTACGATTCAAGGTTACCAAAGTGGTAATAATTTTATATTACAATCTCATCGTTTATCTGGATTGTTTAGGATTATGCTTCCAATGATAAAATCTTATGATCTATCTCTCAATAAATCTCATGAATTTTCTTCTACTATGGTAATTCATGATATCTTCATGTAATGTTACCATTTTTTCACACATTGGTACTTAATATACTAGATAAAAAAATTTAATGGAACCCGACTTTATTTCTCTCTTATATTAGAAATATCTATTATTTCAAAACAATGTTTTCTAAAAATATTTTACAAATGTTTTTAAATGATATTTTAATATCATTTTTATGGGAAAAGGATTTTTAAAATTTTTATGTTTTAAAAACTTTTTAAAAACTTCTTTAAATATTCCTTTATAAGTTCTCAATACTATTTTAAAAGGAAAATATTTTGAAAATATTTTATATTTTAAAAATAAATTTTCAATGAAAAATGATATTTTCCTCAAAAAATATTTTAAATGAATTTTAAAAGATTAATTTATATTTTTTCAAGGTTATTTTAAAATAAAATTATTTTTATTGTGTTTCGTGTTTTAAAAACTTATTTTTAAAGAAATATATTTTTCTCTGAGAAATGTCCCCAATATCCTTTGAAAGTTATTTTCCATATAAGATAACATTATTTGAGGTTACATATGATCTTCTAGGGATATAATCTATGTATACCATTGTTATTATTTATTTCAATGGTTTATGTTTATAATTATACGTTTTATATGAAAATCATTTCTCTTCTATAGGTTATACCATGATAAAACCCTTTATGAGACCTGCTTCTTGTCATGGTTTATTATATGATAAAATGATTATGAAATATTCAGCTTTTACATAGTGTAAAATACAATGAAATTTTTATGATACCCATTTCATTTCGAGGGTTATGATTTAATGAATTTTTATGATCTTGTGGAAAACATAAATATTGTTTTCTTTATGTGATGGGTGGAACCTATATCTCCCCCCAATGCATTCGGTAAGGATAAAGGTTATTTGATATTAGAGGGTACATGGTTGTTCATACCAATCCCAAATATAATGTTAAAAACGTATTTATCCCAAGCCCAAAATAAGAGGGTACACGGGTGGTCAACCCATGCCTGAAACAAGAGGGTGCATGGGTGTTCAGGACAATCCTAGAGAAAAAGGGTACACAGGAGTAAATTTCAAGCCCAAAGTAGGTACTTAGGTGGTCATCCAAAGCCTGAAATGTTATGGATGTCTTGGTGGGTATCCAAGACATAATATTTTCTATGATTGTGTGTATGTGACAAATAAATTTTTTTTCCAATGTAATTATCACATGGATCGTGTTCTTTTATTTCCTTATGATTCATGTCTTTGAACTGCCAATATCTTTTCCATGACTCATAATTATAATCCATGTTAGGTTAGTAATAAACCTCATAAGTTATGTTCATGATCACATAACCTTATTCTTATCTTATTCTTTAATATTATCATAGATTGATATCTATTATATTTACCCTTACTAAGCATTTAAGCTCAACCCTTCTTATTTTTCCTTTCCCAAAGTTGTGATGAAAAGTTTTAAGTAGTATTACTAAATAGGAAGATCTTTATGGGGGATTTTTAATATCTTTCACCAAGATTGAAGATTATATTTCCAATTTTTTAATGGCACTAAACTATTACAATCCTTAGGAATCTGTTTTTGTAATGCATGTAATATTCATAAAAAAATCATGTAATATCCATATATTTTAATATTAGGTTTTTATAGACTCTATGAATACAAACATCCAATATTCCCTAGTGAGATCAATAGGATGATCCACTACGTAATGAGGCTCCAGTTCAGGTCCTTTTATGAGAGGTTGTACCTCTATGTGGTTTTCCAAATTTTACAGAACACTTTGAGTAACATGTTATTCCAACACTACCGATTGAATATGTGTGCAGGATGATAATTATGCATTAGTTTTAGAGGCATAAAACACCCATGTTTTAGGATGATATAGACCCCTATAAAGATAATTACTAGATAGAGCCAGTCACCCGAGTTTTATACCCTATGAGTGTAACATCCCGGGTTTTGGAAAGGTCCATTTTCTGGGTAAATTTGAATTTTTTAATGTTATGAGTGGTGTAAATTTAATTTTCATCTTTGGAACCTAATACTAAGAGTTTATTTTACCAAAAATTTATTTATAGATGGATTTTAAGGCTTTGTAAGTTACTTAGGGGTTTCTGATAAGTTTTTTATTGGTTTTGGTGTGTTGAGGATGAAAACCAACCTTTTAGGGTGTAAAGATAATGATTCATGATTTGAAAAAACCTTGCAGCCTCCCAAGAGTGATTTTACATCCCTCCCTGTTCACTGGGTTTGGTTTATCAAACTATACTAGAGAGTGAACATGTCCATGTGACACCTCTATAGTTTTCAAAAGAGGGGATCTACACGGCATGTGCACTATTTGGGAAATCGTGCACCTTGGTCATATGAGGGAGGTTCTTGGAAAGAGGGCACCACATGGTTGGAATACAATTTTATAAAATGTTTGGTAACCATGAGACTTCTTATAAAGGCCAAAATGATCATTTTACCCTATTTTATTTAAGAGTTTTTTTCCTATTTATTCCTCCCACGAATGGCTCTCCCTCCAAGAATCTAGGGAGATCCTCCTCTCCCTCACCTAGGCTTTGATCCAATAACCTTATACAAGATTTGGTCTTCAATCCTTTAGTGTATACAGATTTTAGTCAATAAGAAATTCGATCCACTAGAATCATTTCTTCCTTATTATCACCATATGGTTCACTAAATCCATGTGATCCATTTTATCCTATGTTAGGGTATTCATATAAAATGTTTCTTTCTTCTGAATAGACTCTAGTTAGAGGCTGATATCAAGCAAGTAAATGTATACCAGTACAAGGTAGGTGGTTCATATATTTGTCTATTATTTTATAGTAGTGTTGGGGGTGCACTCTTAAATGCGTCATTAGGTTGTCTAAGAGAGACCCTAAATAAATTGATTCCAATGTTTAAACTATTCTAATAATGCTATGGTATGCCCTTTAGAATTCCCTAGTCCACTAAAAATGCTCAATATGGGTAAGGATCTTGGACCATCTTGGGAATTTTATGTCAGGTGTATACTTTAATTAAATTCAGTTGTTTATATGAATTTCTTGGTTCTGTGGAAACATGTTGGGCTTGGACTAAGGATTGAGGTGATTCTGATCACCTGAACTGAGGTGATGTAATTATTCAGGTTAGGCAAGGATGGTATATATATATATATATGGGTTATGTTGATCAGAGGATGTGTGACTTGGTTGTAGGATTGAGGCAATGAGGTCATTATAATGAGGTAACGGCCCGTGTGATATGGGATAGTGATGACCATTAGGTTGAGTGACATGGTCACAGATCCATGAGGTAACAAGATGATAATGCCTAGGTATGTTTGGGTGATTTCCAATCACCATGATTGGACAATGTTTCATTGGAGTCATGTGCACACAGATATGGCTCAAATCAAGGTAGTTTTGACAAATCATGTGGGTGGAGGACCATGTAAACCATGTGGATTAAGTGATGGTGATGAATATCAGTTATTTTTAGGGGTTCTCACCATATAAGTCCATGTGGATGGTGATGGAACATTAATTTAAGGTGATGATACCATCAGTTGGGGTGTAAGGGTTATTGTATTTCTTAATTCCATTAGTCTAGGTTATTAGGAGTATCAAAATTGGTGTGCCTTAGTAAATCTGGCTTTGAGCTGACGATAACTATGTATAAGAGGATATATATTGCCATAAATCATACTTCGAGCTTCGAAATGACATGGACTTCGGATCTGGGGTCTGAGGGACTAGGTACATTTGGATTGAGTATGTTGTCTGGACAATAGGGACATGCTTTGTTACACAAGGTGTCAGTTGGAATGAGGTGTTGGTGATACTTTTGCAGGAGGTTCCATAGGGATCTCTATCTTCTCACTCACCATGGGATTCCTTAGGCTCTATACTATGGACCCTCACTATTACAGTTGTACATGTGTAGAAAAATGTTGTATATCATATGTATAATTAGGGTAACATGGTATAATGGTGTTGGATGAAGTAGGTGAACACTTCTTTGCGGCTGCTAAGCACAAGGGAAGTAGATAGTTTATCATATATTTATGTGATGAATTTTTTTTGTTTATATTTTGTAAACACCTGAATTATTAGGGATGTGAGTTAGGCACATGTTGGTGGTGGTGTAATCAGATTTATTCTCACACCCTACACAAGCCCTTCAGGATTCATGTAGAATTTATGGATCTGCGATCAGATAAGGGACCAAACTTAAGAGACATACCCTAGTGGTTGAGTGGTACCTCTACAAGGGATGGATGGAAGTGGGTCATGGTGGTTCCACTATATCAGTTAGAGTTTACTTTTTTAGTTCCTTTTTTTCTCAGCATGCCTTATATGTATGTATTGATGTTCGACCATAATAAACCATGTTGTTCACTATTTTTTATGACTTTTTGTTTATTTTTTTTACAAATGGTATGATTTGAGGCATGTTTATTACTTTTTTTGTTTGTTTATGCTTCCACTATTGTATGTTATCGCTTCCCCTGATTTATTGGGTTTTCTTCCATTGGTGTATATACAAAGGCCATTATTATTATCATTCCCTAAGGGTATACTATCCCCACTATCACCCATTTACACCATCACTACTAATTGGAATCCTTTGACGTATGGGAAGGCATGCCTAAGTCCTAGTGATCTACTGGACTAGAGAATAGTTTAAGTGGAATCATGGATGGGGCGCTACAAATGGTATCCTGTTTTTTTATTCTCTAGGATTAGGTAGAATTGTTAGGCTGGATACTAATGGTATAAAAAATTCATTTTCTTTATTGGGTTTTACTATTTGGGTTATGGTAGACCAAATACTAGTATATAGTCAGAACTATGTGCATAGATCGTGTTTGGGTGCCTATAGCCCCATGCTCGGGGGGATGCCAATTTTCTAGGGGTGGTAAATTGATTATATTTTATTTTTAACTCTTATAATTGATTATATATCCACCTTTATTGGTGAACTTGGGTTTAAAGGTTATCATTATATGGATTTTTACCCTTATCCTGGTATGGTTAGAGAGTTTTAATTTGACTTTTCCCTAGGCACATAGGGTATTTTCATTTATGTTTGTGCATGTGATTGATTTTCATTAGGATCCTAGATTGTTCTAATAGGGTTTGGGTTGTTTAATGTGTCAAAAAGGGAATTTAAATAGTTTTTTCCTTCTTACCCTCCCTTTGGTGGTATTCTACTCAGTCAACCCAGACACATGGTTCTACTGAAATCTATGTGTGATTCTATGACATGTGATATGCAAGTGATATGCAAGTGATATATGGTCCTATATCTAGTATGAGTAGTCAAGGATGATGAATAGGGGTGAGCTATTAAGAGTGTCAGCAAAAAATATAAATAGTTTTTTCTTGTATAGCCTATTTGGTGGTATTCAACTTTGCTACCTCAGCTAATATGTGATGTATGACTCCAATGGGGGTAGGTAGGGGGCATGAGGCTTTGATATACAAGATACCTGACCCTGGTATGGGTAATTAAGGGGCATTAGGGCTAGATTTTGTGGGATAGTGTGTAGTAGGGGAGTGCGAGGGTGGTGGGATGTGCCTCCTGTTACAACTTCTTGTATTTTTGATATTTATATATGTACTATTATGGTTTTATGGCCATGATATTGGTTTTCAGCAAGATTCCAATGGATCATTAGGAGGTAGTTGATATGGTGTTGCATGAGTGTTCATAGTATGAGTCCTCTAAGGGTTGAGATAGGGCCCCAGAGAGTCGGGTTAATCCTGATATATGGGTACATGTACAACTACAAGCTCAGGTATAGGTAAGAAAGGTACTAAATATGGAATCATTTGGGTCATGGCATAAGGAACATCTTAGAGAGAGTCCAGTTTAGGTTGTCCAAGTAATCAAAAGAGGAGGTTAGGGAGATGATCCATCAATGGAATACCTCAATCTTGAGTTCTAGTTGAATCACCCACTTCTATTTTAGGGTGGGGGTGGACCACAGGTGGTAGAGAACTGGATAAAGTCAATCCAAACTATCTCCCACTAGCTCGAGACACCCCCAGGTCAGAGGGTGATGCTAGATACCTGTATTCTCTAAGGACTGGAAAAATTATGGTGGTGGTATGTACTAGTATAGGCAGGTAGATGTTAGGGACTTTCCTAGACGTATTTTGAGGCCAGATTATTTGATAACTTATTTCTAGTGATGTTACGGGTGGATAGAGCTTGAGAGTTCATGAATCTCTAGTTTGAAAATATTTTTACCATGGACTATGAAACCAATTCAACTTAATTGTCTCAATTTTCACATGGTATGGTGGGAAACAACATCACCATGGTCTATTGTTTTGAGGATGGACCAAGTCATGCCATCAAGTTATAGGTGAATATTTTCAAGTTTCCCTACTTTTCAAAGGAAGTTAACCAAGCATTGATAGCTAAATGAAATTTAAAGGATTTGTCTTAATCGATATGGGTGATGGCATCAGGTGATGAGGTTGGTGATTCTTTGGGTAGCCGAAAGCAATTTCTTGGGGAACCTCAGTTGGGATTCCAGCCTAGATATTTAGATAGACTATTAATGTGTGGGTCTTAAGCTTTGTACTTCTACTTTGGCAGGTTGAGACATGTCCGGAATCATTATGAGTGGCCTCCAAATGAATGTTGGGAGTTTGGATAGATGTCCCATCTCTAGAGGTTCTATAGAAATTCTTCTTGGAAAACTAGGATCCAAGGACCAGGACAGACTCAGAAATTTGAGGTCAGACTGGGGACAGTACCAAGAGTTTATATCTGGGAGTTATCTTCATACGGGGTTGTGTTAGAGATAGTGGGACCCAACAATTCAGTTAGTGTCCGGTGGCTGGCACATCTCCATAGGGATTCCAAGACATAGGTCGTCAGTCTTCAAGACAAGTTCACGCAATGGATATTCCAAGTGCAGAACTAACCCAAGAGATGACTATAGTAAGAGGTATTCTATAATGACAATCATGGATACAGTTTTCTTTTTTATGGTATTTTTCTAATTTTGATGCATGAGGTTCATGTGTATGGTTTTTAGACTTACCAGGTGATGGTTAGTAGGTTGGAATTGAATTTTTTTTGTAATATATGTATATGAGGTGTGTTGCACCAGGATTTTTATGGGTATTGATACGGTGTAGACTATATTTTAGGTATGTTAGAATTTGGGAATCGATGTGATGCATGTTTAATTTATGGTGTGTGGCACCAGAAATTCTTATGCAGATCTGATGATATGAGGGACCTCCTAGGTTTTGTGTGGGACATAGGCAGGAGGTGGGTATCTGATGAGATGTGAGACATAATGGGTGTAAGATGTGGAACATTTACAATTTGACCACCTAATGAGGTGTAGGAGTGATGATGCATCATTGGAAGCCTTTTGAGACTAATGATGGTCGATGGGCCATTAGAATTCTCTTTTTGGGGATGGGATGCAACTAGGTATGTAACTCCATAGGTGGGTCGTATCTTGAGGGGAGTCTACCTGTGACTTAACAACTAGGGTAGACCAGGTTGGTGTAAATGAGATGGTTATTTTTGGTACCATATTTGGGTAATGTCTTATATCTTGGTGATGATCTATTTTAACATGGGGATATTTTAAATTCTTGGGTTTTGAACAATCCATTTTCTAGATAAATTTAATTTTTTGATTTTGGTGAGTGGGCCAACATTCGTTTTGATCATTGGGACCTAATCCTGAGAGTCTCGTTAACAAAAATCCTTGTTTCAAGATGGATTTTAAGGCTCAACAAGTGAATGGGTGGTTTAAGATGGATTTTGGATTGTTTTTGGGTGTGTTGGAGCTAAAAACCCATATTTTCAAGTTGCATAAATAGAGGTGAATGATTTGAACAAACTATGAAGCCTCCCAGGAGTAACCATGTGTCTTTCCTTCCTCACTAGGAATGGATCATCAAACCATGAAATAGAGGTCATGTGGTCAGGCGACACCTTTTTATTTTTTAGAAGATGGATTCGCATGACCAAAGCATGTTTTGGGAAATTGTGTGCCTTAATAGTGTGAGGGTGGTTCTTGGGAATTGGAAAATGCCTGGTTAGTGAACAGTTTTCCAAACTGTGTGATAATTTTTAAGCCTCTTAAAATTTCCCAAATTATTATTTTCCCTATTTTATTTAAGAGGGCTTACAATATTTATTTTTCCCATGTTTGGCTCTCATATTAGGTAGTCATGGAGATCATTCTCTCCCTCACCTAAGCTTTGATCCAATCCCCTCATCTGATATTTGATATTCAATCTGTTGGTGTATAAGGATTTGTTTTAGTAAGGCCTTAGATCTGCTAGCCTATTTTCTTCTTTTCTCTCAATATATGATATGATAAATATGTGGGATTTGTTTTACCCTATTCTAAATGATTTTACCTAAAACTTTTATTTCTTCCAATTTTTCTCACTTTATAGGCAAATATCAAGCGAGTGGATGTATACAATTATGATGTAGGTGGTTCCTATATTTCTACATGATTTTATGATTGTTTCGTGGGTTCTCATAAATGTGGTCATGGATTGTATGAGAGGGACACTAAATAAACTGTTTTCTATGATTAAATTGTTCTAATAATGATATGGTATTCCCTTGGTCATGCCTTAGTCAACTACAAAAGGTTAATCTTGGAAAGAGGATTGGACAATCTTAGTATGTTTAGGTTATGGTTTAATTAAATTGAATTTTTTATATCAATTGATTGGTTCCATGGAAATTTGTTGGGATTGGCTCTAGGATTGAGGTGATGACAATCACCAAGACTGAGGAAATGTAATTCACCTTGTTTGGTGAGGCTAATATATATATATTGATTGTGTTGATCATATTTGGGAGGAATTAGTTGTTAGATTGAGGTTATGAGGTCATCAGGATGAGGGTAAGGCCCGTGTGATATGGGATGGTGATGACCACTAAGTTTAGCGACATGTTCATAGGGGCATGAGGTTCTGAGATGATGTGGCTTAGGTATGTTTGGGTTATTGTCACTCATCTTGATTTGTTTATGTGTTTTTGGAGTCATGTTCAAATAGATTAGACTCAAACTGAGTGGTGTTCCCCACTTGTATGGGTGGAGGCCCATAAAGACCCTACAAATTAGGTGATGGTGATTACCATTAGTTATGTTTGGGGATGATCACCAAAGAAAACAACATGGATGGAGATAGACCATGGATTGATAGTGATGAGACCATTTATTGGGGAATGAGGCTCACTGTATTACTTGAGGCTATTGGGATTGGTAATTGGGAGGATAGACATCATTGAGGATTGGGATGTCTGGCTTCAAGATAACAGTTATTTTGTATGGGAGTATATATATATCATTATGCCTTGGACATCAAGATTTGGTCTAATAGGGAATTTTGATATGGGTTCTAAGAGACTGGGTGAATTTTAATTGAGTGTGTTATTTATACGTCAAGAACATTTTTGTGATATGAGGTGTTATTTTTCATAATATACTAGTGATAGTTTTGCAGAAGGTTGATGAGGACTCTCCATCCTGTTACTCATTAGGGGATGCCTTGGGCTTTATGCTAAGGATCCTCTCCACTACAGTTATACATATGAAAAAACGTTTTGTATGTTATATATATATTTGGGGAAAATTGTATACCAGAATTGGATGAAGCAGGCGAACACTTCCTTATGCATTCTGAGCACAGGAGAAGCAGTTTTTGATCATATATTAATGTACTTGAATATTTCTTATTTATATTTTGTATACACCTACATTACCAGGTATAAGTTAAGAACACATTAGTGGTAAACTTCTGAGATTTATTCTCACAACCTAAATGGGCCCTTTAGGACATGTGTAGACCTTATGTATCTATGATCAGGTAAGCGAGTAAGCTTCGAAGATGGACCCTAGTGATCGGGTGGTACCTCCACATGGGATGTATGGTAGTGGGTCATGGTGGTTCCTCTACATAATTTGGTGTTTTCTTTTATAGTTAATTTTCAATCAAAATGCCTTATATATATGTATTGATGATCATCCGTGGGAAAAACTACTATTTACTATTTTATGATCTATTATATCATGTTATTTTTTGTTTACAATTGGTATGATTTGAGTTATCTTTACTACTATTTTTTTCTTTTTATGCTTTCTTTATTGCATGTTACTACTTATGTTGACTTATTGGTCTTACTTACAATATTTTATATACATATATAATTATTAGTATCATTCCCTAAGGGTATATTCTCCCCATTTTCACCTATTTACACCCTATCTTCAAATCTTGAGCCTTTAGAGTACGGGAAGGTGCACCTAAAGCCCAGTGGTCAACTTGCCCATAGTACTGTTTAACTGGAATCGAGGTTAGGGAACTACAGTGAGGATGCCTTCGAGTCAGATGGTGGTCCTAGTGGGTAGTATTATTCAGGGATACACTAGGAAATTGTGGAGTCTGGAGACTCAGTCACACAATGAGACAACCTAATTTAGTTCATATTTCGAGTGTCTCTTCAGGGAGAACCTCTATCCAACCATGTTGTGATTATTCAACATTCATGAGCTTCAATAGTTTTAGTAGGGTATCTTGACTGTGGAAGAGCATTTTAAGAGGTTCACTAACCTCTCAAGATAGTCTATAGATACAATTTGAGATCCTTTATTCAAATAATTAACTTTTTACTGGATATTACATCAAGATATCAAGGTTATAGTGATATATCTTTTCATTCTAACCTATATTGGAGTTCCTAAGCAAGCATTGGTAATGGAGAGATTCATAGAAGATAATATGCTGATAGTTAGTATTGGTAGTGGGAACACTGGATCTGAGACCTCAATAGATAGTAATTGATGGCAGTCATAGGGATCCAGGTAAGTAAAATGGTTTAGGAGGTGATCATAGTATAGAGGATCTGTAGTTTAGGGCTCTCAAGGTGGTTCTAGTCATCCAAGAGAGAGGTGTTCTTTCTCTTTTGATGGTTAAGGACGTGTTGTGTGGTATTTTCTGACTCATCATATAGTTATCAAGGAGATGGTAAATGGACTGCCAAGATAGGGATAATAGCAGGGGAAAGGAGGTCTATAGGGAGGATAATGTGGAAGAGGAGCAGGTAGAGCAGTATGTGGTGAAAGGAATTTTGACCTATTTCCACCACCACCAACAAGTGTTCCATGCCAGATTGAGGGAGTAGGTGGGAAGGGATGAGGATTGATGAAGGTAGTGGAGGCCTATGACCTTGAGGCTCCCTAGATGAATAGAGGCATGATATGTGTCTTCTCTACTTTAGTTATGGTACTTATAGTCATCGGTGTGTGTAACACCCTGGGATTTTATGAGAATTATTCTTTTTAATTTCTTTGATTTATTTTGTTGTACACTACAACAAGATTATCTTGCACTATACGCAACACCGTATTAGCTTGTAGTATACGCAACACTATTCTTAGCTTGCATTATATGCAAAAGAAACCTTCCTTGATAGCTTGCATTGTACGCAATACCGAGTTTCACTAAACAACAATATGTTATTAAAATATTATATAAACTGGCCATTATGAATAGTAATACCCACTTTTTAAAATTTTATAAATTTTATCTTTCAAAATGGAATTCATTTTTGGATTTTTAATATCGAAATTATCCTAGGGTGAATTTGTGGTATTTTTCTAAAAGCTTTCAATTTTTGATGAATAGTGAAAACACTGAGTTATTGGTAAAAACTGACTTTTTATAATCATTTATTTTTTTAAAATTTATTTTAGGTCAAAATAGATACATAATACGTATATATGTTCAATGTAATTCATTGGAGTCATTTTATAATAATTTTAGATATATAAAAATTTTATTGAACTATTTATCGTTTTTCACTCACCTCATTGGAGCATTTGAAAATTTACAAAAAACATAATTTTACTGCTTCTATGATTTGAATTTTGAAAATACGAGAGACACTATTAATATCAAAGAGTAATATGTGGTTCAATAAGATAAAAATAATTTTTGTTAAATAGTAACTTTTTACTTTTATTTACCACGGTTAAAAGTAAATAGAGTAATTAAGGGTAAAAATGATATTATTATTACCCTAAAACATGTCCTAATTCTATTGGATATGTGTATTTAGAACAAAAACAACCTTAGGAATAAAATATTACCCTTTATGTCCACTTGTATTAGATTAGAACATTTATTATTATTTTATTTAAAGAAGAGTTAAAATAGTTAAAATAAAAGTTTAATAACAAAAACATTTTTAATATAGGGTTATACATAAGATAAATTCGACTATAAATATTAATTAGAAAGATAAATAAATTTCCTATTGTATTTTATTTATATTCTATAGACATTGAATAATTTAATTTATTTATGACACAATGATGATGCAGTAATTATCTTATTAATGAAATATTAACATAATTGATATTATAAATACACAAATAAATGTAATTTGAGACTTTTTATGAATTAAAATAATTTTCATGGTTAATATAACATATTAGGGTTGGTTAGAGGAATTTTTTTATATATAATAACGCTTTTATGAATTTAGAGAAAACAAAATAACAAACAGTGTCAATATTGACATTAAAGAGTTTTTAAAACAAATATTATATTATTAATGGATATAATGGTCCTAAAAATATAAGGTTTGGCCAAAAGACCTATATAATAATATTTATGACATTAATTAACCAATTGGGGTTCGATTGGAAGTTTATAGTAAGTTTATTAACCATATAGTGTAAGAATACAAAAAGACACGGTAAAAGTTAAATTATTTAACTATGAGTTAAATCTAAATGATAAGGTTAAATGGTAACATAAACTTGTTTAAAACCTATAGGTTGAGAGGATTTATACCCATCCTCATCCTATCCTCGAAATAATTCACTTTGGATCCATTATAAATCGAATATGAATTTATTATAAAATAATGTTTTATGTTTTTCCTAAGGTGCCCCTCACCTCTCTTATAAAAGGGCCCTCCCCCTTCTCTATAATTCACACCTCCAAAGCCATTTGGCTCAGAAAAACCCTGCCCAAATACCCTCCCAACTATCCCACCTTCATTATAGAGGCCTTCCTTTAGTTATAAAGCCAACCTAAGTATCCCTTTTGATCAAATCAAAAGGAAGAACCCGAAGAAGAGGTAAATATCTCACCACCTATTTCAGGTTCCTTTCTTCTTCCACTTCATCATTCTTTGTTGTTTCCATTATAAAATAATAACTCCAGTACCTTTTATATACTGTGATTTATTATAAAAATTTTATAACCATATTAGTTATTTTATCCATCCTATGAATCAAAAATTCACCACACGTGCGTACGTACGGCATACCGTCTCCACGTCGTGGTGTGGTTTGTTATTCAAACATTTCATCATTTGGATGGGTATAATAGTGAGTATAAATGATATAAATAATAAATATAACATTATTATTATTATTTATATATGATATAACTTCCAATTATATACTATTTTAATATCAAAAGAATTATATCATCGCTCGTATGTACGTACGGCCTACCGTCTCCATGAACGGTGTATTTCATTCCATTTATAGATCTATCATATATATTTATATGATGAATATATATTATATATAAATCATGTTTTAAATTCTGTAATTAAGTAAATCAGGATATAAGTAAGAACAAAAAGTAGAAACACGTATGATAAATGAAACGATTTTACCCAAAACACAGCTTTAACATGGAATTTACAAAAGAACGGGTAACATAAAGTCATAAGTGAATCATATATGATATCATAAATATTATTATGGTTATGTCACAAATTAATAATATGTTTAAACCCACTATATTGGAGTCTTGGACACATATGGAAGAAATTGGACATTTGGTAAGGGATAATTTTGCAATCTCATTTTTATCCAAGATTGCTTATACGTAAGTATTTACTGGTGTTATATTTTTCATACATGTCCACAAAAAATGTTTTTTATAAAGTTGTTAATATTATTCCATGTATGTTTAAAGTCATGTTTACCCCTCTTTGACTTTAACATTGGGTTATGGAAGGAATCTTTCTTTTGTTTACCATACGAGGAACTTTTTGACATTTCCGAAAAAAGTACGAGGAGAGTTTTTTTTTAACTTATACGGCATGAATGGATTTTTACAGTTTCATAACACCTAATTTTCATGAATATTCCTCTACAATATGTCATAAATATTTTCAACAAAATCATTTTCTTCTAAAATTTCATGGAATTTTGTGAAAAGAAAATGATTTTGAAGAAGAAAGGATATTTTCCTCATGAATTCATTTCAAGTGTTTTATCAAAACCATTTTCTGTCTAAGATGACATTATTTCATATGTGTATGTTTCAAATATAATGTCTCTATGATTTAAATGGTTTCAATTTTCCTATAATGAAATGATATCCATTTGTTTTATAAGTATTATGTTATGATGGGATGATGTTTATGAAACCCATTTTATTTTTTGGGTTATGATGAATGATTGATGTTTATGGTGTGGCACACGTAAGAATGATTTCACTATGAGATGAGTGGGACCTATATATCCCTCCAGTTAATTGGGTAAAGATTTATATCTCATGAGATAGACATGGCTGTAATGGAAAGTAAATCGGGTACAGTAATACAGGGCTAGAATGGCAGGTAAACCCAATTCAGTAATGGGCTTTGTCCACTATGATAGTCTTGGTAGTAATGCCTTGGGTACTATGGAAATAATATCATGTACTTAATGGTTTTCTAAAACTACATGTTCTATTTCCATTCTATTTTATCGTGATTGATGTTCTATTATGATCTATGTGTTACGTACTACCATGTTTAATGTCATTTCTCAAGATTTTGATGTTTAAACTTTATGTTCATGTTTTTATGTTCAAATGTATATGGGTTATTTTATTTTCTCCATGCTTACCCTTACTGAGCATTTGAGATCACCCTTTTTATGTTTTATTTTCCCCCAGGATATAAAGGAAGGTTTTAGGTATGAAAAAAAAGAATATCTTTATGAGAGATGTTGAAGATCTTTCACCATGATTGGAAGATTATGTTCTAACTTTCCAAAGATACTAAACTAATATGGTCATTGGGCATTTTTTTGTAATTTATTAAGTATTCCAAAAAGGTAATGTAATGTTCATGTACATAAAGATTTGGTTCATTATAGTTTGTATTAGAGTAAAGGTTTAGTTAACCTTTGGAAACTATGATGCAAAAACTTTAGTGAAATCCCTAGATACATTTCTAAGGTATGTCTAGGGATGTCCCTAAGGTTAATTATAAGTATATGTTATAGTCTTAGAATTATGGTAAAAATATTAGAATTTATCCTAAGATGTTATATATTGAAGGTACTTCCCCTTTATTATGGTGTTTTCCTAGCATGATGTTTTCCTCTTACACTATTCTTTTTGGGTTTTAGATGATTGCTGGAACCCGAAGGAATCATGTTGATCAATGTAATGAGAAAATTAATGATTTTCCTCCTTAATAAACAAATGTTATGGGTGATGGAGTGAAAAATATTATTTCTATACTTACACAAGATATGAATCATTCTGGACTTCCGAATGAGTAGAGAAGGGAGCAATATTTTTTTGAGGCCTTCATGAGGCAACGTCCACCTTCTTTCAGTGGGTCTTCTAATCCACTTGTTGTTGAACAATGGATTAGTACCATTGAAAATATATTTTATATACTTTGATGTTTGGAACATGAAAAATTCATTCTGGCTGTTTACCATTTAGAAGGTGAAGCAGACCAGTGGTGTACTCTAATTAAGAATACAAGGCCCCAAGGTGAAATTGAATCCATGGAATGGGATGAGTTCAAGAACTTATTTTTTAATAAGTACATCCCTTGTATTCTTCGTACAAAGATGGAAAAAGAGTTCCTTGAGCTTAAGAAAAAGGATGATGAATCTGTTGGTATATAAAAGGTGAATTTTACAAGGCTTTCAAGGTATTCATCTGGCTTTATCATCCAACTTGAAAGTAAAGTTGATCGATTCTTCAGTGGCTTCAAACCAAGTCTTCGAAGGGCATTAGCTATAAGAGACTTCAGTAGGTATGAATAAATTGTGTGTTGTGCTATCAAGGTAGAACTGGAATTTGGTGTTACATATCCATATCATGGTTCTGACATGAAACGAATGATGGAGTTCAACGAAAAATCTCAAAATAATGGTGAAAAGAAGGCGAATGTTTCATTATGCTCAAAGTGTGGAAATAAGCATGGTGGAGATTGTATTAAAGGGACTAGAAAATGTTTTAAGTGTGGAAAAGAAGTTCATCGAGTAACTTAGTGTCGAAGTAAGGGAAAAAGGGTAGCTAATGATGTGAATAGAGAAAAGACTACAGAGAACGCACCACCAACAATTCAATGCTACAAGTTCAAGGAAATGGGGAATTATGCTAATCAATTCCCTAATACAAGGGTTAATGATGATTGACATCAAAAACCTCTTAAGAAAAAGGACAAAGGGAAGTCACATGCGATCACTATTGGTGATGTTCAATATGAAAATGATGTGATGAAATGATTAATTGTTTATGTAATGGGATTCCAAAATAATGTTGTATATAGTATCGTGGAATATTGGAATATTTATGTATTAGTCTATTGTGGTTTTCAATAATTTTATGGTACCGGTAACCATGAAAAGTGATTGAAATATTTTTGGAAGGCAGATGATATGCGCATAATGAATGGATAAAGAGATAATGAAATGTCTGATAGTATTAATGATCTCATATAAGGAAAAAGTGATATCATGGTTTGAGTATATAGGAATTTTTGGATTTTGTTATGTGGAAAGAGTTGACTTTGATATCATTCATGTTTTCACAAAGATTCTATGGTAATTCATGTTTCAAGAGAATACATGATTAAGGTATTCATGTGTTTGGAATGTGACCAACAAGATATATCTTATGATATACGGGGAATAAATGATGGTATTCACATGCTTGGTTGATGAAATTTCTAGTAATCGTTGTCTTTATACTATGAACTTGGATAGAAGTATTTTGGATAAGACTAAAGATTTGAAATGGATTATTTTGGACATAATATTATATTGTTTATGGATATAACCTTTTTTCGATATTATTTCTGGAATGTTATAATAGTGTAGTTTTAGAAAAAGGACAACCTACAGGACGGGAGACAACCTATTGCATCGGACAAGGATATGGGAATTGAACCCACAACCGAAGTGCGACAGGACTTTATCACCTACCTCTGGCCTACAGGAAGTCCCTGGTTATTAGAAACTAGACTTATTTTATTAAGAGGTATAATAGATGAAGTATAAGTCCATTTTTGGAATCATATACGATTAACCTCACCATAGATGGACTTATGTATATTTGAAAACTTTTGCTAACCTTTTGTTTGAGACAGAGGGAATGACCCATCATTCTATCACATTATCTGCTAACACTTCACGAATGACAAATTCAACTTCATTTCTTTAGTATATGAAGTGGAAATTGTTCATGGAACAACCAACGGTGAGATTGTACCAAAATCAAGTAAGCATTTCTTCAAATTCAAAATTTTTCAACGTTAGGGAAATGATATTGAAAACCAAAAAATGTTGTCCTAGTACCCTAATATCTGATGAATCAGATGGTACCTTAGATCATAAAAAATTTATGGATTTGTTATTGTTTTCTTTTTCATATCCATGTTCTTTACCACTCTCTATTAGAACATGATGGTTAGATTTCTCTTCCATATCCATATTTTCAGCTATATTCTCCGATGTGGAAACCCAGTGATGAGTTACTTTGGGTATCCATTTTGTTTCTAATGTTCCTTTTTAAAACTATGTTTTAATACTTCTTTTTATGATGTGGGTTTCTATGAAAGAAACTTTAAAGTAGAAAACCATTTATAACCTCGACGAATTTCGAGGGCGAAATTCATTTTAAGGGTGGCAGAATGTAACACCCTAAGATTTTATGAGAATTATTCTTTTTAATTTCATTTATGTCTTTTTTTGTACGCTACACCAAGATTATCTTGTGCTATACGAAACACCGTATTATCTTGTATTATACGAAACACTATTCTTGGCTTGCATTACACACAAGAGCAACCTTCCTCGATAGCTTGCATTGTATGTAATACTGAGTTTCACTAAACAATGATATGTTATTAAAATATTATATAAACTAGCCATTATGAATATTAATACCCACTTTTTGAAATTTAATAAATTTCATCTTTCAAAATGGACTTTTTTTTATTCGGAATATCGAAATTAGCCTAGGGTGAATTTTTGGTATTTTTCAAAAAAAATTCAATTTTTGATGAATAGAGGAAACACTAAATTATTGATTAAAACCGATTTTTTATAATAATTTATTTTATTTAAATTTATTTTAGGTCAAAATATATACATAATACCTATATAATTTCAACGTAATTCATTGGAGTCATTTTATAATAATTTTAGATATATATAAAAATTTTATTGAACTTTTAACTGTTTTTTACCCACCTCCTAGGAGCATTTGAAAATTTACATAAAACTTAATTTTACCACTTCTGTGAGTTGAATTTCGAAAATATGAGAGACACGGTTAATATCAATGAGTAAAATGTGGTTCAATAAGATAAAAATTGTAACACCCGAGACTTTTATGTTATATAAATCATCAAAGGAATCTTTTTCTACACAACACTTGCTTGGCTTGCTTTACACGCAATCGCGACCTTCCTCGATAGCTTGCGTCGTACGCAATACCGAGTTTCACTAAACAACATTATGCTATTAAAACTAGCCGTTATGAATAGTAATAACCACTTTTTGAAATTTTATAAGTTTTATTTTTCAAAATGGACTTCATTTTTGGACTCAGAATATCGAAATTAGCCTAGGGTGAAATTTTGGTATTTTTCTGAAAACTTTCAATTTTTGATGAATAGTGAAACCACTAAGTGGTAGGTTAAAAACTGAATTTTGCATAAAACTTAATTTTACCGCTTCTGTGAATGGAATTTCGAAAATCCGAGAGACACTTTTAATATCAAGGACTAAAATGTGGTTCAATGAGATGAAAATAATTTTTTGGTGAATAGTAACTTTTTACCTTTTTTACCGCGGTTAATAGTAAATAGGGTAACTAAGGGTAAATATGATATTAATATTACCCTAACACATGTCCTAATTCTATTGGACAAGTGTAATTCGACCAAAAACAAACTTAGGAATAAAATATGACCATTTAGGCCCACTTGGATTAGATTAGGACATTTATTATTAATTTATTTAAACAAGGGTTAAAATAGTTAAAATCAAAGTTTAATAAGTAAATCATTTTTAATATGGGGTTATACATAAGATAAATTCGATTGTAAATATTCATTAGAAATCTAAAAAGATTTCCTACATGATGGTATTTTATTTGTAATTTTTAGACATCAAATAATATAATTTATTTATGACACAATGATGATGCAGTAATTATCTTATTAATGAAATATTGACATAATTGATAATATAAATACCACAATAAATGTAATTTAAGACTTTTTATGAATTCCACTAATTTTCTAGGTTACTATGATATATTAGTGTTGATTTAATCAACTTGGTTCGAACATATAATTCTGTTATGACTTTCACAAAAATCATATATCAAATAGTGTCAAAATTGACACAAAATAGTTTTTAAATCAAATATTATATTACTAATTGTTATTTTATTCCTAAAAATCTAAGGTTCGGCCAAATGACTTAGATAAGGATATATATATTAATAATAAACAATTTGGGGTTCTTTTGGCATGTTATAGTAAGTTTATTAACCATATAGTGAAATAAAACAAAAAGACATGGTAAAAGTTAAATTATTTAACTTAGAGTTAAATCTAATTGATAAGGTTAAAATAATACCCTAAACTTGTCTAAATCTTATTGGTTGATAGGATTTCGACCCATACCCACTTTATCTTCGAAATAACACCCTTTGGAACCATTATAAACCGATTTTGACTTTAATATAAAATAATATTTTGAGATATTCCTAAGGTGCCCCTCTCCTCCCTTATAAAAGGGCACCTCCTCCCCCTCCTCCTCACACCAATTTGAGCACTCAAGCTCGGCCAACCCCTGACATTTTCTCCTCTCCACTTCCCTAGAATAATCCTAGAGGTCCTGGTCATCTTCAAAGACCAATCTTAGTTCCCTAAGTGGAGGATTCAAAGAGGCGTTCCAAAGAAGAGGTAATATCCATTACCGATCTTTTCAATTTCTTTCGTCTTCAACTTCTTCTTCTTTAGTTTTTTCATGACAAAGTAATAACATCAGTATTACTTACATAATGATATGTTATTATAAATATGAAACAACCCTAATTCACCTTCTATCCATCCTACGGAAAAATGAAATCACCGCGCGTGCGTACGTACGGAATACCGTCTCCACGCCGTGGTGTAATCTATTTTCCACCATCACCTTACAAGGATGGGTATAATGGTGTAATGAGTAACTATATATTATTATTATGAAGTAATATTGATACTGAAATAATATATATATATATATACTCCAATACAATTCCACGATCATAGGAACGATATCATCACTCGTGCGTACGTACGGAATACCGTCTCCACGATGTGATGCGACTCGTTCTACATGATCTTCATTTCATAATGATTATATAAATGAATTGAATGAATGAATATGGTATATAATACACTAATACCATTCTGGAAATGAAGTATCTATAACCTAAAGATAAGAATAAGAATTTATTCGACAAAACACGCATAAGAACAAAAAGTTATAAAGACCCGAGTAACAAGTAACAATGAAATATTACTAACAAGAAGCTAATAATATGACCATATATGATATCATATCAATATGTATGATTCTGGAATAAGTCAATAACATTATTTAAACCATTATACAGGAGCTTCGGACACGAACAAAGCAAATCGGACCTAAGGTAAGGGAAATATCACAATCTCATTTTTATCCGAGATTGTTTATTCGTAAGTATTCACTGGGGTGTATTTTATCATCCACATCCATGTTTCATCAATATGTAATATTATTTCTATCCACATACAATTGTTTAAATCCATTTTTACCCTTCGGTGAGTTTTTAGTAATATGTATGAAAGGAATCTTTTGTCGTACGAGGTACTTTTTGACTTTTCCGACAAAAGTACGAAGAATGTTTTTTTTAACTTATACGGAATGGATGGATTTTTAAAACATTATTTCCAAGAAGCTTCCTTTACAAGTTATCAATTTTATTTTTAATCAACTTCTTTTATTTTAAAGTCGTATGACATGTTATGAAAGGAAAAATGTTTTTGAAGTAGAAAGGATATTTTCCTCAAGAATGGAGTTCAAGTATTTTATCAAAAGTATTTTCCATCTAAGATAATAAAAGGGTTCTGTTTTTATCCCTATTATTACATGGATTTGATTATGTTGTGATGGAAATATTTTTATGAATTCCTTTATCTTATATGAATTGTTTTATGATTTTATGATGTTTCAAGAATCCCATTTTTGATTATGTGGCACACATAAGAAAGGATTCATTATAAGATGGGTGGGACCTATATCTCCCTCCAATGCATTGGGTAAAGATTTTATATCTCATGAGATAGACATGGCTGGAACGGAAGGTTATTTCGGTTCAGTGATACAGGACTGAAACGTGGAGTGAACTCGGTTCAGAAATGGACTTTGTCCACTAAGATAGTCTTGGCAATGAGTCATGACTAACAAGAAATGATTTTCCATGATTATGTGTGCATGCCACAAAGTTTCAAGTTTTATGGGGATCTCATTTTCACTTCTATGATTTATTCCATGTTAAGATATTATGATCTCTTTTGCAGGTTTTGATTTTCAAAAAGATATGATATGATTTTTATCTCCTTTATTTGCCCTTGCTGAGCATTTGAGCTCACCCTTTTATGTTTTCTTTTCCCCAGGTCAGGAAGATGGATATTAAGTAGAATATGCTAAAAGGGACCCTAGATATGATGAAATAAATGGGAGACACTGTAGAATATTTATGAACTAGTTGTTTATGTTTCCCAGTTTCTAAAGACACTATACCTATACGGTCCTTTGTGGTTTTTTCATATGTTGTAATAAGTGTGCTTCAATTTTGAAGTATTAACAATGTATGTAAAGTATGGGTCGTTATAGTTGGTATCAGAGGAAAGGTATAGTCAACCTTTGGAAACTAGGATGTGAAAGCCTTAGTAAGAACCCTAAGGATAAGTCTAAGCATAGAACACAATCTTAGTGTTTTAGAAATGACCTTGAATAACCTAGGATAAGACCTTAAGCATGAAAATTTTATTCTTGAATTATGTGGTTTTCCTATTATAATTAGTGTTGCTCACACTATTCTTCTTGGTTTTAGTCAATGGCTGGAACCCGAAGGAACCGTGTTAATGCAGAATGCGATGGGCAATGCAATGATTGTCCCCCTGAGCAACCAAACGATATGGGAGCTGGAATGCAAAATCTTGTAGCCATGCTCACACAACTTTCTCAAGCTATGAATCATGCAGGACTTCCAAACGAGCAAAGGAGGGAGCAACATTCTGTTGAACGCTTCATGAGGCAGCGTCCACCTTCATTCAGCGGGTATACTGATCCATTAGTTGCTGAACAATGGATTAGTACTACTGAAAAGATATTTTCAGTTCTTCAATGTTCTGAACATGATAAAGTCATCCTAGCATTGTATCGTTTGGAAGGAGATGCTGATCAATGGTGGAATCTTATTAAGAATACGAGGAAAATGGATGAAATTGATTCAATGGAATGGGACGAGTTCAAGAACTTATTTTTCAATAAGTACTTCCCTCGTATTCTCCGAACAAAGATGGAGAAAGAGTTTCTTGAACTGAAGCAAAGGGATGATGAATCTGTTGGTACCTATGAAGCAAATTTTACAAGACTTGCAAGGTATGCTTCTGGTATTATTATCCAACCTGAGAGTAAGATCGATCGATTCTTTAGTGGCTTAAAACCAAGTCTTCGAAGGGCATTATCCATAAGGGACTTCAATAGCTACGAGGATATCGTTCGATGTGCTCTCAAAGTCGAGATGGAGATTGGAGTAACCCATCAGTCACATGGGTTTGATAAGAAGAGGAAGATGGAATTCAAAGGAAAATCTAATGAGCAAACTGAAAAGAAGATGAGCTTTCCCTTATGCTCAAAGTGTGGAAAGAAACATGGAGGGAGTTGTCTTAAAGGGACAAGTAAATGTTTTAAATGTGGAAAGGAAGGTCATCGGGCATTTGAATGCCATGATAATGGGAAGAAGATGTCCAATGATTCAAATAAAGGAAGGGATACGCAGAATGATCCTATTACACTTCAATGTTTCAAGTGCAAGGAGATGGGGCATTATGCCAATCAATTCCCAAATCCAAGGGTTGATGATGATGGTCGACGTCAACAAAATCCTAAGGCTAAAGACAAAGGAAAGTCACATGCAATTTCTATCAGTGATGTGGAGTACGATAATGAAGTGGTGAAAGGTACACTTACCATCCACTCTAAAGTAGCAAATGTTTTATTTGATTCTGGATCCACCCACTCTTTTATTTCTAAAGAATTTTCTAAGGGTATCACCGCATTACCTCAACAATTAGATGTTGAGTTAGCTGTGACAACACCTAATGGCACAACAGTCGCATCAGAAGTTTATAATTCTTCTCCGATCGAAGTTTGTGGGAAAGTGCTTCCTGCAAATCTTGTGATCCTTCCTTTAGTGGAATTTGATGTGATTCTTGGCATGGATTGGCTTTCTCTACATGGAGCTCATATCAATTGCCAAAGAAGGGAAGTCACGTTTCATATTCCAGATCAATCTACGATCGTTTATCAATGCAAGGATGAACATAATCTTCCAGTGGAAATTTCTTCCATCTTATGGGTATTGATTCCACTAAATGAAGGTTATTTATCTCAAATGGTTGGTGAGAAACTCACGATTAAGAATATGCCTATCGTACGGGAGTTTGATGATGTCTTTCCGGAGGAATTACCGGGTCTTCCACCAAATCGTGAAGTTGAGTTTTCAATAGAACTCGTACTGGGCGCTTTGCCAATTTCAAAGACACCTTATAGAATGGCCCCAATTGAGTTGCAGGAATTGAAGAAGCAACTCCAAGAGAATCTTGATAAGGGATTCATATGCCCTAGTGTGTCACCTTGGGGAGCACCTGTTCTATTTGTTAAGAAGAAAGATGGATCAATGAGACTCTGCATTGATTATCGAGAACTTAACAAGATCACTATCAAGAACAAATATCCTCTCCCACGTATTGATGACTTATTTGACCAACTACGCGGAGCTCAATACTTTTCCAAGATTGATCTTCGTTCAGGGTATCATCAATTAAGGGTCAAAAAGGAGGATATACCAAAGACGGCTTTCCGTACAAGGTATGGACACTATGAATTTATAGTGATGCCATTTGGTCTTACTAATGCCCCTGCTATCTTCATGGATCTAATGAATAGAGTCTTTAGAGACTATCTTGATCAATTTGTGGTAGTCTTTATTGACGATATTCTTGTCTATTCAAAGAGCAAGGAAGAGCATGAAGATCACTTGAGAATTATATTGAATACCCTGAGAAAGGATAAGCTTTATGCCAAATTTACCAAGTGTGAATTTTGGCTTCAAAAAGTTTCATTTTTGGGTCACATAATCTCAAAAGAGGAGATATCTGTGGATCCAGCAAAAACAGAGGTTATCGAAAGATGGTCGAGACCAACAACAGTAACTGAGATTCGAAGTTTTCTTGGTTTGGCTGGATATTATCGACGTTTTGTAAAAGATTTTTCACGATTATCTAATCCAATCACCAAGTTGACTCGGAAAGGAGTTAAGTTTGTCTGGACAGAGGAATGTGAAGAGAATTTCAAGGAGTTGAAAAGAAGGTTATCCAGTGCACCTGTGCTCACACTGCCTTGTAGTGGAGAAAGGTTTGTGATCTACAGTGATGCATCCAAGAAGGGATTGGGGTGTGTTCTTATGCAAAATGATATGGTGATAGCTTATGCCTCACGACAGTTGAAAATCCATGAGCAAAATTACCCAACACATGATTTGGAGTTGGCTGCGGTAATCTTTGCATTAAAGATTTGGAGGCATTACCTTTATGGTGAAAGGTGTGATATTTATACTGATCATAAAAGTTTAAAGTATATTTTCACACAAAAGGAGCTGAATATGCGCCAAAGAAGATGGTTGGAGCTGATTAAGGATTATGACTGCTCAATCCATTACCACCCTGGGAAAGAAAACAAGGTGGCAGATGCATTAAGTCGACAAGACCATGCTAGTTTATCCATGATGAGGATCACAAAAGATCCAATATTTATGGATTTACAAAGGATGGATCTTGGAATTATAATGGAAGGGGAAAAATCTTATCTTTCTCAAATGAATGTTCAACCATATATACATGTGAAGATTAAAGAGGCACAGAAAGAAGATGTCGAGTTACAAAAGAAGGTGAGAAATGTTCCTGAATTCAACCTTGATTGTGATGGGATAATAAAGTTTAGGAATCGGGTTTGTGTTCCTCCCATCCCCGAATTAAAGAAGGAGATGCTGGATGAGGCTCATAGTTCTTCATTCTCTATTCATCCTGGAAGCACGAAGATGTATAGGGACCTGAAAGAGTACTTCTGGTGGGATGGCATGAAAAGAGATGTTGCTGAATATGTCTCTCGATGCTTGGTTTGTCAACAAGTTAAAGCTGAGAGACAGAAGTCTAAGGGGATGTTACAACCATTACCCATACCCGAATGGAAATGGGAAAACATCACTATGGACTTTGTCACAGGACTTCCTAAAACATCCAAAGGCAATAATGCTATCTGGGTCATAGTTGATCGTCTTACAAAGTCTGCACACTTCATTCCTATTAGAGAGGATTTCTCTCTAGATCAGCTTGCCAGGATATATGTAAAGGAAGTGGTAAGATTGCATGGAGTACCACTTTCTATTATATCTGATCGGGATCTGAGATTTACCTCGAAGTTCTGGCGAAGTCTTCAGCATACTCTGGATACAGAGTTGAGTTTCAGCACTGCTTATCATCCCCAGACAGACAGTCAGTCTGAGAGAACAATTCAAACCCTAGAAGATATGTTGAGAGCTTGCTCTATGGATTTCAAAGGAGGTTGGGATCAACACCTACCTTTGGTGGAATTTTCTTATAATAATAGCTTTCACTCCAGTATTCAGATGGCTCCTTATGAAGCTCTCTATGGAAAGAAATGCAGGACTCCAACTTGCTGGGATGAAGTTGGGGAAAGAAAGCTATTAGGACCTAATCTCGTTGATGAAATGGAAGAGAAGGTCAGATCTATTCAACAACATATAAGAGCAGCTCAGAGTCGACAGAAAAGTTATGCCGACAACCGAAGAAAAGACCTAGAGTTTGAAGTGGGTGATAAAGTGTTCTTACGAATATCTCCCTGGAAGAGGGTTATGAGATTTGGAAAGAAGGGGAAGTTGAGCCCTAGATATATCGGTCCTTTCGAAATACTGGATCGTGTTGGGAAGGTAGCTTACCGATTGGCGCTTCCACCTAATCTCTCTCAAGTTCATGATGTGTTCCATGTATCTCTCCTGAGAAATTACATACCTGATCCTTCACATGTACTCAGCTCAGAAGTTGTACCGCTGGAGCAAGATCTTTCTTATGAAGAACAACCGATAGAGATTCTGGATCATAGCGAAAAAGTCCTACGAAACAAGACCACTCGATTGGTGAAAGTTTTATGGAGGAACCACCAACTTGAAGAATCTACATGGGAGCTTGAGGATATGATGAGGGAGAATTATCCTCATCTGTTTGTTACAAAGTAACGAATTTCGAGGGCGAAATTCTTTTTAAGGGGGTAGAATGTAACACCCGAGACTTTTATGTTATATAAATCATCAAAGGAATCTTTTTCTACACAACACTTGCTTGGCTTGCTTTACACGCAATCGCGACCTTCCTCGATAGCTTGCGTCGTACGCAATACCGAGTTTCACTAAACAACATTATGCTATTAAAACTAGCCGTTATGAATAGTAATAACCACTTTTTGAAATTTTATAAATTTTATTTTTCAAAATGGACTTCATTTTTGGACTCAGAATATCGAAATTAGCCTAGGGTGAAATTTTGGTATTTTTCTGAAAACTTTCAATTTTTGATGAATAGTGAAACCACTAAGTGGTAGGTTAAAAACTGAATTTTGCATAAAACTTAATTTTACCTCTTCTGTGAATGGAATTTCGAAAATCCGAGAGACACGGTTAATATCAAGGACTAAAATGTGGTTCAATGAGATGAAAATAATTTTTTGGTGAATAGTAACTTTTTACCTTTTTTACCGCGGTTAATAGTAAATAGGGTAACTAAGGGTAAATATGATATTAATATTACCCTACCACATGTCCTAATTCTATTGGACAAGTGTAATTCGACCAAAAACAAACTTAGGAATAAAATATGACCATTTAGGCCCACTTGGATTAGATTAGGACATTTATTATTAATTTATTTAAACAAGGGTTAAAATAGTTAAAATCAAAGTTTAATAAGTAAATCATTTTTAATATGGGGTTATACATAAGATAAATTCTATTGTAAATATTAATTAGAAAGATAAAAAGATTTCCTACATGATGGTATTTTATTTGTAATTTTTAGACATCAAATAGTATAATTTATTTATGACACAAAGATG
Organism: Viscum album; assembly: GCA_963277665.1. NCBI lineage: Eukaryota > Viridiplantae > Streptophyta > Magnoliopsida > Santalales > Viscaceae > Viscum > Viscum album. The sequence goes on from OY728140.1 coordinate 1,453,410,111, forward strand.
ATGCAGTAATTATCTTATTAATGAAATATTGACATAATTGATAATATAAATACCAAAATAAATGTAATTTAAGACTTTTTATGAATTCCACTAATTTTCTAGGTTACTATGATATATTAGTGTTGATTTAATCAACTTGGTTCGAACATATAATTCTGTTATGACTTTCACAAAAATCATATATCAAATAGTGTCAAAATTGACACAAAATAGTTTTTAAATCAAATATTATATTACTAATTGTTATTTTATTCCTAAAAATATAAGGTTCGTCCAAATGACTTAGATAAGGATATATATATTAATAATAAACAATTTGGGGTTCGTTTGGCATGTTATAGTAAGTTTATTAACCATATAGTGAAAGAAAACAAAAAGACATGGTAAAAGTTAAATTATTTAACTTAGAGTTAAATCTAATTGATAAGGTTAAAATAATACCCTAAACTTGTCTAAATCTTATTGGTTGATATGATTTCGACCCATCCCCACTTTATCTTCAAAATAAGACCCTTTGGAACCATTATAAACCGATTTTGACTTTAATATAAAATAATATTTTGAGATATTCCTAAGGTGCCCCTCTCCTCCCTTATAAAAGGGCACCTCCTCCCCCTCCTCCTCACACCAATTTGAGCACTCAAGCTCGCCCAACCCCTGCCATTTTCTCCTCTCCACTTCCCTAGAATAATCCTAGAGGTCCTGGTATTCTTCAAATACCAATCTTAGTTCCCTAAGTGGAGGATTCAAAGAGGCGTTCCAAAGAAGAGGTAATATCCATTACCGATCTTTTCAATTTCTTTCATCTTCAACTTCTTCTTCTTTAGTTGTTTCATGACAAAGTAATAACATCAGTATTACTTACATAATGATATGTTATTATAAATATGAAACAACCCTAATTCACCTTCTATCCATCCTACGGAAAAATGAAATCACCGCGCGTGCGTACGTACGGAATACCGTCTCCACGCCGTGGTGTAATCTATTTTCCACCATCACCTTACAAGGATGGGTATAATGGTGTAATGAGTAACTATATATTATTATTATGAATTAATATTGATACTGAAATAATATATATATATATATATATACTCCAATACAATTCCACGATCATTGGAACGATATCATCACTCGTGCGTACGTACGGAATACTGTCTCCACGATGTGATGCGACTCGTTCTACATGATCTTCATTTCATAATGATTATATAAATGAATTGAATGAATGAATATGGTATATAATACACTAATACCATTCTGTAAGTGAAGTATCTATAACCTAAAGATATGAATAAGAATTTATTCGACAAAACACGCATAAGAACAAAAAGTTATAAAGACCCGAGTAACAAGTAACAATGAAATATTACTAACAAGAAGCTAATAATATGACCATATATGATATCATATCAATATGTATGATTCTGGAATAAGTCAATAACATTATTTAAACCATTATACAGGAGCTTCGGACATGAACAAAGCAAATCGGACCTAAGGTAAGGGAAATATCACAATCTCATTTTTATCCGAGATTGTTTATTCGTAAGTATTCACTGGGGTGTATTTTATCATCCACATCCATGTTTCATCAATATGTAATATTATTTCTATCCACCTACAATTGTTTAAATCCATTTTTACCCTTCGGTGAGTTTTTAGTAATATGTATGAAAGGAATCTTTTGTCGTACGAGGTACTTTTTGACTTTTCCGACAAAAGTACGAAGAATGTTTTTTTTAAATTATACGGCATGGATGGATTTTTAAAACATTATTTCCAAGAAGCTTCCTTTACAAGTTATCAATTTTATTTTTAATCAACTTCTTTTATTTTAAAGTCGTATGACATGTTATGAAAGGAAAAAAAATTTTGAAGTAGAAAGGATATTTTCCTCAAGAATGGAGTTCAAGTATTTTATCAAAAGTATTTTACATCTAAGATAATAAAAGGGTTCTGTTTTTATCCCTATTATTACATGGATTTGATTATGTTGTGATGGAAATATTTTTATGAATTCCTTTATCTTATATGAATTGTTTTATGATGTCATGATGTTTCAAGAATCCCATTTTTGATTATGTGGCACACATAAGAAAGGATTCATTATAAGATGGGTGGGACCTATATCTCCCTCCAATGCATTGGGTAAAGATTTTATATCTCATGAGATAGACATGGCTGGAACGGAAGGTTATTTCAGTTCAGTGATACAGGACTGAAACGAGGAGTGAACTCGGTTCAGAAAGGGACTTTGTCCACTAAGATAGTCTTGGCAATGAGTCATGACTAACAAGAAATGATTTTCCATGATTATGTGTGCATGCCACAAAGTTTCAAGTTTTATGGGGATCTCATTTTCACTTCTATGATTTATTCCATGTTAAGATATTATGATCTCTTTTGCAGGTTTTGATTTTCAAAAAGATATGATATGATTTTTATCTCCTTTATTTGCCCTTGCTGAGCATTTGAGCTCACCCTTTTATGTTTTCTTTTCCCCAGGTCAGGAAGATGGATATTAAGTAGAATATGCTAAAAGGGACCCTAGATATGATGAAATAAATGGTAGACACTGTAGAAGATTTATGAACTAGTTGTTTATGTTTCCCAGTTTCTAAAGACACTATACCTATACGGTCCTTTGTGGTTTTGTCATATGTTGTAATAAGTGTGCTTCAATTTTGATGTATTAACAATGTATGTAAAGTATGGGTCGTTATAAAAATAATTTTTTGTGAATAGTAACTTTTTACTTTTATTTGCCACGGTTAAAAGTAAATAGAGTAATTAAGGGTAAAAATGATATTATAATTACCCTAAAACATTTCCTAATTATATTTTATATGTTTAATTCGACCAAAAAAACCTTAGGAATAAAATATTACCCTTTAGGTCCACTTGGATTAGATTAGGACATTTATTATTATTTCATTTAAAGAAGAGTTAAAATACTTAAAATCAATGTTTAATAACTAAAACATTTTCAATATTGGGTTATACATAAGATAAATTAGACTATAAATATTAATTATAAATCTAAAGAAATTTCATACATAATGGTGTTTTATTTTTATTTTTTATACATTAAATATTTTAATTTATTTATGACGCAATGATGATGTAGTAATTATCTTATCAATGAAATATTAACATAATTGGTATTATAAATACCCAAATAAATGTAATTTGATACTTTTTATGAATTACACTAATTTTATAGGTTAATATAACATATTAGGGTTGGTTATATGAATTTTTTTTGAAATAATAATGCTGTTATGAATTTAGAAAAAACAAAATACCAAATAGTGTCAAAGTTGACATAAAAGTGTTTTTAAAACAAATATTATATTATTAATTGAGATAATGGTCCAAAAAATCTTTGGTTCGGACAAAAGACTTATATAATAATATTTATGACATTAATGAACCAATTTGGGTTCTATTGGAAGTTTATAGTAAGTTTATTAACCATAGAGTGTAAGAATACAAGAAGACACGGTAAAAGTTAAATTATTTAACATAGAGTTAAATCTAAATGATAAGGTTAAAATGGTAACTTAAACATTTCTAAAACCTATTGGTTGGGAGTATTTAGACCCATACCCACACTATACTCTAAATAAGTCACTTTGGATCCATTATAAACCGAATATGAATTTATTATAAAATAATATTTTATGTTTTTCCTAAGGTGCCCCTCACCTCCCTTATAAAAGGGAACTCCCCCTTCTCTTTAATTCACACCTCCAAATCCATTTTTCTCGGCCAAAACATGACCAAATACCCTCTCAAATTTCCTCCCTTAATCCTATATTCCTTCATTTAGTCATAAAGTCATCCTAAGGAGCCCTTTTGATCAAATCAAAAGGAAGAACCCGAAGAAGAGGTAAATATCTCACAACCAATTTCAAGTTCCTTTCTTCTTCCACTTCCTCCTTCTTTGTTATTTAAATTCTAAAATAATACATACAGTATCTTCTATATACTGTTATGTTAAAAATTGTACAACCATATTAGTTATTTTATCTATCTTATTAATGAAAAAGTCACCACACGTGCGTATGTACGGCTTACCGTCTCCACGTCGTGGTGTAGTTTTTTGTTAAAAAATTTCCTCATTTGGATGGGTATAAAAATGATTATACATGATATAAATAATAAATATAAAATTCTTATGATTCTGTATATATGATATACCATCAAATTATATACAATTTTAATATCAAAAAAATGATATCATCGCTCGTTCGTACGTACGGCCTCCCCTCTCCATGAATGGTGTATTTCATTCCATTTATCGATCTATCACATATATTTATATGATGAATATATATTATATATAAATCATGTTTTACATTCTGGAATTAAGTAAATCAGGTTATAATTAAGAACAACAAGTTGAAACATGTATGATAAATGAAATGATTTTACCCAAAACGCTGCTTTAACATGGAATTTACAAAAGAACGGGTAATATAAAGTCATAAGTGAATCATATATGATATAATAAATATTATTATGGTTATATTACAAGTTAATAATATGTTTAAACCCACTATATAGGAGTCTTAGACACATACTGAATAAATTGGACATAAGGTAAGGGTTAATTTTTCTATCTCATTTTTATCCGAGATTGCTTAAACGTAAGTATTTACTAGGGTTATATTTTTCATCAATGTCCATAAAAATGTTTTTTATAAAGTTTTTAACATTCTTCCATGTATTTTTAAATTAATATTTACCCCTATTTGACTTTAACATTGTGTTATGGAAGGAATATTTCTTTTGTTTACCATATGAGGAACTTTTTGACTTTTCCGGCAAAAGTATGAGGAGATTTTTTTTTAAACTTTTACGGAATGAACTGATTTTTACTGTTTCATAACGCCTAATTTTAATGAAGCTTCCTATACAATATTTCAGGACTATTTTCAACAAAATCCTTTCCTTTTATAATTGCATGGAATTTTGTGAAAAGAAAATGATTTTTAAGAAGAAAGGATATTTTCCTCAAGAATTCATTTCAAGTGTTTTATCAAAACCATTTTCCATCTTAGATGACATTATTACATATGTGTATGTTTCAAGTATAATGTATCTATGATTTATATGGTTTCAATTTTCCTATGATGAAATGATATCCATTTGTTTTATAAGGATTATGTTATGATCGTATGATGTTTATGGAACCCATTTTATTTTTTGGGTTATGATGAATGATTTATGTTTATGTTGTGGTACACGTAAGAATAATTTAATTATGAGATGGGTGGGACCTATATCTCCCTATAATGCATTGGGTAAAGATTTATATCTCATGAGATAGACATGGTTGTAACGGAAAGTAAATCTGGTACTAATACATGGCTAGAACGGTAGGTAAACCCTATTCAGTAATGGTCTTTGTCCACTATGATGGTCTTGGCAGTAATGCATTGGCTAATATAGAAATCATATCATGTGATTAATGGTTTTACACAATTACATATTTTATTCCTATGCTATTTTATCATGATTGATGTTCCATTATGATCTATGCATTACGTACTACCATTTTTAATGTCATTTCTCAAGATTTTGATATTTAAACTTTATGTTAATGTTTTTAAGTTCAAATTTATATGGTATGTTTTATTTTATCCACGATTACCCTTAATGAGCATTTTATCTCACCCTTTTTATGTTTTCTTTTCCCCCATTATATAATGGAAGGTTTTATGTAGGAAAAAAAGAAGATCTTTATGGGAGATGTTGAAGATCTTTCACCGTGATTAGAAGATGATGTTCCAAGTTTCCAAAGACACTAAACTAATAAGGTCATTGGGCATTTGTTTTTTAATGTATTAAGTATTCCACAAAAGTAATGTAATGTTCATGTACGTCAAGATTTGGATTTTTACAGTTGGTATTAGAGAGAAGGTTTAGTTAACCTTTGGAAACTAGGATGTGAAAACATTAGTGAAATCCCTAGATACATTTCTATGGTATGTCTAGGGATGTCCCTAAGGTTAAGTATAAGTATAGGTTATATTCCTAGAATTACTTTAATGAACTTAGAATTAAACCTAAGATTTTATATATTGAAGGTACTCCACCTTTATTATGTTGTTTTCCTAGCATGATTTTTGCCTCTTACACTATTCTTTTTGGGTTTTAGATGATGGCTCGAACCCGAAGGAACCATGTTGATCAATGAATGGGAAATGAAATGTTTGTCCTCTTGAAAAAACCAATGTTATGGGAGATGGAGTGCAAAATCTTATTATTATACTTACACAAGCTATGAATCATTCTGGACTTCAGAATGAGTAGAGAAGGAAACAATATTCTGTTGAGTCCATCATGAGGCAACGTACACCTTCTTTCAGTGGGTATTCTGATCCACTTGTTGCTGAACAATGGATCAGTACCATTGAAAATATATTTTCCATACTTCGATGTTTGGAAAATGAAAATGTCATTCTGGTTTTTTACCATTTAGAAGGTGAAGCAGACCAGTGGTGGACTCTAATTAAGAATACAAGTCCCCAAGGTGAAATTGAATCCATGGAATGGAATGAGTTCAAGAACTTATTTTTCAATAAGTACTTCCCTCATATTCTTCAAACAAAGATGGAAAAGGAGTTCCATGATCTTAAGAAAAAGGATGATGAATATATTGGTATATACGAGGCGAATTTTACAAGTCTTGCAATGTATAAATCTAGCTTTATCATCCAACCTGAAAGTAAAGTTGATCGATTCTTCAGTGGTTTAATACCAAGCCTTCGAAGGGAATTAGCTACAAGGGACTTCAGTAGCTATGAAGAAATTGTGTGTTGTGCTATCAAGAAAAAACTGGAAGTTGGGGTTACATAACCATTTCATGGTTTTGACAAGAAACGAAAGATGGAGTTCAAGGAAAAATCTCAAAACAATGGTGAAAAAAAAATGAATGTTTCTTTATGCTCAAAGTATGGAAAGCAGCATGGTGGAGATTGTCTTAAAGGGACTAGAATATGTTTTTAGTGTGGAAAAGAAGGTCATCGAGAAGCTTAGTGTTGAAGTAATGTAAAAAGGGTAGTTAATGATGTGAATAGAGAAAAGACTATAGAGAATGTACCACCAACACATCAATGCTACAAGTTCAAGGAAATGGGGCATTATTCTATTCAATGCCCTAATCCAAGGGTTAATGATGATCAACATCAACAACCTATTAAGGAAAAGGACAAAGGGGAGTCACATGCAATCACTATTGGCAATGTTGAATATGAAAACGATGTGGTGGAATGATTAAGTTTTTATGTAATGGGATTCCAAAATAATGTTGTATACAGTATCGTGGAATATTGGAATATTTATTTATTAGTCTATTGTGGTTTCCAATAATTTTATGGTACCAGTAACCATGAAAAGTGATTGAAATATTTTTGGAAAGAAGATTATATGCACATAATTAAGGGATAAAGAGATAATGAAATGTTCGATAGTATTAATGAGCTCATATAAATGTAGTTGGGGTTTGGCTTAATAGTAAGCACCCCGTAATACTACATGGAAAATGGGAGTTCATAACCCATGGGGCACATGGTACTATAGCAGTACTGTAGCGGTACTGTAGCAGTGGCGGCACTGTTCCTCAGCGGGTACTGTAGTGGCGGTAAGGCACTGTAGCGGCGACGATACTGTGTGGTACTATAGCAGTAGGATACTATTCACATAATGTGAATTGGCCTTAGAATTTGGGCCTATGGGCAATGTAATGGGCTACAAGCCCACTGGGCCTTCGGGATAGGTAATGGGTTTCCCTCTACCCAATTAAGAGAGGTCTTTTCTTTGATTTAATAATAAAAATGAGGCTTCAGCCCCATCCTTTAAAAAAATGAGCTTATATAAAGAAAAAGTGAGATCATGGTTTGAGTATATAGAAATTTTGGGATTTTGGTATGTGGAAAGAGTTGAATTTTGATAGAATTCAAGTTTTCACAAAGATTCTACGGTAATTCATGTTTCAAGAGAATATATGATTAAGGTATTCACATGTTTGGAATGTGACCAACAAGATATATCTTATGATATACGGGGGATAAATGATGGTATTCACATGCTTGGTTGATGACATTTCTAGTAATCGTTGTCTTTATACTACGAACTTGGATAGAAGTATTTTGGATAAGACTAAAGATTTGAAATGGATTATGTTGGACATAAGATAATATTATTTAAGGATAGATCCTTTTTTCAATATTATTTCTATAATGTTTTAATAGTTTAGTTTTAGAAAAAGGACAACCTGTAGGACGTGCGACAACCCGCCGCGTTGGACAAAGATGCGGGAATCGAACCCACAACCAAAGTGCGACAGGCCTTTATCGCCTACCTCTGTCCTACAGTATGTCCCTAGTTAGTAGAAACTATTTTTATTTTATTAAGCGGTATGATAGATGAAGTATAAGTCCATTTTTGGAATCATATACGATTAACCTCACCATAGATGGACTTATGTATATTTGATACCTTTTTCTAACCTTTTGTTTCAGAAAGATGGAATGACCCATCATTCTATCACATGATCTACTAACACTTCACAAATGAAAAATTCAACTTGATTTCTTTAAGATATGAAGTGGAAATTTTTCATGGAACGACCAACGGTGAGATTGTACCAAAATCAAGTAATTATTTCTTCTAATTGAAAATTTTCAACTTTAGGGAAATGATATTGAAAACCAAAAATGTTGTCCTAGTACCCTCATATTCTATTAATCAGATGGTACCTTATATCATCGAAAATTTATGGCTTTGTGGTTGTTGGATTTTTCATAGCCATGTTCTCTACCACTCTCTATCAGAACTTGATGGTTAGATTTCTCTTCCATATCCATATTTTAACCTATATTCTCCTATGTGAAAACCCAGTAATGAGTTACTTTGGGTATCCATTATATTTATAACGTTCCTTTTTAAAATGATGTTTTGGTATTCCTTTTTACTATGTGGGTTTCTATGAAAAAAAACTTTCAAGTAGAAAACCATTTATAACCGCGACGAATTTTGAGGGCGAAATTCATTTTAAGGGGGGTAGAATGTAACACCCCGAGATTTTATAAAAATTATCCTTTTTAATTTCTTTGATGTCTTTTTTTGTATGATACACCAAGATTATCTTGCGCTATCTGAAACACCGTATTATCTTTTAGTATACACAACACTATTCATGGCTTGAATTACACACAAGATCAACCTTCCTCGATAGCTTGGTTCTACGCAATACCGAGTTTCACTAAACAACGATATGTTATTAAAATATTATATAAACTAGCCATTATGAATAGTAATACCCACTTTTTGAAATTTTATAAATTTTATCTTTCAAAATGGACTTCATTTTTAGATCTGAAATATCAAAATTCGCCTAGGGTTAATTTTTTGTTTTTTCTAAAAAGATTCATTTTTTGATGAATAGTGAAACCCTGAGTTATTGGTTAAAACCAACTTTTTATAATCATTTATTTTATTTAAATTTTTTTTAGGTACAAATAGATACATAATACCTATATAAGTTCAATTTAATTCACTGGAGTCATTTTATAATAATTTTAGATATATAAAAATTTTATTGAACTTTTTACTGTCTTTTACCCACCTCTTAAAATCATTTTGAAATTTTCATAAATCATAATTTTACCTCTTTTGTGAGTTGAATTTTGAAAATCCGAGAGACATGGTTAATATCAAGGAGTAAAATGTGGTTCAATAAGATAAAAATAATTTTTTGTGAATGGTAACTTTTTACTTTTATTTACCACGTTTAAAAATAAATAGGGTAATTAAGGGTTAAAAGGATATTATTATTACCCTAAAACATGTCCTAATTCTGTTAGATATGGGTAATTAGCCCAAAAACAACCTTAGGAATTAAATATTACCCTTTAGGTCTACTTGTATTAGATTAGGACATTTATTATTATTTTATTTAAAGAAGAGTTAAAATAGTTAAAATCAATGTTTAATAACCCAAACATTTTTAATATAGGGTAATACATAAGATAAATTAGACTATAAATATTCATTAGAAAGATAAAACAATTTCCTACATAATTGTGTTTTATTTATATTTTTTATACAATAAATAATTTAATTTATTTATGACACAATGATGATGCAGTAATTATCTTATTAATGAAATATTAACATAATTGATATTATAAATACCAAAATAAATGTAATTTGAGAATTTTTATGAATTAAACTAATTTTATAGGATAATATAACATATTAGGGTTGGTTATATAAATTTTATTTGAAATAATAATGTTGTTATAAATTTATAAAAAACAAAATACCAAATAGTGTCAAAATTGACATAAAAGAGTTTTTAAAACAAATATTATATTATTAACTGATATAATGGTCCTAAAAATCTAAGGTTCGAAAAAATACTTATATAATAATATTTATGACATTAATTAACCAATTGGGGTTCTATTTGAAGTTTATAGTAAGTTTATTAACAATATAGTGTAAGAATACAAGAAGACACGGTAAAAGTTAAATTATTTAACATAGAGTTAAATCTAAATGATAAGGTTAAAATGGTAACCTAAACTTCTCTAAAACCTATTTTTTGAGAGGATTTCGACCTATACCCACCCTATCCTAGAAATAAGTCACTTTGGATCCATTATAAACCAAATATGAATTTATTATAAAATAATATTTTAAGTTTTTTCTAAGGTGCCCTTCACTTCTCTTATAAAAGGGCACTCCCCCTTCTCCTTAATTCACACCTCCAAAGCCATTTGGATTGGTAAAACCCTGCCCATATACCCTTTAAAATGTACTCCCTTCATCCTATATTCCTTCCTTTATTCAAAAATCCAACCTTAGGAGCCATTTTGATCAAATCAAAAGGACCCGAAGAAGAGGTAAATATCTCACAGCCTATTTCAAGTTACTTTCTTCTTCCACTTCCATATTATTTGTTTTTTCCATTATAAAATAATAAATCCAGTATCTTCTATATACTATGATTTTATTATATAAATTTTACAACCATTTTAGTTTTTTTATCCATCATATTAATGAAAAAGTCACCACACATGCGTATGTACGGCTTACCGTCTCCACGTCGTGGTGTAGTTTGTTGTTCAAACATCTCATCATTTGGATGGGTATAATAATGAGTATAAATGATATAAATAATGAATATAACATTATTATGATTCTGTATATATGATATACCATCCAATTATATACAATTTTAATATCAAAAGAATGATATCATCGCTCGTGCGTACGTACGGCCTACCGTCTCCATGAACGGTGTATTTCATTCCATTTATCGATCTATCATATATATTTATATGATGAATATATATTATATATAAATCATGTTTTACATTCTGGAATTAATTAAATCAGGATATAAGTAAGAACATCAAGTCAAAACACGTACGATAAATGAAACGATTTTACCCAAAACGCTTCTTTAACATTGAATTTACAAAAGAACGGGTAATATAAAGTCATAAGTGAATCATATATGATATCATAAATATTATTATGGTTATGGTAAAAGTTAATAATTTGTTCAAACCAACTATAAATTAGTCTCGGATACATATGGAAGAAATTGGACATAAGGTAAGGGATAATTTTGCAATCTCATTTTTATCCGAGATTGCTTATACGTAAGTATTTTCTGGGGTTATATTTTTCATTCATGTCCATAAAAATGTTTCTTTATAAAGTGTTTAATATTATTCAATGTATTTTTAAAGTCACTTTTACCCCTCTTTGACTATTACATTGTTTTATGGAAGTAATCTTTCTTTTTTTACCATATGAGGAACTTTTTTACTTTTCCAGAAAAAGTACGAGGAGAATGTTTTTTTTAACTTTTACGGAATGAACGGATTTTTACAGGTTCATAACGATTAATTTTCATGAAGCATAATCTAAAATATTTCATGAATATTTTCAGAAAAAACATTTTCTTTTAAAATTTCATGGAATTTTGTGAAAAGAAAATGATTTTGAAGAAGAAATGATATTTTCCTCAAGAATTCATTTAAAGTATTTTATCAAAAAAAATCCATCTAAGATGACATTATTTCATATGTGTATGTTTCAAGTATAATGTCTCTATGATTTACATGGTTTAACTTTTCTTATGGTGAAATTATATCTATTTGTTTTGTAAGGATTATGTTATGATGGGATGATGTTTATAAAACCCATTTTTTTGGGTTACGATGAATGATTTATGTTTATGTTGTGGAACACATAAGAAAGATTTCATTATGAGATTGTTGGGACCTATATCTCTATCCAATGAATTGGGTAAAGATTTATATCTCATGATATAGACATGGCTGTAATGGAAATTAAATCTGGTACAGTAATACAGGGCTGGAACGGCATGTAAACCCGATTCAGTAATGGAATTTGTCCACTATGATGGTCTTGGCAGCAATACCTTGGCTACTATGGAAATAATATCATGTGCTTAATGGTTTTCCACAATTATATGTTTTATTACCATGCTATTTTATCATGATTGATGTTCTATTATGATCTATTCATTACGTACTACCATGTTTAATTTCATTGCTCCGGATTTTGATGTTTAAACTTTATTTTCTTGTTTTTAAGTTCAAAAGTGTATGGTTTGTTTTATTTTCTCCATTCTTACCCTTACCGAGAATTTGAGATCACCCTTTTTATGTTTTCTTTTCCCATATGATATAAAGGAAGTTTTTAGGTAGGGAAAAAATATCTTTTTGGGAGATATTGAAGATCTTTTACCATGATTATATGATTATGTTCCGAGTTTCTGAAGACACTAAACTAATAAGGTCATTGGGTGTTTGATTTGTAATGTATTAAGTATTCCGCAAAAGTAATGTAATGTCCATGTACATCTAGGTTTGGGTCTTTACAGTGTGAACCCTCTTTTCTTTCCACTTATCTTGTTTGAGACGTAGATATTTTAGTTGATCCCTTGGATAAACCCTTTCACTTAGAGACTCATATTGTATGGGATTCAACAATTACACACTTGTGCTGATAGTGTGACTTGAATGTCTATGAAGAGATCTTCTTATAGGATATATTTATAGCAAATATGGTGCCTTATGATATCATCTTAGGTATATACTGGCTATCCATAGTTTGTTACCATATAGAATATTTCGGGTCTAGGATGTGGCATGTCTATAATGATGGGATGAGGTTTTTTATGGGTGAAAGGGAACCCAGAATAGAATAGGATATAGTAATTTGTAGGAGGGTATAGAAAATTACTCTCCATTTGGATGCTATTTCCCAAATATTAGTAGACTCTATGGTATTTCAGATTCTTGCAGTGGTGGTGGAGTACAAGGATTTATTTCCTAAGGATGTTCTGGGCTTACATCCCCACTAATAGGTAGAATTATGGATAGAATCAAAACTAGAGAATACCTTGATATTTGGACCATCATATTGGATAGATATCATAGAGGTTCATGTGTTGAATGTAAAGATAGATTAATTAAAGATGAGGGGATTTTTAAAACCCAGTGTTTCCCTTGGCTAGTCCCAGTTTTCTTTACTAATAATCTGAACATGAGCTTGAGTTTGTGTGTAGATTACCATCACCTGAACTAGGTGACCATAAAAAATAAGTATCAACTACTAAGCATTTATGAAATATTCAACTAGTTTAGAGGGGAAAGATGGTTCTATAATATTTATGTCGGGTTTGGCTATCGCTGTCTTTGATTATAGGATGAGGATATATAGAAGATGAATTATTATGCCTCTATAGTAACTGTGAGTACTTAGTGATTCATTTCAACATGAATAATTTCCTATATGTGTTCCTGGAACTCATGAAATGAATCATTTCTTAATAGATCGGTTTTTATGGTCTTCATTGATGAAATACTAGTGTAATTAGTGTTTGAGGAGGATCACATAAGACACTTGAGAATAGTCTTGTAAATACTCTGAGATCAATAAATTTATAGAAATATATCAAAGTGCCATTTTTGGATTTGAGATGTCCAATTTATTGGATATAAAATATCAGTAGGGGGTGTTGTAGTGGATCTAGAAAAGGTTGAGGTAGTTATATCTTGGGATCCACAAAAGAGAGTGACTAAAATGCATAGAATCCTTAGGTTTGTAGAATAATATCATATATTCATGCCCAATTTCTCTATCATATCGACACCATTTATAGCTTTAACCCAGAAGGTGAAACCTTTCATGTGGAGAAAAAGGTTCTATTAATATTTTTATGAGTTTTGAAATTAGTTGAAAAGTACCCCCATATTAATATTTCAAGGGTAGGGTGTCAAGTATATAGTGTTTTGTGATTCATTAGAAACCATACATAGTTTTGTTTTGATGAATAGGTATGAATTTATTTCTTATGGGTCTTGATAGTTGATACCAGTTAATAAGAACTACTAAACCCATGATCTATAGTTGATAGTGCTAGTCATCACCCTAAAGATGTGGTGATACTACCGTATGGGTGAACGTTTTTTCATATATCATGACCATAATAGTCTCAAGTATATCATCAATTATAAGGATATTAAAATGATATATATGTTATGGAAAAATTTCCTTTAGCATTATGACTTTTATATTGTCTATACTCCAAGGAAGGGGAACGTGGTGGAAGATTTTCTTAGCTGGAGATCTTGTTTATAGTTGTTGATCGAGGTATTGGAACAATTAGCCCCATTGTAGTTGTCCTTTTTAGAAGAGGATGATACAACTTACCTCAAATCAATGGTTCTTACCCTACCTCTTCTAAAACATGTTTGGGAGTCTCAATATGGTGATACTGACCATGACACATTATGTGATTAGATATCTACTAGACATGCTCCTGATGGATTTACTAGAGATGGATATCAGGTCATCGTTTTCAAATTATTGATGATGGTACCAGTTATTTTTTGTTATTAGGTTATGAGGGAGTTTCATACATCCCCCTTGGTGGTAAATCTAATTGTGGAAAATATGTACTGGGAGATTTGACATCAGTTCTGGTGTCCAAGTATGAATAAGTGTGTAGCAGAGTTTGTTTGGTAATGCCTCACTTGTCAACATGTAAAGGATAAGTAACAAGTTCCATCGAGTTTAAATCAACTCATTAAGGTTCCAAAGTTGAATTGTGATGGTATATATATGAAATTATTTACCTAGATACCACAAACATCTATAGGAAACAATTCCATCTATGTGATTATAGACCAACTCTCCAAGTATTCCCACTTCCTGGATATTTGAGAGTAGATATTATTAGATATCTTGGGACACCATTATGAACAAGAGATAGTATATCATCATATAGTTCCCTTAATTATCACTTAAGTATGTGATTCTGACTTTACATCACAATTATGTATAGAATTATAGGTGGACTTTGGGACTCAATTGTGTTTGAGCATGGTGTTTTACCCTCAGACTGATGGACATGCTGATTGTAACATTAAATTTATAAAGGATATGTTGTGGGTTTTCATTTTATACTTTGGGCATATTTGATAGGTTCACTTACCTTTGGTGGAGTTTGAGTACAAAAATAGCTATCATTCCACCATTGGTATCACACCATTCGAGTCCTTGTATGGGAGGCCCTTCAAGTCACCACTATGTTGGATTGGTCAACGAGATCCCTCCCCCATGGGCCTAGAGCTAGTGAATTAATTGAAAATGAAGGTATAGATCATCTAGGATAGAATTAGGAGTAACCATATCCATCATAATTCTTCTATGAATATATGAAAAGGTCATTTGAGTTCAAGAAAGGATACCTTGTTTTCCTGAATGTCTCATATCAACATGGATTGTAGAGAGTTATTTGGGGGAGAATGTTATCTCTATGATTCATTGTCCCTTTCCATATACTGTGTAGGTTCAGTAAGGTGGTATACTTCATGGACCTACCACCACAGTTAGACTAGGTACATGATATCTTCCATATATCACAGCTGAGGAGGTATATGCATGAATCGTCGCATGTTATCAATTGGGGTGAGTTGGACATCAAGGATTGCTCTACATTTATAGAGTACCTGATAGAGATCAAGGATTGGTAGAAGAATTAACTTCATGGGTAAGTGATTCCCTTGGTGCATGTCTGGTGGTAGCTTGTGAAAATTTTGGAGAGCACTTGGGAGTGGAAGACCTATATGTGAGCTCAGTGCCCTCATCTTTTTCACTAGGTTTTTCACTTTTCAGAAAGAAAATCCCTAGGTTGGAGGGAATATTACATCTATTTTTTCATTTAAATCTTTGGTATATATCTGATAATATTTTTAGAGATAGACACTAAAAGAGCTTGAGATTCTGAGGCCCTAAGAGTCTCGATATTTATATAATAAAAATAGTAAATATATTATATCATGATAATGTATGTTTCATGAAATTTTGGAATAAATCCATAATGAAGTCTTCGATCAAAAATATGAGATCACCATTGAGTTTGGAATATGGATTTTACCCTTGGAGTGATATAATCATTATTAGTGTTAGTTTTTTGGCTTATGTGTCACTGTGGGATAAATAATTAAATATATTAAATATATTTGTTAAATTGTTTAATTAAAATACTAACCTAATTACCCTATATAAATTCATAGTTATAACCAATTTTTAGGGCTATCCACATAACCCTATGATTGTGAAAGAATTCATTGGAGGAGAGCTTGGTGACTGAAAATGGATTGAGGATCTTGATTGATTGAAGGAGGAATATTTTCACCAATTTAGCTCAAGGATCTCACCAATGAAGAATATGTATTTATGTTCATTATTAGTTACTTATCTAAACCTATTTTAGATCATTTTTAATATTTTTTGTTTCCCCATTGATTATCCCATTAAAAATTTGAATCACATGCACCAAAAAATTGATTCACAAGTCATTCATTATTTTTAGGTTGGGTTTATCTTCCTTGGTTTTAGGTAATTGATATTATTGATTTATGTTTATCTTAATTAATTATTCTAATGGGAATGAATATAGGCCAACCCAAACAACAAATTTGATTCAATCCTCTTTTCTGTTTCATGGATTTCTTCCTCATTTCCTTGCATGATTCATCTTCAGTATTTCTTTGGTCGTTGGTTTGACCAATACCCAGTATTTGATCATTTCATGAACAATATATAGAAAATAGATTGATACCATGGGTTTATGTTCATTATTGAAGGATATATTGAGTTTAAACAATGATAAAAAATTATTGGAGGTGGATCGAGATTAGTTTGAAGGTTTCTTTATTTTTTGTTTAATTGTCTGGTGATGGTGTGGAATGACTAGAGGTGATTCCCGAGTGATGAATGTGGACATAATTCATCCACCAACAGTAGAAATTATAGTCAACTCCAAATCCACAATATCTATCTGTTATTTTTGGAATTGTAGGCATGAACAGAAGATGCATGAGAATTCTTAACGTTCTTGAAAATTCCATGTTACACGGCATTCAATTAGAATAAGACACACCATGTGGGAGTCCACTGTGGAGGATATGGATTACATGAGAAATGAAATATCACCCAATGTGTGACATGTGTCACACATTTTGTGACCTAGTGCTGACATCTCGGCGTGTACCCTAGGGGTACACGGGAACAGTCAGAGTACACGAGAATGACTCAATACTCAGACATAATCAGGTACATGAACACAACCCAGTATATGGGCATGAACCAGAGTACACGAGCATGGGTAGAGGAACACATGAATAGACATAGGTTGTCCAAGATTATTGGTATATGTTTTTACCCACTATGCATTCCATGTACTTTCCTTGAGGCAGTTTGGAGCCCTTCATTTCCTTAGTATAGACTTGGTTCGGTTGATTGTGATGTGTTGGTCCATCTCTATGAGGGTATGGTGTAGAATTACATCTTGAGCATAATATTATGATGCACCATATGGTTTTAATCTTGGATAGAGTTTTGGTGTATCCCTCTATATGACCAGGGTGGGGTCCTCTACCATTCCTCTCTTTTCATAGGTAGTGCTTGTGGTATCGACATGACAACCATGCACAAGGCATTGATCCCCTATCTTGTAGGATAATCCAATTGGGTTTTTGGAATCCCCCATAAGTCCAAGGCATGATCCCATATCTATGTATCGATAACTTTAGAGTTCTAATGTGAACCTTATTTGGTGAAACCTGAAGATCAAGACCTCTTGGATGAGCACCATCAGTGACAACATGGATCCTTGAGTGATTTATCCTAAATGAGTGTTACTTTGAATCCTCAAGCAAAATCCTATGGATGGAAGCAGTTAAGAACTATTGGTACTATAAGGCCCCAGCCTTAAACCTTACCTAATCTTGAGTTATTACAAGATTACACATTGAGGATCTTTTCAGGTTTAGAGTTTTAGAGAATTAGATCATGAAACTTGCATTACATTTCACATTTAATCAAAGTCGTTACATAAAAGATAGTATTTATTCTTCCCATCAACGGAAACATATTTAAAGTGAAACATGGATTCTTTCTTGACACATCCTCGACACTATCATCACATCATGTACCTTTCCCTTGACCTGTGAAAAACATTTCAAAAACTTGGGATGAGCATAAAAGGCTCAGTAAGGGTTATAAAAAAATATGGAAAGGAAACATGAGTTCATATATACATAAGAATGAAATCATACTTCACCCAAAAAACATAGGCATATCAAATCATGAATAAATCATAGAAAACATAAGACATAAAGGTAACTTGAGGCATTCATAACATTCTTACGTAGGGAGTAACCCTCTTGGTTACGTTTGGAATACCCATCAAAGTATATTCCATAAATCTCTTCGGAGAAACCTTAAAGTTTCACTCCTTCGCGTTACCCAATGCATTGGAGAGCTATTACGGGCTCACCCGCCCTTAGTTTATCACGGAACCACCCGTTTTCATAACAATTCCCATGAACCATAACATAAACGTGTCACATAAAACATGCATAAAGGAAACATAACATTTCCATATTTCAATCACAATATAACATTTTAGTATATTGAAATATTGAATCCATTCAAAAAGAAACCATTTCCAAAACCATTTAAAACACTTAATAAAGAGATTTTTGAATCAAAGTGTCCCATACCACCTTGAAGCTTAAAATTTTAAACCATTAATATCCATATAAATAAATCCTTAAAACCATTTTGAAAACATGGATATTAATAAGAACAAATAATTAAAACATTTAAAACGATATTTTGGTTAAAGGGGTTTTACCAAAATTAGAGACACTTGAATACAATATTTGAGGAATAACATTTAGTCAAAACTTTATAATATCATGAGAATAAATGGATTCATGATATAATACTCTAAAGGACAGTATATACACCATATAAGAGTGAATTGGTGCATAACAACAATGAACCCTCAATAGAAATGTCAAATGTGATGAAATCCCTTATAAAAAAGGTATCCCTAAATTAAGGACAAATCAATCTCAAAAATATGTGTGACAATTATAAATACACCCAATATAAGTGGATATTAAGTGTAAAACAATAAAAGGTCATTCACACATATTCAATGGACGACATATTCAATGACTACATGCTGAACCCAAAGAAATCGAAATTGGGTTAAAAAGTTCCCTTGACAGCCTAACGGCATCACATCAAAATGAGTTGATGAGAGATAAAAAGTCTATCTCATCACATGGACATAAAATTTACATCAATCAGGATATATAAGAACATATCCCAACATAATAGTATGTGAATTAAAATACATAACAAACGAAGTCTTTTAAAATGAGGAGGGTGAAAGGTTCCCTTACCGACATGGGTATCTTTCAAAACATACACCTCGTGAAAGAAGGATGATACAACATTGATGTAAATACTCATAAAAGAAAGTATTTTACACAATGAGTAAAATAATGGGCAGTACATACACCACTCAAAGGAAATTGTGGCAAATGTAGCATAAATCTCACGGGAATAAAAGTGAGATGAAAAATCCCTTACGAAAACTCGGCAGCCTAATGGCGCCACTCAAAACATCCAAAAATGATTTATGAGAGGAGATAGGGTCTCTCATCATATGAACATAATAAGTACAGTAGGAGTAATATAAAATAACATCCCAATAATAAGAAATATGAGCATAAAAGGAATGACATAAAGAGTGTACTTAAAAAGAAAGAGAGGTGTAGGATCCCTTACCTCGGGTCCGACTTGACTCGAACGTTCTTTAATCTCCTGAATAATAAACTTGAGTTAATTTTTACTTCCTGAAGAACCTTTTTCAAGTTCATTATTCCTTTTATACCACTTATTACCATGTCATAAACATTATGTAATCATTTAAGTTAATAATATTTGTTTTGCCGATATTTGGTTCTTAAGTCGAAAGTGGACTTCTTACAATTACATGTTGTTCGTGTGGCCAAATGTTTATTATATCCAGAATTGTATTAATTATGTAGATATCATATATGTCATATATATCCAGTACTTTCATGAATTTATAACATTACATAATCATTTAGAGGTAAGAAATGAAATGCACCGTTCATGGAGACGGTAAGCCGTACGTACGCATGAACGCTACTTTCATTTCTATTTCGTATTTTATAGAATGGAATAATAATGATATAAAGGTATATTATAATTCCAGTATAATTTCATATATAATATCATATTTCCATCCTTTATACATCCCACATATGGTATTTAACGAATCAAATCACTTTGAGGGGGCGGTAGTCCGCACTTCCTTAAATGAAGATATCGCGTATACCCATAATGGAAGCCATAAAGGTAAGACAAAAATTAAAAATACAGAAGCATAAATAAAACATAAACATATTATATATCATATATAAAAATAGTTACATCATAATGGCCACCTTTGAAGGTGTTAAATGAGTGTTGAACAATCATCGTTTCGGGAGGCAGAATTTCGCCATCCACGGAAACCGTATGTTCTTTAACCATTTGATGTAGTTGTGTGAGAGTGTAGCTCAAATAAATATTATAACAACATCCTAGTATATTTAAGATACTGGTGTTGTTACAAAAGAAGTAAATAAGAAAAGTTTAGGGGGTTCGAGAAGAAAAATAATACAAATGAACATGAGAGAAATAATTACCTTTAAAAGTGTAACTCCTTTTGATTTGAGCCTAAAGGCTTCCTTTGAAAGGATTCTGCCCAAGGGGAATCCTCTAGGATGAGGATAGGGATGTGGAGAGAGTAAATGGGCAGGGGTTGGCCGAGCCAAATGCTTGAAGAGTGTGTGAAATGAGGTAGAGGTGGGGGCCTTTTATAAGAGGAGAGGAGGGGCACTTTTGGAAAGTAAAGAAATATTACTTTACTTGAAAATGTGTTTCGGTTTAAAAAGGTCCCACATTGATATAATTCGTGGATAAGGTGATAGGGTTCGAAATCCACTCATCCAATTGGTTTTGGACATGTGTAGTGTATAGATTTTACATTATCTTTCTATTTTATTTAAATCATCAAATAATGATGTCATCGCTGCATCATTATTATGTCATAAATAATTAAATTTATTTAATGTGTAAAAAATTATAAAAAAAATACTATGATATAGGAAATCGTTTTATCTTTCCAATTACTATTTATAATCAAAATTTGGACTTGTATAACCCCACTTAAAAATTGTTTTCGTAAAACATATTATGTTTGTGTCATTTTCACTTTAACATTAAATAAAAAGTAATTTATGTCATTTCCCAACAAAAGTGGATCCATGGGGTCCCCAAGTTGACCCATGGCATGTCATGGTCGGCCATGACACAACCAATGAGGTTGGGACATGTGTCTAGGTCTTTTCATTTTATTAAAGTATTATTTATACCTTAAACTACCCTAATTACCACTAATCGTGATTAAGAACTTAATAAGTTACTATTCACCAAAAAATTATTTCAATCTCATTGAACCAAATTTTACATACTAATGACAACCATGTATGTCAGATTTTCAAAATTCAATACACATTAGTGGTAAACTTTCATTTAACTGAAAAATCAGTTTGCTTGATTATCACTTAGTGGTTTCACTATTCATCAAAAATTGAAGTTTTTCAGAAAATTACCAAAAATTCACCCTAAGCTATATTTGATATTCCTAATTCAAAAATGAAGTCCGTTTTACAAAATTCAAAACATATTAGTCACATTAATTAATTTAATAATTAATTCCCACTGTCAGAGCAAATAGCGTGTTTTTATAAAACAATAAGTATCAAAAGATTGACACTAGTTTAAGTCTGATTTCAAAGTGAAATTAATTCCAACGACCACTATTGGATTTAATGGTAAAAATATTTTCTAACTTCACTTTAAAACTAATTCAAAATATAATCTAATCATATAAATAAATTAGATTAAAAAGAGGTTTTGAATTAAAATACAACATTTTACACTATTCATTAAAAAAATGAACTTTATCGGAAAAATACCAAAAAATTACACAAAGTAAAATTTGATGTCCCGATTCTTAATAAGAGTTTTATTTGGTCCAAAAGAATGTTTAAGAGTGAACAAAACTATATTTAATGACATTTCTCCATTAAAAGGCGATAAGTGAACCTTTAGTGAAAACTGGGGCATATACGCCTAAAATAGTATTCTTTCCGTATTTTAAGCCTTTAGCTTTTATTGGATAAATGTAAAAACATTTAAAAAAATATATAATCATATTTTAGTTATTTCTATCCATTCCCGCCATTACAACGGCTATATGTTAACTACCATTTGAAATAATATTATTTTATTATTAGAGTGCAACGTTAGATTCCCAAGAAACTCATTGTTGCGTGTTGGGTACGCCATCGAGTATAGCGTCCCCTTTAAAGTCATATTAATATTTTATTCACAAATATGGATAAATATGAAAATTTCATATTCATTATTTACCTGGGGTGTTACAGGTACTTAGAGTCTATTATGGGTATATTTGGGATTCTATTTTTTATCCTTATTTCTTGTCTCATATCCTAATTTAGATGAATTTGAGTTATTGATATGAATACTATTAATGCTTTATGTTTGGTGATTTTTGTGTGTCCTCCTAGATATTGTTACACTCACCCCTCCCTAGAATCTTCCCACACATTTCATCTCATATACAAAAGATAGACCTTTTGATGGAGTCTTGGGAGGACTGGGAGAATGAAGAGTATATCCTGGGCTAGAGATAAGGTGGTTCATATCAATGATTCATTTTATATAAGTCACATAATTTTTAGTGTGTTAGACCCTTTTTCATTTTTTGGTGGTCTTGTAATTTTATCTTATGATTTCCATAACTTTTTAATACTCTTATTGTGGGATATAGATATATACTTGTGTTTGGTATCATTTGTACTTAAATTTTAGTTTTGTATGGGCTTGGAAGTGTGTGTGTAATGATAACATAGTATAATTACTCTCATATGTGTGATATACCTTCTTAGATCTATTCTCCATACCCAATACTATTGGAGGTTAGATTTGGGTTGTCACAGATGACTTACCTCTATCTAGATGGCCCTAGTGGGTTGGGTTGTGATAAAGAGTTACACACAATTGTATGATTCTTATATTGTCCTTGGGTGAGATAATTTTATCCTGCGTGTGTGATTTTTATATGGTTCTAGGGTGAGCAGAGTTTTCCCTACGTATAAGTTTCATATATAGTTCTAGGGTGATCTATGTTTACCTTATGTGGATTTTCACTATATGTTTATGGGGTTATATGAGTTACCCCAGATTGTATTTTATTTATATGGTTTTAGGGTAGGATGAGTTTCCCCAGGTTCATTTTCATATATAGTTTTGGTGTGATCTGAGTTTCCCACGGGTGTATGATTCATAAATTGTTCTAAGGTGAGATGAGTTTCTCCCTAGTGTATTTTCTTTATATGGTTCTAAGGTTAGCAGAGTTTCCTCTGGGTATATATTTTATTATATGGTTCTTGGGTGAGATAAGTTTCCTGTGGTTGTATGAAGTTCTATATAGTTCTCATACGTGATGTATCTTCTCTTTGTTGGTATGTTTTATGCATAGAGACATATATAAGTTCCAATGTAGGTATGGTCTATCCTAGGTGTCAAATAAAATATGACAATTGATGGTGATAATTTATTTCCACTTCTACAATTTGTTTTATTTATTTTGATCACATCACATGTGAATTTACTAATCTATTGGTTATGTTGGGTAAATAATTATTGGTGGCCTAATAAGTTATACCCGCACCCTACTTAGGTCGTTATGGAACTTGGGTACTCTAACAGACCTCATGATCATAGGTATTGGTAGGGAAAAGGCCCAATGTTTCATTATCAGGCTGGAAAAACTTGACAAGGATTTGGAAACTGAGATGTGATGTAGTTTAGGGATGGTAGTAGATCATATTTTTATTTCTATTTCTATTTTTAGCATGTATATGTGATCAGTATAGTAGTTCATTAATTGGATTATATGACTGTATGTTTTCATATTTCATTTGTTATATAATTCTTTTTTATTTGAATATGTCTTCTCTAATTATTATTATGATTATGTTTGGTTATTTCGAATATTGTTTACTCTAATATGAGGGTATAGTCTCCCCAGAGTAACACTTTATACCACTTATACTAGTATAAATCCAATGGAATGTGGGGAGGTGCACCCGAGGTCATGTGAAATCCCTATCTTGGACACTGTCAAGTGGTCCAAATCCATTGGGGAATTAAAATATTCAAACCAATACCTCAATCATAAAAATGTGTTGGTTTATATAAATTAGGGCTTCCATGGATTATCTTATGTATCAAATATTGTAGATTTATAACCCTAAGAGTTTGGTAAAAATAATCCTATTATAATATTTGGGTTACTCATAGCATGAAAAGTCTAAGAGTTGGGGTATCAGAAGAATAATTTGGAGTGTGTACATATGATGGATTGGGATAATTTGTTATCTTCTCAAATATATAATAATCATATTTTATTTTATTTACATGAATTTATACCCATCTATATATATATATATCTATGGTTAGAGGAATCCTGCAATAAATTCATTAATTAATGGGCTATAAATCTTGGTCCACTAATTTATATGATGGAATTAAAAAGGGATCCTCATTTTAGTGGGAGTAAATTTAATCAAATTACTTATTAAATGAATATAAAAAATGACCCTCGTCTAATAAAAGATTAAATTTTAGATTAAATTTCATCATAATAATCAAAAATAACTTTTTAATCAATATTATTTAAATATAACCTTAATGGAGTTATCTTATTAAACTGATACAAAAACTTAAGAATCATTCTTAAGAACAACAGAAAGTTATATGTGTTAAAGAAACCCATTTATGAGAAGTTAAATATTTATGTTTCTTAAAAATAAGATCTATATTCTTTTGAGAAGCATAAAAGGATTCAAACATATTTAAAGGAAATTTTTTGATGTAATATATCAAAAGTAACTTCAGTCTCCCCTCATGTACTCAATGTGGTTGTGTATACCAATGAATTGGAGAGACTAGAGGTTTTCTTTAAGGCTTGTTATTTTTTCTACAATTATTTTCATAAATATTTCTAAAATATAAATGAATTCAATAAATTTCCACTCTATGTTTTTAAATAATTGATGATAGATTATCATGACATGTGATGTATAGGATTTCATTTTGACTTATCAGTATAAAAAGGTAAATGTTTATGTTTGGGAAATAGGATTATATGGTATAATTTCTTGCTTTGGTCATTGAAACCTAAAATATGTGGTATAAAGGATGGTTGGTGTTTCCATTAGACAAATTATTCATAATGATTAAAGGGTCTTAAGAAACTCTTTAAGGATTTTTCATTAGGTATTGATGGTATAAAAATAAATTATTCAATTTTGAAGGGTATATGACACCAAAAATATATTATATAATTTTTATAAAATTAAATGGATTTGAAATTATGAAAATTATTAATAGAGATTGTATTGTTATTTTAATTGATGAAGAAAAGGGTGGTTAAATCATAGAGTTGGATGTGAAGTGCCCAAATTAGCTAATGTACCACTATGGAGGGGGGTGAATCAATGGTATAGTTTTTACAATTACTATTTTACAAATTTAACTCTTTGGATTTTTAAGTACTTGATATACTGTACTGTAAACTCTCCCTCACTCATATGAAATTGAGATATTAAATTATAAGTCATGTGTGAATTTTTATAAGGTTTGGTCCTAATGAGGTAACTGACTCCTTGTTGTGTTTTATTAGTATATATACATATATTTTATCATAATTAAATTAATGTGATTACAAATTCAAGTGAAGTTATCATCCACTTAAAATTCTCACAAGGTCCAAACTAGAATCATCTACTTCCCATTATGATATAATAAGGTATCATCCACTTCTCAATCATTATCACTTCCTAGAAGTTATTTCATTGTTTATACTGGAAGCACCATTCTGTAAACAAGTTATTATACTATTTAGTATGAACAAGATCTTTAGTGTATTTTAGAATGTATATGAACCTAATAATAAGATCTTATTCCTTAGGTCCAGTCTTATACTAACATAATAATATCAATAATGAAACATGCAAGTCAACCTTCCTTCTCAAGCATTCAGAACACTTATTGTATGCACATGATCATACAAGAATGAAATAGTCTTTTCCCTTATCAAAAAAAATCATCGAGATGATTGTAAATAGAATCACATACACATATACAAATAATCTACAGGATCTAGCACTTTTCAATATTATCCTCTTCCTATTTAATAAAATAAATTTGTAGTATTTTATAGTATCAACTTCTCAAAATGAATATATTTATTATTCATTTTTTCAATATATATTTTCCTAAAATTACATGACAAAAATTATATATTTTAATATATAAACCTCCTTAAATTTCAGTCATGTGATCTCATCACTATTATTTGTATTCAAAATTTTCAATAGTTTGTTCATAATCCTCCAAATTTCACTGAGATAATGAATATAAAATATCCAATTTGAAATTCCCACTAATATCACTCCATGATCTTATCATTTAATCATCCATAATTATCAACTTCAATAAGGGATTAACCAATATTCTATTATATTTTAATATTTTAAGTCTAAAAAAGAAGCACCACACTTATCTTCTAGATGTTTCTTCCAAAAAGTAATTTAATCCTCAATATCATGCTAAGGAGATGAAACTTATAAAACTATATTCATAAAACATTTCATAAGAGTAAAATTTCTTTTATGTTTTTCTATGTACTTCCTTACCTTTGATAATTTTCAACTTCAAATGGTGTTTTCTAAGAGTAAATGGCTCTTAAAAATGTTAGTAGACCTTATGATTTTTCAAGGAATAAAAATTTATAGGGTTATTTATTCCTTTTATGAGTTATAAGATAAATAAATTAAAAAATAACTCTTATAAAATTAGATAAATGAAATTTACTATTTTCATATGGACCTTATATTTTTTATCAATGACCATTATATTTTTTTAGATGAATTTTATGAATTTTAAATAAACCTTACAAATTCATATATTTCTCTTATGTTTTCTTCATGACCCTTGTAAACATTAGGTTTCCACATTATATTTTGTGTACTTTACTAATTTTTTTATTTATGAAGAATAGTTACTCATAATAATTCAATATTAGAAAATTTACACTAATATATAATTTTTCAATTTTAAAATGTTGTATGAATTGCCTCAAAATTTATAAAAAATATCTCAAGAAATTTATGGCCAAATAAAAAATGTCCTTAACCAACATCCAATGATTTCATCCAATGATTCTTTCTCATGGTTGAAAATAAATACAATATCCTTCAACAACTACATAAGGTTCTTAAATCTCCCCTTTTAGATTTTTTTTCAACCTCAATAACTCACTCTAATAAACATAAAATCATGACCTTTCTCAATAATAATTATCTTGATACCATACCACTATATAAATTAGTGTTTTCATGATAATTTCATCCCTCAGTGACAATACATATTTATCTTAGTGACTTACATGATATTACCCTTAATTTAATCACTCATTCAACTTTTTCTCCAACGTTTTTTAATAAAAATAGATTCACATAAGAAAAAATTAAAATTTTATGTACTTATTATCCATATTTGAAAAAAAACAAAAGCATAGTGGGGGGTTTATCAAAATTCCTTCAAGTGAAATAAAGGTATAAAACATTAATGTTCATCCTAAAATCCTCAAATATATCCTTGTGAATTTTTTTGGTGAAGATATTAGTAAGTTGATCAATTGAGGGAATAGATTCTAGCTTTATGTTTTCATTTGAACCCATCTCTTTGATAAAATGATATCTAATTTTAATGTACTCAAACCAATAGTAATGGATTAGATTATTTGATACATAAATTGGTTTTTTTGTAACATGAATTTCTAAGGGGATTATCAATCTTCAAAATCAAATATTCCAATTATTCTTTCACCTATATCATTTGGGTTTAAGCAGTTATATTAACCACATATGATTTCACTATGGTTCTCAATATAATTGAGTTTTGTTTCTTGTAGTGATAGATCATACAGATTCCTCCCAAAAGAAAAATTACACCTGAAGTTTATTTTATATCATCACAAGAACAAACATAATTAGCATCAGTAAATATATAAAAATTAAGGTACTCAAATATTTTTTACATCAGCTTAAAATTAAAGGTTCATTTAATGTACTTGAGAACTTTTTTGGAAACCATTAACTATGACTATTTAAGACCAATTTAATACCTTACACATAGGTCCATTTCATAGAAATTATTAGGTCTTCATGTAGTGAGATAAAGAAAGTTTATAATTAGTCTTATAAATTCCTTCTGATTTACACTCTATCCTTCATCATCATTTACAAGATTCATCCCAACTTGTATGGGTATGGACACTGGTTTAGAGTCTTATAAACCAAATTTTTATAGTAACTTTCTCTTATACTTTTATAAGGAAATAAGAATTTAGTATTCTCTCTACACAAATTTTAATCATAGAAAAAATTTAATCTCTCCTAGAATGGATATCTAAAAAATATAGTTTCTATATTCCTAGAAAATACATCATAAGAAATATATTTTTCCTAGAAAAATTAATATCATTAATATAGAAAATTACAATAGGATCACTTTAATCCACTTCTTTAACATTAATGTTTTTGTTATGCTTCCCTTTTAGAAATTTGATATCTCTAAAGTATCCATTAATATTTTAATACTAGGACCTAGGGCCTATTTTAACTCATAGAGTTCCTTTTTTAGCTTTTATACCATAGTTTTATCTTTTTCAAGAATTAACACCTCATTATGATTAATAGACCTCTATTTATGAATGTATGTCTAACACTAATTTGGTAAATTCTATACTATGCGTGATCTATAAATGTTATGAAAATTATAATATATTATAGTCTTGAAACATAAGAAAATGTCTCTTCAAAACCATCACCTTAGACCAATGAATAGCTTTTTCATACAAGTCTATCCTTGTTCCTTAAAACTTATCTGTTATTATTCAATTTATTTCTCAAATCATGGTCCCAATCATATTTTTCCCTTTTTTATAGGGAAAATATCCCAAGTTAAATTTCACTCTATATTTTATATCTCCTCATTCATAGAATAATTCCATTATTTATGTTTAATAGTTGTAGAAATAGAATTTGGATCAATTTGAGAGATAATAGTTACTTGAATTCTTATTTTCAATCTCCTAATAGTCTATACAGGAGAATTTTTATCTCCTATTATAATTCATAATTCCACATGCTTCTTTAGTTTTTGATATTTTAGTTTTCTAACTTCTTCAAGCACTCCTTCACTATTCTTGTTATATTCAATATCAGTGACATTTGGTTCATTTACAATGCGTTCCAACATTCTTTCCTTTGGAATCTACTCATTGTATTCACTAGAGTTTTCAAATTCTACTTAAATAAAAACATTGTGTTCATCTTTATTGTTAATGAACTTGACATCATAACAGTCAACCATCATATAAATCCATTTGATTCTAGTATATATATCTTTTTCTATTTGATATATATCCAAAAATGATACCTTCCATAACTTTCTCATCAAACATTCCTAGATATGTGTTCTTAATATTTATCAAATAAGGACTACCAAACAACATTAAGTAGACTACAATTGGTTTATATTTGTGATACATCTCATAAGATGTAATATTATAATTTTTTATCAACAAATATTGTGTTTTAAAATGTATAGTTGTACATACATCCTCCCTCAAGAAAAACATAGACTGGTTGAACTAAGAAAGTATGTTTCTTCACATTTCAACCAAATTTATATTCATTATTTTTGAAGCACCATTATTCTTATGGATATAAAGAGTACTATATTGATATTTGATCACTTACTTATCTAGATAGTATTTAAGCAAACAATATATAATGGGTTTTTTGAAAATTATTTAGTTTCACCAGAAAAAGTTTTATGGATAAAGGTCATCAGACAGATATGATCGGATAGAGATCATCATACAGATATCACCATAAATATGTTTCTAGTTAATCTATTTTAGAGTGGTTGGGTAGAATATTTCATCAAATTGATATACACCATATGAATTCCATCATATGGAGTCTATTGAATAGAGTTCCAATGGATGGTGTTCATTGGGGTAGGAACTCAATGCTTGGGATGCAATCATGGTTACTGGATATTGGTGATTCATTGGTATGCACAATGGTTTATTGTAGATTTCCCTGGTCAATGGAAGGATTACCGTGAATCTTGGGAAATTGTGACAGTATTAACTAGACAAGTTCCAAAATATATAGAGTACATAACCTACCTATGATGTATATGAAGATGATTTGAGTTTCTAACATTATATTATGAGAATTTGTAAATTGGTAGTAAGTGAACTATGATATTTTTATTCAATTGTATCTCCTGTAATGAAAATTTTTGTACTGTTGTCCTATATATGTGGGATGTTTTTGAACCACATAATGTTTTATATAATATTATTTTCTATTCTGTGTGTGGAGTATTCTCATTGAGTTTATGTGGTGATTTAGTGGTATTTCATCTTAGTTCCTATGCACAAGCTCAGAGGAATGAGGTTATTAGACAAACCCTAATCTGATGGTGTTTGGAGGTTTTCCACTTTGTGTTCTTGGATGATCATATGAATGAATTACTCTGTTGTATAAAGTAATCTTTTCATCTATTCAGTATAATTTATAGAGTTCTCTTCACCAGTACTTTCTCAACAACTGGTATAAAAGGTATATTCTAATTCACTCATAACATTCGGTTCTATACTCTCTTTATCGTGAAAGGTGATTGATTTAAGTTGGTTTTAATTTTATTAAAATAATTACTTCATAGAAAGGATATTTTTATATCACAAATTTCAATATAATGGAATTATCCTTTTAGAAAATCAAACTTGAGAATTATTTGATATATAAAGATCTAGTTGCTCTATAGTCAGGTGAATGTCCTGATAAGATGGGAAAGAAGAAATGGGAGTGGTTAGATGAGAAGACCCTAGAGTGGATCAGAATGTCAATTTATTATAATGTTGTATTCACATTTGGGAGAAGAAAATCATTGGTTATACTGAGTAACTCAAGAGGGGGTGAATTTAATTCCTAATTAAAATTTATATTAAAAACAATTTCAAATAGAATCCACCAATTAAAATAAATCCTTCCAGTTAATCAAAAGAGAAGTTTAATATAATTATTATCTTTTAAATGATTTACCAAAGAATTATTACTTATTAGTTAAAATAATATGAAAATTACTTTAATATTTGAAATCAATTTACTCAATAAAATAATTATATAAATACTTGTTGATATTAACTATCAAAGTAGCAATTTTGTTTTTATCTTAAAAACAAATCCATTTTAAATCTTTATAAATAATGAAACAAAATAAAATAATAAAATGGAATAAAACAAGGGATCTATTCTCCAACTGAGACCTAATCCACTCTACTTGGTAATCACCAGCTTACAAGTATATTATATAATAATAATCTGATCCAAAACCTAGACCAGGTATATACACAATGGCTTACAAGCTTTCCAGGCCATACTGGGTCCTCTTCCACAAATACCATGGG
Organism: Viscum album; assembly: GCA_963277665.1. NCBI lineage: Eukaryota > Viridiplantae > Streptophyta > Magnoliopsida > Santalales > Viscaceae > Viscum > Viscum album. Next base: position 1,453,442,263 of record OY728140.1, read on the forward strand.
TAGATAAACAAAATAATCCACATAATGACATATTTCAAAACTAATGTGGGTATTCATATAAATAATGAGTGAAGAGAATATCTAGTATTCTCAATTTATATAGAAGGAGATAGTGTGTGTTGATTAACAGAACAAACAATACACTATTTAAAAGTAAAAGCAACAAACATAAAATGAAAGAAATAAGATATATAAAAGTTAGTGATGCTCGTTCTAAAGTGATTAAAATTATAAAGATTCCTATGATGTGTCTTGGGGAGGATCTTAACCTATTTCATTCAAAATTATTAGTAAAATGGAGCATTGTGATTCTTTCTTCATTTTGGTTGTAGGGAAGGTTCTAGATGTTAAATGTGTGAAGTGTCTTCCCTGTTATTTCTTGACTGATCTCAATCTGTGTGATGTTTATTTTCAAACCACATAACATCATAAAGAGAGAGATAGAGTCCTTAGGAAATGTATATATATATATATATAATAGAAGGAACAAAAAATTGTTGAAGGATAATCATAAAGACATACTGAAACCTTGTACTGGGATCTAACATTGTCTTTAATGCATCCATCGAATGATTAAAGATGAATCTTTAAATAATAAATCACATTATATTCAATAATATAGATATTGGGATTATTTAATTAAAATTCCTCAGAATAGCGATGGTGGAACATGCTAATGGTGGCCTGTGTATGGAGGTGATTCAGTCTAGCGATGAATCAGGTTACTAGTAGGTCATCTGGTGGTAGGTCATGTTCATCAGTGACTCATATGACAGTAGGTAATATGTTGGTGACTCATATTCATTATTGAATCATCTAATGGTATTTCATTTATTAGTGAGTCATCTCTGGAAGTAGGTAATGTTTGGAGGTGACTCTTTTCTGGCGGTAAGTCAAGTCTGGAAATGACTCTTTTCTGGGGGTGACTATTTTCTAGTAGTAAATCTTTTCTAGTTGTTACTCTTATCTAGTGGTAAGTCAAGTATAATGGTGACAATTTTCTAGTGGTAATTAAATTCTAGTGGTGATTCTTTTTGAACTAATGGTGACTCATCCCAACACTTAGAAAAATTTTCATTATATTTATTTATATTATAAAATTATATCATAAAGAGTAAAAATAATTACAAAAATAATTAACCTAATTTGTGAGCATTAAAATAAAGAAGATCCAACAATATCCCCCGTTTTATGATAAAAATGCATGTAATTTAAGAAACTATGTATAGAATAATCATTGTCATAAAATATATGTATTTTAAAAAAAGTAATCATATATTCTTACCACTATAAAATTATAATTTGAGAGTGTTTTTTATGAATTTTAAAACATAATATAATTAAATATGGTACAAAATATATGGTATTAACATAATTATAATATCATAGGAAAAATAGGTAATACATAAAAACATAAATATAAATGCCTGTAATTTTTTCCCCATAAATTCAACAAAATTATCCCCCTTTTAGGATTATCAAAAACATAAAGTAAGAAATTGAAATTTCGAAGGAGTAAAAGATGAATAATAAGGGAAACTATATTAAAATAAAATTGGTGTATTATATACAAAAAAACAAAGATACAATAAATTAATACAATGAAGTCCCTATTAAATACAATGTATGATATCAATCACTCTCAGCCTAGGTACAAGGAACAACATTTTCTTTTCCCTTATCAGATACATGATCATAGAGGTAGATGCATAGGAAACTAAAGTACTGGTTATAAAGACTATGTTAGAAGTGGGTAGATCTCTAATAATCACTGTAAAAATATGTTGTACTTCTTCCATTGGAGAAAAAATGAGATGTTGAAACTAAGAAGGTAAAAGATCATTTGGATCCCAAAAAACAGATAGAATAAAATATTTAGGGGTTGTGGATGTAGTACATAGATGATAACTCACTATAATAGCCTCATGAGATACTACTGTCGTACCATAAACATGTAATAAAGTCTTCATAAGATTAATTAAATTCATAATAATGTTTCATATATGATCCATGGAACTGAATAAATTTTTCTTTTCCTTCATAAGCAACTAAAGCATAGGTGTATTCACTATCAACTGATTGGTCTTCTCCTTAAAATCTTGGGTAACTCATGGAATCCGAAGGTTCTTAGTTAGAAACATTAAGTGAAATTTCAATTCAATATTTTTTTAAATCATGGAAAGCTAATATTTAATGTAGTTTGAGATATGTTCCTTTTCACTTATGGAATCATTTAAAAATTCCCTTACTATCTTATAAATATGTTCATCATGTTGTCTGATCTTCCTCAAATCCTCTTGATGTGTATCATGATTATCTACCAAAAAATAATAATTTTCTCTCTAAAAACAGAACTAATAAACTTTGTATCAACTGAAACTAAGGGAGGTGGAGTAGTAAAAGTAGAAACTAATGAAAGTAATTATTCCAATCTCTCTGATAAAGAAACCAAACTAGCAACAAAAGTGTTCTTATAATCCCCCATCGGATACCTCAAATACTTCATATCAATAGATAGTGGTATATTCTCAATCTCAACCTCATGAGTGCGATGAATCATCTTCAACTGGATGTGGTAGATAACTAACTCAAAAAGGATTCTATAATTACTATGACCAAGATGTGTGATTAGAGGTTCCAAATTACTCATAATCCTAAAAGAAATTAGAAATAATCCTCTCTCTGAAAGATTCCAAATTAGCTTTAGAAATAATGTCTAATGGAACAGGTGTAGTAGCAGTAGGTAGGGGTGTGAAATCTCTCTTATCATGAGGTATAGTTGTGACATCCCATTACTATTTTAGGTATTCCTAAATCTTCATATGGTAAATTATTATATTGTTAATTGAGAAAAAATGGTTTAGCAGTAAAAAGTTGTGTTTTTGTTGAAACACATCGCAGATTGGAAAAACGCCCAATTAATGCTTCAGAATATTCAATTAAATATTTATATAAGTTAAATACTATGTAAGTATAATCTTTTGAGGTCTAAAAAGTCTCGAAGAGAATAGAATAAAAATATTATATTTTTTTTAAGCAAGAGAAATTTATTCAAAATAATTGAATAACTCAGAAACGGTCAGTCATATGAGATATTTGAGACCACGGTTATGTCTGAAATATGGTATTTACCCTGGGAGAGGTATAACATTCAATGGCGCTGGAATTTTGGATGTCTCGCTAATGAGATAAAGTTTTTAAATAATATTTAATATATTATTTATTAAAAATAACTAAATATATCCCAAATAGTGCATCGTATTGGAAATCTGAGACCGCTGAAGGGTCTGAAATGTGGTGTTTACCCTAGACAAGGTATAACATTTTTTTCACATCGGGAGTTTGGACGGCTCACTCTCAAAAATAACACTTTTTATATTAATTAATTAGTTATTCCGAGTTTTCATTAATAAATCATTAATATCTCTCAAACTGCTCATCGTTTGAGAAATCTGAGACCACTGTTGGGTCTGGAACTAGATTTTTACCCTGGACAGGGTATTACTTTCATTCACATTGGATCTTTGGTGTCATTTAATTTTTACATTAAATAATTAATTTTATTAAATTAATTTAATTGTTAAAAAAATGCACCACTGTTTAGCATCTCTGACATTAACGCCAAGAACCATCAAAATCATCTGCTTCTTGACTGTTTTGAACATTTTATATTGCAACACATTAATATGATGATTTGAAACCATCGACCATCGAGATTTAATTTAAATGGATGATTAAAATGTGAGTTTCAATTATTGACTTAATGAGCATGATCTTTGGGGTTTTAAATACCCGAAGAATATCAGATTTGAGGGATGTTGTTTCTGATAGGTTCAAATAACCTTAGATTCTTCTCTGCACACCCCATAAAACCAATTTTGGTTCCACCTCATGATTCCGGATTGACGCGGTTCTCCTCACATGGGTGGTGCCTATGAAAAAGTTTATGACTTTTGTGTTTATTTTATTTTTTTTTTTTTTTTTATTAATCTCTCAATCTTCTCACTTAAATATCTTTCAAGATATTGGTCGGTTTTATGTGCTGTTAGTGTCATTGAATTCGTCTTGATGAGCAGAATCGAAATAAAACTTTTTTTAGAAGGCGTTAATATTTTTATTAGTCTTTATTCACGTTTTAAATGGGTTATTTTAAATAAATAATTATGTTTATTATCAAAAGATAATTATGTCAACTTTTCTAATAATAATGATGAAAGAATCACCAAATGATAATTTCCCCTTTTTGTTGAAAGTATAATTATAAATAATTATCAAATGATAATTACAATGAATAATTGTGAGATAATCTTGAAATTTCTAAATGATAATTTTTAAGTGAATTTATCAAAGAATATTTGTTTAAAATATATATGAATAATTATAAAGGAATGAAACATGTGTTATTGATTTATTTTAAAGATATTATAATATAAATTGTGGTTTAAAATTATTCTAAGGATAATATTTTGAACATATTCATTATCATAAAATGATAATTTGGAATTTTATCAAGGAGGATGGAACTATTATCGCATGTGATAATCAAAATGATAATTTAGAAATTATCCAACAGAGATAAAATATTATCACATTTATTATTTTATTTGATAATTTGAAATTATCCAAGGGAGATAAAATATTATTGTATGTAATATTTTAATGAATAATTTGTAATTATCCGTGAAAGGTAAAATTTATTCGCCTGTAATATTTAATTTCCTTGAGAAATAAAATAGAGGGATATAATTTTTGAATGATCTTTATAATTATTCTTATGGATTTTTCCTTCGATTGCATGCATTAACATAAAATGATAATCTAGAGATTACCCAGAAGAGAGAAAATGTAATAACACGTAATATTTTACTTTCTTGTGAAATAAAATAATGGTTTTGGTTCTAGGAACCCTTGTCGACCGTCGATAATTGGTGTGTCGACACTTACGATAAAAATGTCGTGAGAAAGTGTATTAAACCACACAAAGTGGATTATCATTTCCGCTGACATCGAAAACCTAAAGGTAGGTGGTTCTATTCTGATTATCAAAATTGATTATCCTTGTATTGCTTGATTTATTTCAATTATTGATTTAAATTCAATTGCTCAAATCTTGTTTCAATTAAATTTATAAAACCTTGATTCTAGTGAATCGAGACATTTGAAATTGTTTTGGAATTAAAATTTGGAAAACCCCAATTCCATTGAATTGGGTGTGTTTATGGAAATTGGCTAATTTAAATTGTGGATTTGATGGAAATGATTTTAATTAAATTGTTGAATTTAATTTTGGAAATAGATTGTCTAATTATTGAATTGGTTTTGAATGGATTTAAAACTATTGAAAATGGGTTAAAATTATTTGATATAAACCTAGTGTTTTTTCTTGTGAAAAGGGAATGTTTTTTAATAAAACCTGTTTGGTTTTAAATAGAAAGAAACTGGGACTTTTGAAATGAAATAATGGGATTGATTGTATATTAAGTAGTCTTAAAACAGTTTTCCCATCAGGTAAGAGTGCATGCAAGCCTTAGGTAGTTAGTGAGTTATTTTGATACACTCTATGCTACGAAAACGTTATAAAATATACTTGCGGCAAGTCACATCTCTGACAGGTTGGTGACGAGTCTCCTTTGGATAGTGTCATAGGGACATGTGTAAACACATTTTTCTGATTTCACATAGAGAGTGTTGAATCCTATAGCTGGTTAATACTATCGTACCTTTTGGAAGATGACCATGTTGCTCGCTTGTTTATTTATATTTGAGATATACATGTATGCAAATGCTTTTTAACTTCTTTACTTGTCTTCTAAATTCAAAAAAAATGTTTTATATAAATGTTTTACATAAGCCATTGTTTTAGAAATATTCCATCATTTGTAAAATTATTGCTTAAAATATTTATTTCCATCATTTGAAACTGTATAGCATGTTTTGTTTAAATATGATTTAGATTTTCCAAACCTATTTACTTTAAAATTTAAAAATTTTATTTGGGTAATCAATTTTTGGAATTTGTTATGGAATCTTTGGTGGTATCCTACTGGGCTTAGGCTCACACCCTACTTTTTCCTTTGGGTTTATAGACTTTCTTCTTACAGGTTTGAGTGAAGGGAATCTTGCTGATTTGTTTCCTTAGATACCTTTGGGTTGTTTTCTAATTTTTAGTAATTGGGTTGTAGTACTTTGGGATTTTTATGCCAGGTTTTATTCTCCTACATCACTCCCAGTGGAGTTTCTTTTGTTATGTGTACTGCTTTGTTTTCTTTTTCTTTCGCATTATTGCGATAAAACCGTTCCCAATTTTATGTTGTATGATGCCATGTGCTAGTCACCGACCCATGGGGATCAGGAACACCCTTCAGTATCAAATTGAGGTTACACATCTTTCCTTAATGACAGTATGCATTTGAGAATTCTTGTTGGGACTTAGGAGGTAGTTCCGATTGAGTGCCTGACCATCTCTCACTACAATGAACTTTAAGTCACCTGGGGTGGTTAGGGAAAGACATTTTATGGTGTAGTTATACTCTTTTACCTATTGTGATTTGGATAGAGTGAAATAAAAATCCTGTTTTTCCTTTTGTTGAGAATAATTTCTCTCATTACTCAGTCTGAGTGTTAATCTAATGTCTTTTTATTTTTATTTTCTGATGTTGTGTAGCATCATGCCTCCGAGAATACGCGGGAATTAGATCCAAAAAGTTGATGCTCTTGAATCTCAGTAAGTGAGTCCTATTGTAGATCCAAGTCTGGTTAAGGTGATTGCTCGCATTGTCCATGCTCTGGGATAGGTACCACCTCCAGTTCTTGTTCAGTCTCCAGCTATGGATCCTCATAGTGATATTCTCTAAAATCATTCTCAATATTTCCTATGCCAGAAGCCATTAGTTTTAAAAGGATACAATTACCCTCAACATGCTGAGGAATGGTTGAGTAAGATTGAACATCTGTTTGGGTTCTTGGAGACACCTGATTCGATCAAGGTGAAGTGTGCCACCTTCGTGCTGGAGGGACCAAGCAGGAGATGGTGGGACATGATGGTGACGGTTGGGAGATATGAGGTTTCAGAGTGGAAAGACTTAAAGGTTCTTTTCACTAACTAGTTCTATCCAGAATCAATGGTGTTGGTTAAGGATGTGGAGTTTTTCAAGCTTGAGAAGGGCAACCAATCTATGATTGAGTACTCAAATCGGTTTGTTGAGTTGGTGTAGTTTTCTCCTGAGATTGTATCTAATGACAAAATGAAGGCTCGACGATTCGAGTTGGGGCTTCGATCAGATAATTGTTCCTAGGTTTTCTTACTGAATCTACCCACTTATGCTGATGTGCTTGATAAGATGATGATGGTTGAGATGAACCTAGTAGGAAAGTCAGGGTTGAAGGGAGTTCCTTTTCCTCCTAGTGGAAGCATCAGTTCATTTAATGGAAAATGGAAGCGTGACATTTCTCATGGTATTTCTCAATGGCAGAGTCATTCCATAACTCGTATAGCACCAGGATGGGCTTCATTGATTTTCTATTAGTGTGGTAAGACAAGACATTCTAAGGGGTTTTCACTGAGGCACCCAAGAACTATAACTCAAAGGGATTTTTAGGTCACTTATAGAGATTCTACCATCACTTCTCTACTCCACATAGTGGAACAGGATCATCAGCACCTCTGAAAACTGTGGGGTAATCAAATACTTCACTCACAAAATGGTTCTACCCACAGGCATCTGGAATAAAGCTTCTTCATGCACTGGAAGAGTCGCCAGAGATAGAAGACACAGGTCCTGCAACTGTGAGAGGTACCATTACTATAGCTTCATCTTCAGTGAAAACTCTATTTGATACTGGTGCATCTCACTCATTTATTTCAACACATATTTTTAATCTGAATAATCTACATAAGGAGCTTCTATCTTGTGTAATGGATATTACTACACCCCTTGGTACAAAGAGATATAAGGGTCTCCATAGTCATTGTGTTTTCTCTCTTTCAGATGTTGATCTTTCTTGGAGTTTTTTAGTTCTTGACCTGAAATCTTTTGACGTCATATTCGGGATGGATTGGCTCATTTCCAATAAAGCTCGAATCGATTGTTATCTTCGATGGGTCTACCTTACTACACCCAGTGGTGTGCCTCTTGTCTTTCAAGGAGAATGGGACCCAAGTTCAAGCAGAGATGGACCCTCTTATCCAGATTTAGGGAAATGTATATCAGTGTTTTCTTTTTATCTAGAGAGGGATTCAATGTGTGGTGATATTCCTTTAGTTGTCGCTGATTTTCCTGAATTATTTCCTTATGACTTCTTTGGTTTTCCACCAGTAAGAGACGTTTATTTTTCTATTGACTTAATTCCTGGTACTCAACTAGTTTCTATTACCTCTTACCGAATGGCTCCAGCAGAAATAGAAGAACTGAAGTGTCAGTTATATGATCTCCTTGAGAAAAGAATTTTACATCCGAGTGTGTAACCTTGGGTAGCTCCAGTTCTCTTCTCCAAGAAGGCTGATAGTTCTCTTCACTTATTTGTTGATTATCAAAAGCTCAATCAAGTTATGATAAAAAAAATATTTGTTACCACGAATTGATGATTTGTTTGATCAATTTAAAGGGGCGAAGTGGTTTTCAAAAATTGATCTTCAATCTAGTTACCATCAGTTGAGGATAAAATAATCTGACATTCTGAAGACCACTTTTCCGAGTAGGTATAGCCATTATGAGTACCTTGTTATGCCCTTCGGTCTAACAAATGCTCCTACAGTTTTCATGGAATTGATGAACAAGGTTTTACATTATTATATAGACACATTTTTGGTAGTATTTGTGGATCATATTCTTGTCTACTCTAAGTCTTAGGAGGATCATGTGCATCATTTGAGAATAGTTATGAGTCTACTAAGGAATCACCGACTTTATGACAAGATTTCAAAGTGCGTTTTTTGGATTTGGGAAGTGAAGTTCTTGTGACATGTGGTGTAAAAATAGGGAATATTATTTGATCCTGCGAAGGTGAAGGCTTTTGTGAATTTGGAACAACCACGAAATTTTTTCAAGATTCCGAGATTCTTAGGCTTAGCAGGATATTATCGTCGATTTGTTAAGGAATTCTCAAAGTTAGATTCTCCAATGACTGCTCTGACTCGAAAGGGAGTGAATTTTTTATAGAATGATAAATAGCGTAGTTCTTTTATTGATCTAAAGTGTCTTTTGACTACTGTATCAGTGTTAACTCTTCCAAAGGCTGGGATAAGTTATGTGGTCTTCTGTGATGCATCGGGTTCATGTTTGGGATGTGTCCTTATGCAAGGAAATCATGTTGTTACCTATGGATCTTGTTAGCTTAAGCCTCATGAGAAGAACTATCCTACACATGACCTTGAACTTGCAACTATAATAAAAGTACTTAAGTCTTTGATACATTTCCTTTATGGAGAAAGGTTTAATGTGTATTCAGACTACAAGATCTTGAGTTATATCTTCTCCCAAAAATATTTCAATCTACACCAAAGGTGTTGGGTGGAGTACCTACAATCTTTCGAATTTGACATTTCCTATACCCCAGGGAAATGGAATCTCATTGAAGATGTGTTAAGTAAGAAAATTCAATCATAGGATGTGAAATAATCCTAAAAAAAGTGGAGTTTGATGACTCTTTTTCCTCTGTTTCATATTGGAGTTCAGTGGAAGGGGGTGAGGTTTCTTTAACTAGTGTTCAGTTGGAATCTTCTCTTCTTGAGTTGATTATTCAGGAAAAAAATCTTGATGAAGATTTCCATATCATTAGGTACTCTCTTTATGGTGGGGAGACCGATACCCAGAGGTCATTCTCCAATGAGGGTGTTCTGTTTTATCAAAACCTTTACATTATGTCATCAGCAGAAAGGAAGGATGTGATGGTGGATTGCCATAACTCACAGTGGGTTGTGCACCCAGGAACCACGAAGATGTTCTATGATATGTAGTGACAGTTATAGTGGAAAAGTATGAGATGGGACATTTCTGAGTTTGTATCCCATTGCTATACATGCCAGCAGGTGAAATTCGTGCACCAGAAACCTTCAGGTTTGCTTCAACCACTTCCAGTCCCTACATAGAAGTGGGATGAAATCTCTATGGACTTTGTGGTAGGGTTACCTCGATCCCAAAATAATAATAATTTAATATGGTTTGTGATTGAAAGGCTGACCATGCTGGCTCAATTTATACACATTCAATATACAACCAAAGTTAAGGAGTGGTGAAATCTCTATGTGAAAGAAATTGTTCATTTTTATAGAGTTCCATAGTCTATAATCTATAATAGGGATCCTCGGTTTACTTCTCGCTTTTGAAGAGGCCTTCATGAGGCATTGGGATCTCAAGTCAGTTTGATCATGGCCTACCATCCACAATTAGAAGGCCAGACAGAGAAAACTATACAGATCCTTGAGGATATGCTTTGTGCCTCTTTTCTCGACTATGGTGGGGCTTGGGATGATCTTATAGGGCTGGTTGAGTTTTCTTATAACAAAAGTTATCATTATGTGATTAAAATGGATCCTTTTGAGGCATTTTATGGTCATCCTTGTAAATCCCTTTTATTTTGATCATAGATTGGTGAAATTTCTTTGGTTGGACTGAGTTTGGTCCAAGAGACGACAGATATGATCTAGTTAATTCGTCAAAAAATGTTGACAGCACAAAGTTGGTACAAGTCTTATGCTGATCATTGGTGTAGACCTTTAGAGTTATCTGTTGGTGACCAAGTGTTCTTGATGGTTTCACCCCGGTTAGGTCATTGATGGCTTGGGAGGAAAGGGAAGCTTGGTCCTTGTTTTGTGGGATTTTTCGAGGTTGTTGAACAAGTAGGGAATGTTTCTTACCGTCTAGATTCACCACCACAGATAACGTCAATACATAACATGTTCCATGTATCAAAGCTGTGAAAGTATCTCTCTGATCCATCACACTTTTTGAGAGGCAGGGATCTAGAGATTAAACTAGATTTATCTATTACTGAACGACCAATCAGGGTTGTTGATTCTAAGACCAAGGTACTCTGTGGTAGAACGATGCCTCTAGTCCGAGTACTATGGAAGCATGGTTCTAATTCTCATGGGATGTGGGAAAGAGAGACACTTATGAAAGATCAGTGGCCACATCTTTTTAACACGGAGGATTATTTGTAGGATTTCTGGGGAAATAAAGTTCCTATAGTGGGGAGGTTGTAACATCCAATTACTATTTCAGGTTTTCCTAAAACTTCTTATGCTAAATTATTATATTTTTAATTGATAAAAAATGGTTTGTCAGTAAAAAGTTGTGTTTTTGTTGAAACACGTCGTAGATTGGTAAAACACCCAATTAATGCTCCAGAATATTTAATTAAATGTTTTCTAAGTTAAACACAGTGTAAGTATGAGTTTTTGAGGTCTGAAAATTCTGAAAGAGAATGGAATAAAAATATTAAATATATTTTTTTAAGTAAGATAAATTTATTAAAAATATTTGAATAACTCAGAAATGGTCCGTTGTTTGAGAAATTTGAGACCACGGTTATGTCTGAAATATGGTATTTACCCTAGGAGAGGTATAACATTCAAAGGCACCAGACTTTTGGATGCCTTCCTCATGAGATAATGTTTTTAAATAATATTTAATATATTATTTTTTACAAATAATTACATATCTCCCAAATGGTGTGTTGTATGGGAAATATGAGACCACCGATAGGTCCAAAACATGGTGTTTACCATAGACAAGGTATAACATTTTTTCGCATCGGGCATTTGAACAGATCACTCGTAAAAATAACAGTTTTTATATTAATTAATTATTATTCTGAGTTTTCATTAATATTTATTAATATCTCTCAAACCGCACATCTTTTGAGAAATATGAGACTATCATTGGGTCTGGAATGGGATTTTTACCCCAGAAGTGGTATTATGTTCATTTTCAATGGATCTTTGATGTCATTTAATTTTTACATTAAATAATTAATTTTATTAAATTCATTTAATTGTTAAAAAAACGTGTCATTGTTCAAAATCTCTATCATTAACGCCAAGCACTATTTTTAACACCAATCACCATCAAAATCATCCATTTATTGAACATTTTGAATGGTTCTTGTTGCAACGCATTAATATGACGATTTAAAGCCCTCCACCATCAAGATTTAATTTAAACAGATGATTAAAATGTGAGTTTCAATTTTTTACATAATGAGTATGCTCTTTGGGGTTTTAAATACCCAAATAATTTTGTATTTGAGGGATGTTGTTTCTGACGGGTTCAAATAACCTCAGATCCTCCTCTGCTCACCCCATCGAACCAATTTTGGTTCCTCCTCAAGATTCGGGATTGACGCGGTTTTCCTCGCATGGGTGGTGCCTGTGAAAAAAGGTATGACATTTTGTGTTTATTTTATTTTTATTTTATTTTTTTTATTTATTAATCTCTCAATATTATCTCTTAATTACCATTCAAGATATTGGTCATTTTTATGCACCATTAATGTCGTTGTATTCATCTTGACTAGCAGAATCAAGATAACAATTTTTTTAGAAGGCGGTAAGATTTTGATTAATCTTTTTCTCACATTTTAAATTGGTTATATTAAATAAATAATTACGTGTGTTGTCAAAAATATAATTATGTCAAATTGTCAAATAATAATTATGAAAGAATCACCAGATGATAATTTCCGCTTTTTGTTGAAAGGATAATTATAAATAATTATCAAATGATAATTACAATGAATAATTGCGAGATCATCATGAAATTGAAAAATGATAATTATTAAAAAAAATTATCAAAGTATATTTATTTAAATTATATACAAATAATTATTAAGGACTGACACATCTGTTATTGTTTTACTTTAAAGATATTATAATATAAAATGTGGTTTATAATTATTCAAAGGATAATATTTCGAACATATTCATTGACATAATATGATAATTTGGAATTTTATCAAGGAGGATGGAACTATTATCGCATGTGATAATAAAAATGATAATTTGGAAATTATCCAAGAGATATAAAATATTATCGCATTTATTATTTTATTTGATAATCTGAAATTATCCAAGAGAGAAAAAATATTATTGTTTATAATATTTTAATGAATAATTTGTAATTATCCATGAAAGATAAAATGTATTCACGTGTAATATTTTATTTCCTTGTGAAATAAAATAGAGGGATATAATTTTCAAATGAGCTTTACAATTATTCTCATGGATTTTTCTTTCGATTGTATGAATTAAAAAAAAATATAATCCAAAGATTATCTAGGAGAGATAAAATGTAACCACATGTAATATTTTACTTTCTTGTGAAATAAAATAAATGTTTTGGTTCTAGGAACCCTTGTCGAGCATCGAGAATTGTTGTGTTGAAACTTATGAAAAAAATGTCGTGAGGAGGTGTATTGAACCACACTGGGTGGATTATCGTTGTCGCTGACATCGACAGCCTAAAGGTAGGTGAAATTGTTCTGATTAGCCAAATTGATTATCTTTGTATTGCTTGATTTCTTTCAATTTTTTATTTTAATTCAATTGCTCAAATATTCATTCAATAAATTTATAAGAACTTTATTCAAATGAATTGAGACATTTGAAATGGTTTTGGCATGAAATTTTGGAAAAACCCAATTCCATTGAATTGGTTGTGTTTATGGAAATTGGCTGATTTAAATTGTTTAATTTAAATTGTGGATTTGATGGAAATGATTTCAATTAAATTTTTGAATTTAATTGAGGAAATAAATTGTGTAATTATGGAATTGGTTTTGAATATATTTCAAACGGGTGAAAATGGCTTAAAATTATTTGATAGAAACCTAGTGGTTTATCTTGTGAAAAAGGCATGTTTTTTAATAAAACCTCTTTGGTATTAAATGGAAAGAAATTTTCACTTTTGAATTGGAACAATGTGATTGATCGTATTTTAAGAAGTCTTTAAATAATTCTCCAATCATGTAAGAGCGCATGCAAGCCTTAGGTAGTTAGTGAGTTATTTGGATACACTCAACGCTACAACAACGTTCTAAAATATACTTGCGGTGGGTCGCATCCCCGACGGGTTGGTGATGAGTCTCCTTTGGCTAGTGTCATAGGGACATGTGTATACAAATTTTTCTGAGTTCACATAGAGTGTGCTGAATCCAATAGTTGGTTAATACTATCTTACCTTTTGGAAGATTACAATGTTGCTCGCTTGTTTATTTATATTTGAGATATAAATGTATGCCAATGCTTTTGAACTTCTTTACATGTCTGATAAATTTATATAAATCTTTTTATATAAATGTTATACTGAAGCCATTGTTTTAGAAATATTCCATCATTTGTAAAATCATTGATTAAAATATTTATTTCCATCATTTGACAATATATAGCATGTTTTGTTCAAATATGATTTAAAATTTCTAAACTTGTTTACTTTAAACTTGAAGTGCCTTATTTGGATAATCTATGTTTGGAATCTATTATGCAATCTTTGGAGGTATCCTACTAGGCTTAGGCTTACACCTTACTTTTTCCCTTCGAGTGTTTGTAGACTTTCTTCTTCCAGGTTCGAGTGAATGGAAGAGATCTCTTGGGGGAGGATCCAACTGTTGAGCTTCAGTCTTGATGAGTTGTTTCCTTAGAGACCTTGGGGTTTTCCCATTTTAATACTTGGGTTGTAGTACTTTGGGATTTTTATGCCATGTTGTATTCTGGTACATCACTCCCAGTGGTGTTTTTTTTGTTATTCATACTGCTTTTTTTCTTTTTCTTTCACATTCTTGTGAAAAAATCATTCCCACTTGAATGTTATATGATGCCAGGTGCTAGTTGCCAGCTAGTGTGGATTGGGAATGCCCTTCGGGATATGTCAGGGATGGCTCGGTTATCGGGTTACCAGGGTACCCGAGTTGGTTCATGACAATAGAAGCCTCTTCTAGATCAAGTCTGGAAGGTGAATCTGAAATGAATCCCCAATGCTCTCATATAGTATAAATCTACTCAACCAAGGAAACCTTAGGATATACCTCATTTCCAATTGGGACTGTAGGACCTCCATGATTTTGTGTACTTATATCATCATCATATGAGTTGGAATAGTCTAATCCAAGCCTCACATACCCTAGGAATCTTTCCCATTCATCAAAAGTTGTGAAGCCCATTCTGGAAGAAGATAAGACAACTAGTTTATCATCTATAGGGTAAATATAATGGATAAAAAACTAGGGGTTTCCTACCCCTCAATAGATTACCTCATCGTATCACTAAATAATAATATTCATTAACATATTGGAAAAAACTTGGTATTTCCTCAAACCTAGTAGAACAAGATACAACTACAGAAGAATGATGTGTTTGTGTCATCTCATGATCATTAGGACCACCATGATTAGATCCTTCATTACTTCCATATACATCATCATATTCATATTTATCCTATCCCCTATTTAAATTATTTCCATTATTTTTATCACTATTAAATTTATTATCAGAAACATCCACAATTTCCTTAGAATATTTAGAAGATGAACTCCTGAATTGTTCTACTCTTGAAACCTCAATTATCTATTTTTCATCTCCTTCACTTAAAATAATTTATCTAGATGGTAAAGATATTGGAGGACTATCTAGAATAAAAGATACCACTAGGAACTTAGGTATATATGGGGTCACTTTACTCTAAATTTGATAAATCCTCCTCATCACTACGTGAAACATCCTACACTTCTTATTGCTCTTCATCAAAACACTCCACTGCCTCATCTGGGTCCAATCCCGGATCAAAAATATTCTTTGGATAGGTAGGGTGATCTATAGGATTTAAATCCTCATATATATTATAAACATCTTCTATCCATTTCTCCACCCATCAGTTCCAATCTTCCTTCATTATTTTACTGATGACTTTAGTCCAGAAAAAATCCACCACACTTTACTTCAGTTACTTCATCTTCATAAACTAATCCCTTGGACTCAAGAATGGATGAAATAAATTTAATATGGATAAGGTAATTAGACCTGGATGATGTATTTCACATATACATCATATGAAACATTATATATCTTTAAAAATTGATTCTGTATCCTAGTTTAATGATATATATAAGATACACATCCGGATATATCATAGTGTTAAAGTCTCATTTTCTAGGTTATAACATGTGCTGTATAAAATTAAATAGAAATTGACACTCACCATCCTATTCATTTACAGTAGGTTATCTTATAGTTTCATCCACTTTAAGCTCTACTAAGGAATTCTCCTACACAAAATAATCACTATCACTTGGATTGGACCCTTGATAGTCATTTGAAACTCCTTCATACGGAACCTTAATCCATTTTTTATATTGTTTCAGAGATAATAATACCTTCTTTCCATCTATCATACTTATAATCCAATATTTATTTTCCCCAAAACTGAACTCAATATATTGATAAAATTATTCATCCAACCTAGGATAGAATGTTTTATCATTATTTGAAAACATTTCTATCTATACCTATTCTGGGGTCACCCTGATAAAAATTTATTTTCTAGACAAAAAACATTCCAAATTTACATCTTTCTCTATAACCATTGTATAATTTATGAGTGTTGCGTTTTATAATTCAATTAATGATCTTCTCGAGTTTCCTCTATGCTTCTTTAAAGGTTGGGACTCCTAGGAAGATGACTCAAAAAGTTTCATTACTCTTTCCATTGTAATGTTGTGAAGGTGTGGGTGGGTATGATAGAATACTAAAGGTTAGGATAGAAAGGGTAGTGTAGATGATATAAGGGAAATCTGTGTGATGGAGAGAGAGAGAGTCAAAATTAAACTTAATATCCACCTTATATCATTTGTGTATTTGAAAAATAGAAATATAAATAAAAAAATACCTAGAAATAAAAATTAGAAACGACAAATTATTTCTAATGATGGGTACTTTCCAACAGTGGGTAATTTCCAAGTGTGAGTGATTTCGAAAAATTGCTAATTTATAATAATTGGTAATTTCTAATGGTTTCTTCCCAAAATTAAATTCTTACCAAAATATATCTTTCATAATTCTTGTTTTATGTAGTTTAATCTCTCAGAATTCAATGGATTAGTAAACATATCAACAAGTTGGTGTTCAGTTTCGATGAATTCGAGATTTATATAACAATTTTAAAAATTATATCTCAAATAGTGATTTCTTTCATATATATTCTTTTTTCTAGAGTGATACACAGGATTACTATAAATTTATATTTAACTTGTGTTTTCATAATTTATTGGGACATGTCTGAATTGATATCTATGGTCTAGAAGAGAGAGTTTAATCCACAAAATTCAAGCACATCAGTTACCTCCATCTATGTATTCAAATTTAAAAGTAGATGTTGTAATAGAATTTTTCTTGTTACTACACCAAGACACAAAATAATTTCCCAAAATATGACATATTTTAGAGGTGTTTTTTTATCTAACTTTAAACCACCAAAAGGAGCATTTGAATAACTCGCTAAGTTAAATTATTTCCTCCATGATAGAATAATCCTAATTTGGTTTCATATTTAATGAATTTTAAAATTATTTTAACATCATGTTAATGTGAATGTTTTTGTTTTTCTTGAAAATGAGCACACATACACACACTAAACCTAATATCATTCTGAATAGAAGTTAAATATAGAAGACTTCCAATCATATCTCAATAGCTGGTTTTATCTAATGGATTTCCAGTTTCATCAAGATCTAACTTAGAGGTTGTACTCATGGGATTATAACTACTTTTAGTGTCATCCAAACCAAATGTTTAAGAAGATCATCGATTTACTTAATTTGATTTAAAATAATTCCTTCTTTTTTTTCAAAATCTTTAAACCAAGAAAGAATTTAATTTCACCCATTAAACTCATTTCAAATTTATTTTTCATCATTTTTTAAACATTATTACACAAATAAATTTTGGAAGATATAAAAATAATATCATCATCATAGATTTGAACTAGTAGTACATATTTTGAAATTATTTTTATTAAAAGGTTAGGATCAGTTATACCTTTTAAAAAATATTTTGAAATAATAAAAGATATGATATTATCATACCATGATCTAGGATTTTGTTTAAACCATCTAAATCATTTTAATTTTAAAACATGATTTAGAAGATGAGGATTTTGAAAACTATGGGTTGTTAAAAAAACATCCTAAAATATATAACCATTTAATAATTCACTTTCGACATCCATTTGATATAGTTTAAAATATAAATGTCTTGTATAGGAAAAAATTATTCTAGTGGATTCAAGTGTTGACATCGGTGAAGAGGTTTCCTCATAGTCAATACCCTCTTCTTGACTATATCCTTGTGTAACCAACCTGGATTTATTTCTTACTATCTTACTATATTCATATACCATATTTCCAGACGCCCATTTAATGCCAATAGTGAGACTCTCTTTAGGTATAACTATGAGTTCTAAAAAAAATATTTCATTAAAATTGGTTAAGTTATTCTTGCATTGGCATTACCCAGAATTAATATTTAATTTCATCATTGATGTTCTTAGGTTCAAGCTGTTACAATAATTCTTGATGTTCAACATAATTTATAAGAGAACATCTAGTATGTGTACATCTATCTGGGTATCCAACTGTAGCATATAGAGGATGGTATTTATGAGTCCTAACTATTCTAAGAACATAATAGATGGAAATATCATGGTCTAATATGGATTTAGGTGCAGGTTGTGAAAGTTCCTTATAACTGGATGAATTTTCTTCTTCTTTTAAAGAATTTTTATAAGATTTGGCATTAATATTCAGAGTTGAAAAATCATCCTCAATGTTTTCTATAGAGATATTAGTTTCATGTGGATATGTTGAATAAAACATGAAATTTACATATTCTTATATAGTATTTGTTATTTTATTAAACACCATATATAATTTACTAGATGTTGAATAACTAAGGAATATTCTTTCATCACTCTTAGAAGAAAATTTTTCAAGATTATCCTTTGTGTTAAGTAGAAAGTATTTGCATCAAAAACTCTAAAATAATTAAACTTTGGATTTTTATTATTCCATAATTTGTAAGGGTTTTTATTTAATTGTTATCTAATTAAACATTATTAATTATATAGAAGGATATATTCCCAGCCTTTACCAAAAATTAAATAAGAAGGTCAGATTCATTTAGCATAGTCTATGAAATTTCTTGAAGTATTCTATTTCTTCATTCTATAGTTACATTTTTTTGAGGTCCTATGAATAGAAAATTTATGATTCTATCAATTTTGGGAGAAAAAATATTCAATGTATTGGTTTTCAAACAAACAACCATGATCACTTCTTAATGTCCTAATTCTAAGTCTGCTAAGATTTTCTATAGATCTATAATACTTGGTAAAGTAGGAATAGGCTTCACTTTTGTGTACTGGGAAGAATACCCAAGTATACCTAGAAAATTAATCTACAAGTACATAGAAATAGTTCTTTGTATTAAAACTAGATACTCTAGATGGTCTAATAAAATCCATGTGAAATAAATATAGGTGTTGGGAAGTTGAAACTTATTTCTTTAATTTGAAAGATATCTTTTGTAATTTCTCTTTTTGACAGGGGTTACAAACTTTTTTATTTGTGAATTCAAGTTTAGGTAGATCATTAAATACAATTTTTCTAGTGATCTTTCTATGTGAGTGAATATTTCATTGGTCACCTCTCCTATGTCAAAGCCAATATTCTTTAGGAAAGGCACTTAGAAAATATTTTTTTGAGTAAATAAAGTATATAAATTAGTATCATAAACATTGTCACTTCTCAAAGAAAAAAAAACTAATTAATTTTTATAATAAAAAACATTGAAAAAATTATTTCCAAATTTTACATAAAACCCATCATCAAATAGCTATGATATGATAAGAATATTATACTTAAAACCATCAATAAATAGTGCTTTATAAATTAAATATGAGTTATATTTACCAACTTATCCAAGGTTAATGATTTTCCCATTAGCATTATCACCAAAGGTGACATGTCTACCATAAAACTTAATCAAATTATTGAAGATTTAGTAATATCTAGTCTGGTTTATTGAAAAACTCTTGTCTAGGTGCCATATAATTTTACAAGACCTCTTCAAGCAGGTTCCCTACAACATATGTTTTACACCAAAAATGATTTTTGTAACCTAATATTCTTGGGTCCAAAAATGTATAAAATTAGGGAATTTGGAACCCATAATTTTTCAATAGGTTTCCAATAAGAAGTTTTTAATATTTTGTAAATATAGACTTTTTTTGTTCTTGTTGAATAAAATATAGTAACAGAATTTCTAGAATTGGATTTAGGAATAAAATTGTTTTTATCAATTCTTCTCTATCTAGTTTGATAATCCAAACCGGTAATATATTTTTATGCTATATTTTTTTACATTATTTGAGTGATATTATTTATACCATTATTTAATATCTCTAAACACTTTTGTTTCTCATTACATAATTTCAATTCAGTATTTTCTTTTAATAGTTGACTATTTTTATCTTTTTCTATAGTAAGGTCAGATTTAAAATTAATTATTAAAGCATGTTTTTTCTTCAAAATTTATACTTATCTTTAAGTTCATTGAAACAATCTTCTATCATGTTAAAATATTTAAAAATATCTTCATTTTTTATATTTTCATCGTTATTTTTCTCTCTAGAATATATTTCAATATTTTTTGGAGAAGTAGTAAGTGCATGGGATACCTCAAGTGTGTTTTCTATGAAACAATATTAGTTATGTCATTATTTTATTCTTGGGTAATGTGAGAATCACTTAATCTATCTTAAAAATCACTCCAATTTTATTTCATTTCATTCTTGTATTTCTTATCCTTGTCATAATATTTCTTTTTATACTTCTTTTTCGGATAGGAAACTTTAACATACCCTTTTCTCTTATATTCATAGAAGATGATCTCATTTAAAGAATCATTTTTATTAAAGTATTTCTTACAATTTCTTCTATTATCATATTTTAATTTTTATATTGGTTTCCTAATTAAATGGTTATAAAACCTTCTAAACCTTATGGAAGGATGAGAAAATTATTCATCACTATTAACTGGTGATTACTCATCGCTTGATCCTTCAACTTGAACTTTCTCTTTCTATTTTGAATTAGCGGATTTGAATGATACAGACTTCCTTCTATTTTCATATTACACTTCTATGTTCAATTTTACTTATTAATCAAAAATTATTAAATTTATAGTTATCTCCTTTATAGGAAGCTTACTAATATCATAAGATTCTATAATTGAGACAAAGGTTCCTCTCCATCATTTTTCTAATCATTTCAATGGTCACATGACTTGGCCTTTGCCAGAAACTAGATTCCCCAATGAATGAACTATATTTACTATCTCATTGAACCTAAGATACATTTCAAAAATAATATTATCAAGATTCATCTTAAATTTTTCATATTTAATTGTATAATTATTTAACAATATTTCTTTAACATTATTTATTCTTTCATGGGAAATAGTTAAGGTGTACCATATTTCAAATGTAGTTTTACGTGCAAATATTATATTGAATTACTCATCAACCAAATCAAAATAATGATCATTCATATCTTTTAATTTTTTATTATAAGAAGTTTTACTAACATCATCCCATGTGTTTCTAGAAGTCGTAGGTATATCATATTTATCTTCAGTAAAAGTACAAATTTCAAAATCCATGCCATTAATATGAATTTTATCTTTATTTTCATTTAAGAATAATAATTTAAATTAAATAAATGAGGTATTTTTTCATAATAACTCTCTTGTTTATTATCTATTAAAGAAATAAATTTAGATATAATAGAAATTTTGGATATTTAAACACAACTAAAATCATAGATGAAAATATTTTGAAAACCTTTGATACCAAATGTTGTTAAACTTGAGTAACTAAAGGGGGGAGTAAATTTAGTTCCCAATAAAAAATGTGTTAAAAACAAGTTCAAATAAAATCCCCCAAATAAAATAAATTTTCCCAGTTAATCAAAAGAGTATTTTAATATAATTTTGATCTTTTAAAATATTTCTCAAATCTTGATTACTGATCAGCTAAAACAATATTAAAACTAATTTAACTTTTGATATAAATTTACTCAATCATATTCTTATATAAACACTAGTTAATATTAACTATCAAAGTACCAATTTTGTTTTCATCTTAAAAAAATATAGTTTAAAGCTCTGTAAATAATGAAACAAACCAAAATCACAAAACATAATAAAACAAGGGGTTAATTATCAAGTTGATACCTAATCCCACACACTTATAAATCAACCACTTCTAATTATATTATATAAAAATAATCTAATCCACAACCTAGATCGGGAATACAAACAAAATCTTCCAATCTATCTAGGCTATGATGGGTCCTCTTTCACAAATATTGTGGGTAGACACACAAAACAGGCCACACAGGGACCTCTTCCAAGATGATCATGGATATATATATGAAAATATAGTGAAGACAATATCTAGTATTCTCCAATTATTTCACTAGAGACTAGATGTGTTGATAAAAAAACAACACAGTGGTTGAAAGTAAAAGAAACAAACAGAAAAAGAAAGAAATAAGATATAGAAAAGGTAGGGATGATCAATATGAAGTGATTCAAATTCTCTAGATACTTATGATGTGGCCTGGTAGGTATCTCATCTATTTCTCTTAAAGTAGCAGAAAAATAGTGCATTGAAAATCTCTCTTCATTCTAACTATAGTAATGGTTATGGAAGTTCAATGTACTCAATGTATTCCCTCTTATTTATCGATCAATCTCAAGATGTGTGATGTGTATTTTAAAGTTATCTTACGTCACTGAGAGTAATAGATTCCTTTGGATATATATATACACACACACACATTCATAAACATATATATAATAGAAGGAACAAATAGGTGTTTAAGGATAATCATAAATATTTCTCAAAACCCCGTAATAGGATATGACATTGTCATTAATGTGTCCATGGAATAATTAAAGGAAAATAATTAAATAACCCTTCACATTAACTTCAATAATAGAGTCATTAGGAGAATTTAATTAAAATTCCATGGAATATAGATAGTGGAACATGCTGACGGTGACCCGTGTCTGGTGGTGAGTCATTCTAGCGGTGATTCAGGCTGGTGGTAGTTCATATGGTGGTCACTCATGTTTAACGGTGACTTATCAGATGGTAGGTCCTCTAGTGGTAAGTCATGTGGTGGTGAATCATGTTCAGAAGTGAATCATCTAATGGTAGGTCATATTACGGTGACTCATCTTTGGCGTTAGGTAAATTCTATCAGTGACACTTTTCTGGAACTAAGTCAAATATAGCGGTGACTCTTTTCTGGAAATGACTCTTTTCTAGATGTGACTATTTTCTAGAAGTAGGTAAATTATGGTGGTGAGTCTTTTTGAACTTATAGAGACTCATCCCAACACTTATCCATATTGTAATCAGATTTCTTTATATTCTAAAATACTATCATAAATATTAAAACTCATTTGAAACATAATTAACATGATTTTTGAGTATTAAAATAAGAAGGTTTGAGAAAAACTATTTTAGAAGTTGTGAAATAATTTTATGAAATGTGGGAGAATTCAAACAATATTAATAATATATTTATGACTTGATGGTTTTTCAACATGAGGTTATCATATGTATTACCTGTAGAATATCATGTGCATGATTTCAATATGACTTGAGGGAAAATAAAATCAATGAAGTTAACTTTTATAGATATCATGTGGGATTTTTTCATCTTCTTTATTCACTTTCTGAAAGTAAGGATTCCATAGTGATATCAATGAGAAAATACACTGGGAAGATAGATCTTCTGTTCAAAAATAGTCAAAATTTGATCTAAAATGAGGAGTTCTTGTGGAAGAAATTTTGGATCTCCATCTAGAAGTGTTTTTTCTTCAACTATATGGGGATGGTCACTTCAACAGAAGGACTTTCAGAAGAAAACTCTTCATATGATAATTCCTAGAGTAGAATTCAAGGTAAATTGGTTAGACTAGGACCTATATATTTGCTTTGAGGGATGAAGGTACATATTAAGAAATATTATAAGAATCAGTAAGAGGTTTTAACTTCTAGATAGATGAACTCAGTTAGTAAAATGTACTTATGAACTAGTTTATTATTTATTGTTAACATTCCATATGATTCATGGGTTATTTAATTGGGTTCATTTCCCATTCAACTAGTGTGTGATTCTTCATGGTTTATTATGTAGCAGGAATCATGGTTAGAGTATAACTAGTAGATGATGAATACATATAAATATTTTTTAAAGGAGATTTTATCTTTTAAATTAATGATATAAGTTTCTTGAGATTGAAATATGTTAGATATATCCAAGGTCTCTATTTGAACCTCATATGATTGGTAGAACTTGACGATGTTAGTTTTGGAAGGACCTTTTTGGATTTAGTTTTGAAATTAACCAAAGGTCTATAATGATTACTTGTAGAGAAAATAATTGAACCTTTTACTTAACCAGATGAAATGATAATTTTGAAATGATCAGAAGTAGTTCATCAGATGGTCTTAAAGTCTGGAACTATATGTTTGGTCACCTTATTCAAAAGAAATTGAAAGTTCTATAGGTACAGGGAATACATAAACATGATCACATGGACCTTGAAAGATATGAGAGTTTTATGTTAGGGAATAATAAGATATTTTACTTAAACTTAGATGGTATAAATCCATGGAATCAAGAGATCTAACTAGTTTATTTTGATGTTTCAGAACCATACCTTGTTAACCCAATGAAGGATATCTTTTCTTTGTGAATTTCATTGGTTATGTTAGTTAAAATTCCAAGGTCTACATCCTGATTAATAAATATGATATTTTCTAGGAATTTATTTAGTTTAATTTTTTGGTCAAAAGAGAGTTTGAATGGAATTTGAAGTTTCTACGAATTGATAATATTGGCGAATAAACTAAACACAAATTTCATAACTTTTGAAAGAGGATGGGAATCAAGAATGATATGACCGTTCTATGAATTTCATATTGAAATAGAGTAATTTAAATGATGAATAAAAATTTATAATATAAATCCTAAATTATGAGGCTTCACTATGGAATGCCTTAGGTAATTTGGGAGGAATCAGTAAATACGATAGTGTATTTGTAGAATAGAAGTTTGTATTCATTTGTGGGATAAGCAATTCTAGAAGAACTTTTGTCTGGGAAGTGACCAAAGGTGAACCATCTCAAATTATTTAGAATTATCATGTATTTTTATATCATTGATAAATATATAGATAAATTGGAGGGAAAATCCATGCTGTTATTTCTCATCAGATATGGTGATGAGAACTTTGGACATCATCTATGGGATGATGAAAAGAAAAAAGTCATATAAAAAAGGTATTTTTTTTAAATGAATTACTTATATTGAAAGATTGGATCTTGATGTGAATTAAGTTGAGGTTTGATCAAATCTTGAAGATCAAGACGATTAGACTAAGGTAACCAAATGTATTCTATATCTGGATACTTCAAGGGAAACTTCATAGGTTATAATTATAGCAGTGATTTTACTAGACATATAACATTCAGACATACACATACCAGATGGATGACTATCATATGGAGATCTTCCAATGGAAAAAAAATAAGTTTGTACAACAAATATATAATCATATCAGAAAATCAGTTCATAATTTTATGTCTGATATGAATTTCCTACATCTAATGGATACAAACGAACCTAACTGACTTTAAAAAGTAGCTAATCTATGAGACTTTAAATATAATGATTCATACATAGAAGATGAAATCAATTCCTTAAATCTCAATAAAACATTGGTTTTGGATGAACTACTGGATGGGAAATGAGACATGAAAAAAATGTATTTTTCATATGAATGAGGAAGTTGATGAAAGTAAAAAATACCAAGTAAGACTGGTGGTGAAGGGATTTAGTGAAAGAAAGGGATTGAATGTTTCGAAATTTTCTCACCTATGGTGAAGAACACAAATATCTTGAAAGTGATCATTCTTTTTTCGTTCAATTATCTACACTTATATAATATGTATATAATGAAAATCATTATTCAATTGGATTTAGGGGAATAAATTTACATGGATAAGAACAAGGGTTTTTAAGGTCATCAGATGGAGGATCTAGTTTTTATGTTTAAAATAAGCCTTTATGGATTCAAGTAATCTCCATAAGAGTGGAATCAAAAGTTTGAATGCCTACATATTAATGAAATTTTTAGTTGATGTGATTTCAATAATTTTTGTTAACAAAATAAATATGATGATAGAACATATACCATATTGTTGTTCTATATTGATGATATGTTGATTTCAAGTATGTAGTTATATCAAATTGAGGAACTAAAGTGGAAGTTATCCTAAAGGTTTGAGATGAAGAACCTTGAACAAGAAAATAAAATATTGGGGATGACAATTTGGATTAATAAGAAAATTTTAAATTTGGTTTTAACCTAGAAGGTATACATCGAGAAGGTAATTAAATGGTTCAAAATGACCAATTGTAAACTTTTCTTAACTCCTCTCACTGAAAACTTTAAACGTTATAAATCACATGCACCTTCAATGGATGGAGAATTTTTTGACATATAAAACATGAATTTTTCTTCATCTATTGTAATTTTGATGTATGAAATGGTATACATATGACCATAAATTTCTTTTTCAGTGAAAGTTATGAGATATTTCATGTAAAAACCTTGGGAAGATGTGAAATAGATCATTTGATACTAGAAAGGATCAAAATATAAGGATTTATGTTTTGGATATTATAATCACTTGAAGTAATTTTTTGATATATAATTTTATTGAGACATTTATTCATAGAAAAGAACAACTATATTTGTGTTTAATTTTGATAGAACAGAGGTTAGTTGGATTTCTCAGTTGCAACATGTTGTTACTTAATCTATAATGTAAGTGGAGTATGTTTCTATTACAAAAGTATGGAAAATTTTGATATGGTTGTTTCACATACTTAAAGAACTTGAAAAAGGATCATATGGAGGAAATATTTTTTTGATAATTAGAGTGTCATCAATCTTTCCTACAATCTAGTGTATCATGCAATAATGAAACACATTAACTTGAAATATCACATTACAAAACATTTTATAGAAAATAAAGTTTTATATCTAAAGAATATTTTTCTAAAGTATAATCTTGCTGATATGTTTACAAATTTGATAGTCTAAGAAATTATGAGGCAACATTGTGGCTCCGTCAGTCTAATCTGATCGAGTAGAGAAGGGAACGATGAATGCATCAGATAGAGGATGGGCATTGGTGGATGTTTGAATTAGGTTTAAATACTGAAGTAATTTTCATGTGGGATATTGATGGGTTTTGTAAATATTCTTCAGTTTTATCAGATAGAGTTTTCTCTATGGGGGTCATCAAACAGAGATGATTGGTTGGAGATCATCAAATTGAGATCATCGGATTAAGATTTCCAACTGAACGGTTTCAGATCAGTCGGGAAAAAGAGTTCATCAAGATGACTTACACTAGATATATTCTATCTCACAAAGTCCATAAAATTAAGTTCCCATATATGGAATTCCCTAGGGTAGAAACTCAATGCTTGGGCAACAATCATGGTTACTAACTATTGACAGTTCATTTAAGTTGAACGTCTAAATTTTTTCCTTCTTAAGTAAATATTGTGTTCAATAAAATCCATTATATGCTACACCCAATATAAAAGAACCAAAAAATATAAGAAATATATTATTAATTGATCTATAATAAACACTAATATAGTTAACTATTAAAATTTATTACCTTTAGCAGATAAATAATTAACAAGAGTTAAAAATTAAAAAAGGTTATTTCTAATAAAATAAATTTTATTTATATTTTAGTTTATTTAAAAAACTCTATATAGAAATATTATAATGAATAATTTTATAAAAATTTATTTTTAAACTACTCCTATGAAAATTTATTTAGTCTTTATTTTATACATTTTTATTAAAATATTTCCTTTTGGTCAAAAAAATACATTTTTTGTGAAAATTATAATTTTTATGATTTTATTACTATGTGAGCATATCCTATAAGTTTAAGAAAACTTTTAGTTGATAAAATATGTTTTTAGGTAATAAAATTATTCATTTTAGTATATACTTTGAGCTTATAAATATTATTTCAAACATTTATAGAACTAAATAAAAATGTTAGTCAAATAAAAATCATTTTTGGTATTCTATTTGAATAAGGTATTTTCAAGGTGATATTAAATTTAGGGTTTACATAAAAAATCATACCATTAATACTATTGAAATAAATCAATTTATGTCATTAAAATCAGAAATAATGATAATTTTATCTTATAAATAAATTTAAAACTAAAAAATCCATTTTCTTGAAAACTATTTTTGTGTGATTAAGTGTGTTAAATTTAAAATTAACTTTTCACAAATTTATAAATTTGATATAATAAAATTATTTTCAAATTTAAAATCAATAGTTTCTAATTAGGTAGTGAGGTCAATATAAATTTTTCTTGTAAAATTAATTACTAAAGTTCAAAAATAGTTTTGGTGGTAAAAAGTAAAATTGGTAAAAAGTCTTTTACTATAAGAAAATAGTAAAAATATATTAAAAACATGTTTTCAAATAAGTTGTTAATATGAGTTTAGAATTTATATTTTCCCACACTCTAATTTTTCTATTTTTGATCCATTATACCTTGAATAGTGTCATGGAATTATTGAAAATTGATGAGTGTTTCTACAATTTACCTTTTCTTTCCTTATAAAAGGATACCAAATCCGCCCTTTAAATAATCCTATGTCAACCCATATATTTAATACACCTTAATACATGATATATTACATAAAAACACTTAATATAATCCTATAAGATCGTGATTCCTATTGTCTTTAATAAATTAGGTACATAGCATGATAACATTAATATGGATATAATGACATTATTTGAAAATCCTTAACACACTCTTAAGATTCCATCACTCTTCTAAAATTGCATGAGATAACTTGGGTACTTGCATAAGAAATTGTTTTTCTATAAATCCAGATAAGGGAATAATCAAATAATAACATGATTAAAGTAATACATGTGAGTCAAATGGAATATCATGGTAACATAAGAGGGGTGAAAATCATATACTTGAACATCAAATCATGATATAAGATGATGAAATAAAGGCAACATGGGAGTGTTCCAACAACATAAAACAAGAAATAATAAACATAATTCACGGATAACCATTGAGACATCATAATATAGTGCACTTATGATAAGATCTTGTACACTATAGATGGTATCTAATGAGATAAAAACATTACCCAATTAATTGTATGGTTATATAATTTCATATCTACCCATAAAATTCATACCATGTACATGTATAAGTGTGCCACATAGATCATATAACATAAGGATGTATTTCATAACTTTTAATACCATGATTAAGGGGTGTAGGTTATGGAAGCCCCTAATCAATTAAGGATAGGTTTTGGACCAAATGTTGAATTTATTGTCAATGATGCATCAATGTGTATTTGGTGAGAAGTGGAAATGCTTGTATAATTATTATGGATTTACTTTATGGAACTAGATATCACACTCGTACAATTCTCCTTATAACTCTGATGATTATTGAATATGATCTTCAATGGAAATGACATGTGCTATGGATTTTCACATTGTTTATAATAATGGGAGAATATATTAAGGCCATGAAAAATATTAATTTAGATAAGTATTATAAGAGTAATTTAACAGAATTGCATGTAAAATTTATTTACATTTTACATGAAGCATATTTGAGGATAAAGGGGATGTGAAGTAGAATCTTGAGATAGCATTGTTTTAAAAATTCTATACTTAGAATATTCCAAGTGTTTTTTTGTGGCCTTATTAATATATAAGGGTGAACCACACAAACCAACCTTGGTCATACTCAACCAATTCGTTATAGGAACAATAGGTCAACCACATCCTAGGGATCCAACAAGGGTCATCCCACAAGGTGATAGTTGAGTGGGCCATGTATAGGCCCATAGGAGCATGCCCTGGTGTAAGTGAATTTGAAAGGGATAGGGTGTTCTAGTAGGCCATCACAGGTGCGGTGTGGCCCATGAGCCAAGGGTAATGATGTATGCAGATTCTTATCCATCACTACCAACTCTAACTATTAACAACATACCATGTATTATTTTGAAATTATTTTATAAAGATGAAATTGACATGGGAATATGGAACATGTGAACCATTAATATGTCATTTAAATTTATGGAAATTTTCGTAGCCATGTAATCTCTTTGATATGGACCATTTGATCAACTAATCGACATCTTCATCCCCTAGTAACACTTGAAGGCTACCCTGACCATTCCATTACATCAAAGTTCAGTCTGAACGTTTGATGATCAAGATCAAGACTGATATAGTCATTATGAGGTCACGATTATGAGAAGATAAATCTTCTTTCATGCATTCTATACTTTTCATGAAATTTGGAGATTTATAATTTTGTAGGATTCAAATGAAAATGAAGTTTTATTTGGATATTCATGACTCCACCATACATGGATGTGTTTGAGCATGAAAAGACGATTCACGTGATCATAATCATATTCACATGAAGATTGGTTCATGAACTCGTGTAATAAAATACTCTATGAAATACAACATAATATTTTTGAGTGATGTTGATATCTTTGGTATATTAAAATACCATGACATGGAATAAAAAATAGATCCTTGACACAACATAAAAATTAAGAGAGGTAGTGTGGGGCATTGATATTTTCCTACAATAGAAGAAGTGCCTTAGATATGGGTGTGCTACCAATATTAAATAGCTCTCATTTTTCTAAGAAAAATAGAGCATATGAAAATATGGTTTAAAAATAAGTTCCATGAATCATTTTCTTGTGCAATGGGTAGGATATTCCAGGTCCCTTTGACTTGTGTTTACACACTCGAAGTTCTTTTCAAAGGATAGGTTTTGTGAACCCATTTGGGATATTGTGATACCCTCATTCATAATCTTCTTGAGCTGCACTAATTTATTGAGAACTATTCAATATTGATACTTGCATGAAGTCTTTTTATGGTGAATATATAGTTCACTATACTTGTGTAAAGGTTCTTTCATGAAGAAGAACTTTCACTCATGAAGAGTGTAAAATGAAGTGTGATCTTATACTAGTGTTCATAAATAAGAATTAAACATTTTATTTAAATGAATGAAGTTTGAGAATAAGAATAATAGTTATTCATGCTTCCATTCATTTGATTACGAAACATGTGCACATGTAAAAAAAATTAAGAATATAACTAAAAATCAGAGAACCCTATATAAGCACAACAATAATAAAGAAGGTAAACAATATGTTATTGGGTTTCCAAAAAATAACAATATTGATGTAACACTTGGATATTTTGTGAAATATTATTTTCAAATAAGTTTAATCTATTTGTTATTTTTCATTACACACAACATTGATTTTAACTTGTGTTCCATGAAAAACTCGGTTTAAAGGAAATGTGATATACTATAAAAATATTATTATTTAAAATGATAATTATCTCCTAAAAATTTGAATGGAAGGTATGAATAGTATTAAATAAAATTATTAAAATATATTGTTTACAGATGTATATATAATAAATTCTTTAGTGAATAATTAATAAAAAAACTATTTGAAAATAAAAGAAATCCTTTTCTGAAAGAAGATTTTTATGAAAAAAGATGTTTTACCTCAAAAAATTTAAAAAACACATTTTATTATTTTGTTAATTAAATTTATATATTATATATTGAATTAAAACTTTAGCATTCATCTTATTTTTTTTCTAGGAAAGTGATAAGAATGAATCCAATTATACACTTAAAACTGTATTTTTCTAAAAGAAATTTTGTCACCTTTTTTCAAACTTACTTTAAAACTAATTTCTGAAAATTTGAGAAAATTTATTTTTAAAATAATAATTTTTTAAAACGAAATTTAAAAATTATCCTATGGTAAATTTTTTAAATTTTCTGAGAATATTATTTTTTTATGAATAGTGAAAAATACTGAATTTCAATTGAAAACTTCCTTTTCATTTAAATTATTTATAAAGTTTAATTATATTTTAAATTTATTTTAAATTAAAATTAGTTCAATTATATGTATATTAATTTATTTTATGTCATTATAATAATTTTAATATTAAATTTTTATAAAAAAAACTTGTAAACTTTTGAACATTTTCTCTTTTGAAACCCACTTTCTTGTCACGTATGTGGGATTAATTTTAAATTAAAATTTTCCACTTCTATGAATAGAATTTATAAAAATGGAGTCCATGTTTTTAATATGGATAATTTATATTATATAATGTGGTCAACATAATTTTTTACCATAATTAATACCAAAAATATTAAAAATTATTTACCACTATTAAAGTAAAAATTGGTTTACTAAGGGGGTTATACTAAACAAATGAGGGTTAAAATGACCTAAATCGTGTCTAGAATCTATTTTATGGAAATATATAGACCCAATAATGTTTAAGGATATATAATAATCTATTTTTATCCTTTTTTATGTTAAAAAAATGGGTACACCTTTTTCTTTTCAAAAATTAAAAGTGTGCCACTCACCTCACTTATAAAAGACCACCACCTCTCCTCCACTCTTTACACCTTAAAACCATTTTGGTTCAGCCAATAACTACCCAAATCACTTTACAACTTATATTTTCTAATCATATAAGCCTTATTTTGGGCATAAATTTTACATAGGATGGATTTTAGTGCAAACCTAAGGAGGTTACCCAAAGAATAGGTAGCATTCTTCAACTAGCATTTTTATTTTATTTCTTCTTACACCTCCTTCAATTATTATTAAACCATGATGATATAATAAACTCATTTTCTTAAATATACTTAGATTTGTTTATTTTAAGTTTATTCGCAACAACTATCCCCACTTCTATCAAATGGTTTACAAAATCATCATTTGTGTGGATGGCGGACTACCACCTCGCGAACTGATGTCATTATTTTATCCATTACCACCTCTCACAGTTGGGTATTATGAAGGATATAAATTATATATATGATATTTATAACATAATTATACATTTTTTATCACTATATCATATTTTTTTTACTTTCTATTCCTTAGGGGATATGATAACGTCGCTCGTGTGTACGGCAGACTATCGCCTTGCGAGGCGATGTGATTCGTTTTTTCACTAACCCTTTGAATGGAAGATAATAAGGACAAAGTTAATGAATATATGTGATATAAATGGTATAATTATTATATTAATGACAATTTTATCAATATTAAAATATAATATTTTATTTTATTTCTTACCTTTTTACTCACTGAAAGATGATAATGTCGTTTGGGTACAAGTGGGATACCGCTATTAAGAATAAATGTGACTCACTATTTTCATCACCCCACCACATAGATGATATGTATATGATTATTTAAAGTAATAATATTTTATTTATGATATAAATATCATTATTTAACAATAAAATATTACTTATCTCTTTTCTATAATTATAGTTTAAAATGGAAATGTTAATCAAGCGTACGTACGGTCTACCATCTCCATGATCGTAACATACTTCATTTCTCAAAAACACCATTCATGATTTTTCTTAAAATTATAATTTATGTATAAATATTATAATTATTTCATGATTATTATTCTAAATATTATTTTACCAAGATCAAAGTAAGAGAAACCAAAATAACAAATCAAAATATATAGGAAAAAAAGCATTTGTTGCCCAAAACATGATTTTATCAAGGAATTGGGAATAAACAGGTGATAAATTGTAATAATTAAAACATATATGGTATAATATATATATATATATATATGATTTTATAATATATTTATAATATACTTGCATTTTTTTATGGTAATGTCCCGACCCGGGAGCCACTAAACGGTACCCAGATCCAGTGGGTCACATGGACTCAAGTGTGCCTCCCAGTATGCCAGAGGCTTCTGACTAGCCATGAGGGTCTATAGTAGTATATAGGGGATACTATATCCTTATAATCAAATTCACACAGTGGTGTAATAAATTAATTCATAAAAAACAAAAACATAATAAATTCTAACTACAACAACGAAAGTACAACATCCAAATGGTGATAATGAACAAGCCAACAAAAGAAAAATCCAGTTCCATATACATAATGATTTAATGACATGTCTATAAACCAAAAATAAGTAAGAAGATAAGTATTAATGAACTCATACATATATGTATATCAAAATAATCAAAAAGACCAAAAGTATATATCTAGGTAGAATCACGATCTATATCCCAATCCTGTGCTCCCATGTTATAATCAATCGATCATAGAGAACTGGGAAATATCCTCTTTACCTACCCACATCCATAAAATCTACCCAGGTACCATTGTTGGCTCGAATAGGTTTTGAGATAAACTTAGTATACCACCACCAATGGTTTCTATAGAAAATCCATCTTGTGTTCATATACCATAACAATTTTCAAGTATAAAATGTAAATAGTAAAGTAAGAAAAATATAACAAGTCTATAGCACAAGCTATAGAATAAGCAGGATATGATCGATGAAAATAAATATATATAATGTGTCAATATAAAGTGATGAAAATATTGGCATAATCCAAATTTGATAATAATAATAGACCTACATGGGCCAAGTCCCGTGGTGTATAACTATGGAGACCTATATCCAAAGATATAAATGTATAAAAAAGTCACAGGTGTCATACCATGATCCTCATTGATGGTTTATCACTATAAATAATCATACATATGGGTCTCAAGTTCCATACCTTGATACCCTAGCTGATTCAATATCTTTTTGTACAAGGTGTCATACATTTCTAATAAGTTGGTGTCATACCAAAGTGTACAGTTTCCATACATTAATAATCATAGGATCCATTCCTTAATAATCAAAGGTTCCATACCTTTATAATCATAAGTTCCATACCTTAATAATCATAGGTTCTATACCTTAATAATAGGACAGTTTCATTCTAATAAGTAACAAGTTTCATAACAAGATGTAACAACATCGAGATAGTAATATAATAATAGTAAAGGGTTGTTTTGGTGTCCTATCCCATTTATAATTATTATTTAATCATCTATTTAATCATTTTTATATCATTTGATAACATGTAAATGAGGCCTGATACTCTCCCACTATTTTATTTAATTCATGTTGTATCCCACTATAACAATGGAAAGCTCATGAACCCAAATGGGTGGTTTAATATAGGGAATATTAAATAATACACCACATCTGTGGCTCAAGTTGAGGTTGAAAACTTCCAAACATGATTTGGTGCTACAAGGGTGGCCTAGATTATAGGAAAAAAACTATTTAAGGCACATTATTTAATTTATAAGAAACAACCAGAAGGTCTAGTGTATGACACAATAATAATAGTAAAATATATAACAAAACCTTAGAAAAAAAATTAAATACCATCTACTGAAAGCATGTAGTAGAACACTCATCTAGTATCAGCCTCTAGTTTGGTCCATATTGGAAGAAAATGAAAAAATAGAAAAACTCCTTAAAAATATAGCATATGATCTCTCACTAAAAAAACTTCATCAAGAGGAAGATAAATGATGAAAGGATCCTAAGGATCATATAGCTTGCCATTGGATATCCAAAAAGACCAATGGTGGGAGATTTGAAGGTGAGATAGAGGAATAGGATCAAAGCCTAGTGTTTAGTATTATGAGAGCTCAATAGTAGGAGGGGAATGTTTTGCATCTGTTGGAAAAGAATAAAGAAGGGGGGTTCTTAGAGGGATGAAGGGGGAAATAATAAAGTCACCAAATAATTAAAATTCACATGGTTTGACTACACGGTTAGCCAAAAAATGAACCAACCATACTTACCCCATTACCAAGGTAGAACTCCTCATAAAACCCATAGCATAAGGTTATAAAAATCATTTGAAGCCCATGCACACCCTCTATCTCATCCCCGTGCATGAAAATCCTCCCTCGCATAGTTTGATTCAAGTCGTGTATCCCTATGTCATGTTCTAAAAGGCCTAAAACTATTTACTCTAACCATACAGACTAGGCTCTAAGTTTTCTACTAACCATGTGTCCCAATTCTTTCTTACAAAATTTAGGGATCCAAACAAGCCCCAAACACACTCATTTTCTCTAAAAATCATTATACACATTTACAAGGGTATATTAATGAAATAAACTAGAAATAAAATGTTCCATGCCTCATATAAAATCCATGTATTTATATTCTCCCCCTCCCCCAAGAATCTCATCCATTGGTTTCCCTTCCCTGTGTGGTAAAACATCATCTGAGAATAGCTTCAGGCACTAAGTGTGTACATTGGCCTCTCACTCTTAGGTCTTTTCTTGTACATTGTCGTGATTTCATAGCACCCATACACTAGGAATCAAAATTCCAAAGGCAGACTTCGTTCTTCGGTCCACAATACAGATAGATTCTTCTCATAGGATGCATCCAACTCTAACTCAACACTTTCAGGATGAAATATATGAGATGGATTTGGATAGTAGCAGTGATGTTTTGAAACATAGAATATGTCATGTATATCCTGATGCCTATGAGGTAACTGCAGCTGATAGGATATCATACCAACTCTATACACAACCTCAAAAGGTCCAACAAACTGAGGTGAAAGATTCCCCTTCCATCTAAACTATTGATGCCCCATT
This sequence comes from Viscum album, assembly GCA_963277665.1. Classification (NCBI taxonomy): domain Eukaryota; kingdom Viridiplantae; phylum Streptophyta; class Magnoliopsida; order Santalales; family Viscaceae; genus Viscum; species Viscum album. The sequence goes on from OY728140.1 coordinate 1,453,479,026, forward strand.
CTAGTCGAAACATGTAAAAACACATGATCCCCAACCTCAAACTATAGTGGCTGATGGTGATGATCAGTGTTTGAATTATACCTTGACTATGTCATAGCCATATGCTTCCTAATAAATGAAACCCACTCTGAGGTCTCATGAACGAGACAAGATCCAAGTAAGGCTACATAACCCACCTCTAACTAGTACAAACGTAAACATAATGGACTATCATATAAAGACTCATTGGGATCCATTTTTATAATTTTAGGAAGGTTATTATTATAGGAGAACTCTAAAATAGGTATATATTTATCCCAAGATCCTATAAAATCAAGGACACATGCTCAAATCTTATCCACTAAAACTTGTATCATCTCTTCTATAGAATTTTGGTCTGGGGGTAAATGGTTATGCTCAAAATTACCTGGGTACCCAAATATATTTGTAACCCCTTCTATAACCTCGATGTAAAATGAGAATACCTATATGAAATGATAGTCTGGGGGACCCTAAGTAGTTTTATCATCTCACGGACATAAAGTCTCCCAAGCTCATCCGTAGAGAAGGTCTCTCTAATATATAATAAACGAGTCATCATCATGATCCTATCAATGATCACACTTACTACATCACTTCCTCAAGGGAATATTGGTAAAATAGTCACAAAATCCCTAGTGACATCATCCCACTTCCACTTATGAATGGGTAGAGACTGTAAAATCCCTACTAGTTGTTGGTTCTCTTGTTTTACTTACTAACAAATGGAACACCAAGTAACAAAACCAGATAACTCCCTTTTCATACTAGGACACCAAACGATGTGGATCTCCATATATCATTATAAGGATGGGATTAACTACCCAAGTATAATCATGATACTCTCATATCAATTCTCCCCATATGTATGTAGGAACCCAGAAACATTCTTGAATATGCAATACCCCATTCTCATCAACAATCTAGCTCGATGAATGATCCTCTCCTAAAGCACTCTCCCTTTGGAATAATCCCTTGGGGTCTGATAGCTTCCTCATCTTCACTCTCATTAGGATGGAATAGTTCAATGTTAATGATGAAAGTGCAGACTATCCATGATGGCATTGAACCTCTAAGTGCATCTCAAAAAGTAGTTCCATAAGCTTCCACTTTTCACTGGCCTCTTGAACTACCAATGTTTGAGTCCTCTAGATCAGAGCATCCACTACATCATTTAGTTTCCCATGTGTATAGGCAAGATCGAAGTAGAACGACTATAGAAATTTATCCCACCTTCTCTAACTAAGGTTTAATTCATGTTAAGTGAAAATATATCTGAGAATGTTTTGGTTCATAAAGAGCACAAAATTATATCCCATTAGTTAATGTCACCAACAACATAAGTCTTAAACCATGAATTCCAACTTGAGATCATGTGTTAGGTAATTACACTCATGAGGCCTCAACTGCCATGACCAGTATCCAATGACTCTATCTTCTTGCATAATAACTTGTCATAGACTGATACCTGATGCATTACAATAGATTTTATTACTTCTTCCCAACTTTGGAAGAATAAAGACCGGTGGTGAAGTCAGTCTCCCTTTCAGTTTAAAATAGGATTTTTCATAGGCTTCTAACCATATAAACATAACACTATTCTTAGTCAATATTATAAGAGGTTCTTATAAGTGTGAAAAGTACTATATTAAGTTCCTATAATAACCAAATTACCCCCAATAAACTCCATATGTCAAAAATTTCTTGGGATTCTACTAGGTAACTACATATATCACCTCCTCTAGGTTAACTAACACTCCTTGTAATGAGATAATATGAACCAAGAAGTGTACTTTAGTAACCCAAAAGTTTCATTTAGTGAGCTTATCATATATTTGGTGCTATATTAGTGTATTCAGAATGATATAAATATGTTTGGCATGGTCGTGTCGAGTACAAGAATACACAAATATGTCATCAATGAAGACTACCATGAATGAATCCAAAAATAGGTGGAAACCCCAATTCATCAGAGCCATGAAGATCGTTAGTGTGTTCATGAGACGGAACGACATAACAAGATACTCATAAAGACCATACCTATTAAAGAACATTATATGAGGTATTTCCTTAGGTATAACACACACTTGGTGATAGCTTAACATCAAATAAATATTCAATGATCCACAAAATTTCTGAGGGTTCCATCAACATTTTGGAATAAATGGATCGATGAACCATAAGGAGAAGTATAGGGACATATAAAACCATTATCTTTTAAGTCCTCCATATTTATCTTGAGATCTTTCAACCCAATATTGTACATCCTATAGGAAGGAATGGACATTAGTGAAGCTCCTGGAACAAGCTCAATAGAGAACTCCACCTCTCACCTAGGATGTAAACTAGAAAAGTCATCCTAAAATTCAACTCTAAATTGATATACCATGTGAGGGAATTCTTCATGATGTAGTCCCTGATTATCCATGTAAAGGCTAGAAATATGGGATGTCACGACACTAAAATCACAATGTTCTATTCTATCTATACTTTCTTGTACATCCCAATCACCCTTATAAATATAATTTCCACCCTCTGGTGATGAGACGACACCCTATGGAAATAACAATCCATGTAGGCATGATAAGGAACTAACCAACCCATCTCAAAAATAATTTCAAAACCATAAATATCAAGGATGAAGAGGTTACATAGGAAATGATATCTGCTTATCTCAAGGGGGAACTCACCACAATGGTGTATAATCTCAGAACATATACCAAAAGGGGTGTTAAGGGTCATCACCCAATATAATTATTGAATATCTAGTGTGATTATTTTCACAATACCCATGGAGATAAAATAATTTGAAGCCCATATGTAAAAAAAATAGATTCCAAGGTAGATGATACTAAAATATTACCTCATACTATATAACGTCTAGAATTATGCTCCCCCAAAACATGTTTCACTAAAAAAAATATCCCGTCCTATGGCCCTGAGATAAAATATGACTACCCCAAGTAGTTCCACTCTACTGGAATTTCACAAATAGTGTATGGAACCCTTTTCCATGACCACATCCTTATCCGGATTGGCCAGTTGAACTCAATCTCCCTATCTACAACAAAGATGATGATTCATCTTTAGGACCTGGCATCAGTTTTGATCCTCTCTCACTATTCACTAGAGGTGTGATTCTAGAAATCCTCAATAAATGTTCTATCCCTCCATAAGATCATCACTAAATTGGGGCCCTCTCACAACGAGTTTTCATTTTACCCTACTTCTTATAATCATAAAATACTACAAAACTTCTAATACATGCACTCTGACTAGTACTTCCCTTATGAGAGGTCTCAAAGTGGTGCTTCCTACCACCAGATAATGCACTACTAAGATGATGATCTAGTCCACTCACGTTCATACATCCATATTCCATTTGGTTACATTTATTAATAAGATCATATTTTACTATATCTAATAAGGTAGTCAATTGGAAAACATTCACCTAAGAATGAATAGGATTCTTGATCCCATCCCCAAAACATATTACTTTCATTAGCTAATTAATTGTATAGATAGGTGAAAAGCGCTGAAGATTTGTAAAATGAGCTGAGTTATCTATAATGGACATATAACACTTTGGTAGGATCATGAAATCCATAGCATGACTATCCTTGAAAGTATCAGTGAAAAAGTAGTCATCTAAGTTAGATTTCAAATATCTCCTAATCACTTCATGATACCTACCTTCCTAGTTCATAATTTTCCACCAATATTTGGTGGATCATTAAAGAATATATATATATATCTTCACTCTCCTCTTAGTAGGTGTCTAAGGGTTCTCAAGGATAGATAAGATAGTCTCAAGCCATAACTCTACTGGCTAGGGGCCACCATCCCCTCAAAAAGTAGGTGGATGATGCGGTTGAAACTCCTACATCAACACTCCCATAGATAGGGAATGTCATGGAGATCCATGTATAGTTAGCACAAGTCGCATAAAATCCCCTTGAAACTATGAATCATCACCCATATCATGGATAACATGAGGTCTCATAGGTTTCACTATAGAAGGTAACACTGGTGGCTCAAGGACCACCACCTCTGAAGCACAGTCATCACTGCCCTCCTAGTTCATGAATTCAGGGTGTCATGGTATAATAGCTATTAAAATACCACAAACATGCATTAGATAGGAGTTGATAATGGTAATGTTAAAAGTTATAAGAATGAGATAGGTACAATCCTTCCTACACAAAATTCATACCTCTATTCTTTCCCTTAAGTTTGGGTTTGGGTGATAGGAATGATCATAATGAACATGAGAGCCACTTCCTACTAACGAATACTAAGGTGGGGTCTAGGTAAAGCTATCCATTTCACTGTAAGAGTCTCGTTATATGGACTATCAATTTACAATTATAGATAAAAACACCCTTTAATTATAATTAGTATCCACATTTAATGGTGACCATATTAGAATTCAAGACATAACAATTCTTATATTTACATAAGAACCCAGTTAACTAAAGTACCATACCCAATTTATTCAAGTACATGATTTATAAATTTCAATTGGTAGTTTATTTAACTACATAAAACCTTTATATTAAATAACATAATGGAATAGATAGAATAATATGATTTAACTAAATAAATCATCATTTCCAATTTATAGAGGTACATGCACTATTTAAATTACAAGTGACATTCATGTATTTCAAATAAACTAAATTCTCAGTATATGTAACCTTTGTTATATAAATCAAACATATTATAATTGGTTAGTTAAGGTTTCATCATAAAACTATATAGGAAAACGCCATTTAGGTTAATTCATACACTTTAATAACCCAATATATTGTCTCCTTTTTTATGTAGAAATGTTATTTGAATAACGAATATATAATTCAAGGCACATATTAAAAATATCATGCATTCAAGTGATGAAATCTACATGTCATGGAATAATGAATGACATTTTAGTCATATATGGTTTCTAAAATGATGCATGATCAATGCTTCCTTTCCATACTGGTCTAAGGATAAAAGGTAATCCAGCATCATAATAATAATAATAGCACATGTCATGCGAGTCACCCAATTGTGGAATCAAATATATTATAATAGGTATAAACTAGAACATCATATCACATCCCATGAAATTTGGATTTTCCCCCGTACATGGGTTATATTCTCCCTAGTATAGGCTCATTTCCAAAATTTGACACATCCTAGTCTTGTTTATGCCATCCCAAAATAGTAAGGAAAAGAAAAGAAAGATTTGATACCAATTTGTAACATCCTGGCCTGGGATCCACTAAATGATGCCCTAATCTTGTATGTCACATGGACTCAAGTGCACCTCCCCATGTGTCAGATTCTACAAATAGCATTGAGGGTCTATAGTGGTATAGTGGGGAGCCTATACCATCATTATCAGAGTCACATAGTGGGATAATAAATGAATAAATAAATAACATAATAATAATAAATGATAGCTATAATAGAGGAAGTACAACATCCAAATGATGATAATGAACAATATAATAAAATAAAAAACTAGTAGCATGTGCATAATGATGTAATGTAATGTTTCTAAACCAAAAAGAATAAATCATACATGGAAGAAGGCACACATACATACATGTATATCAAAAGAACCTAAAAAACCAAAATTATATCTCTATATTGCATCATGAGTTGTAGATCGTTATTATGATCACCATCTCCCATGCTATAATCAATCAAGCATCCAAAATTGGGAGCTTCCCCTATCACTACCAGTATCCATACAATTTTCCTAGTTGCCATTGGTGGCCCAGATAGGGTGTGAGATAAAATCAGTAGGCCACCACCAATGATGTCTATAAAAAATAAATCATGTGTGTATAAACCATAACTATTTTTAGGTATAACAGGTGTGAAGTAAATTAGGAATAATATAAAAAATCCATTGCATAATATTTAGAAGAATTCGGCTATGATAGATGAGCGTCAACATATATAAAGTGTAAGCATAATGTAGTAACGAGGTCAATATAAGACACATGTGATAAGAATCATAGACCTAAATGGGCCAGGTACCAAGGTTTATAACCATATTGATCTATATCTAGAGATGTAAATGTATACAGAAGTCGTAGGTGACATACCTCAGTCCTTATCAATGATTCCATACCATAAATAAGTATATATAGGGGTCATGGGTATCATACCTCGATACCATATCTAGTTCTATACTATGATGTCATGGGTTCCAAACATTTCTAATAAGTTGGTGCCATACCTAAGTTTACAAGTACCATACTTTAATAATAATAGGTTACATACCATAATAATAAAAGGCGATATACCTTATTAATCATAGGTTCCATACCTTAATAATCATAGGTTCCATACCTTAATAATAGTTCTATTCCATACCACTAAGTAATAGGGGACTTACCAAGATGTAACAACATTAAGAAAGAAATATTATAACAGACAAGGTCTATGTTAGTGTCCCTACCCATTTATAATTATCATTTAAACATCCATTTAATCATTTTAATAGAATTTAATAATAAGTCAAGGATGTGTGATCCTATCCGACTCTCTAATTTAACTCATAGAGGATCCCAAAATAAAGATGGAGAGATCACACACCCAAAGGGGTGGTTTAACATAGGTAATATTAAATAACACACCACATGGGTGTCTTAGGTTGAGGTTGAAAGCCTTCAACCATAATTTAGTGCCACAAGGGAGACCCAAATTAAAAGAAACAAACTATTTAAGGCTTATTATTAAATTTATAAGTAGTGATTGGAAGGTATATAGTACAACGGAACAGTGATAGTAAAATAGACAACAAAACCTTAGGGAAAATGTATAGACAACATACCTTAAGCATGTGGTAGAACAATCATATAGTATAGACCTTTGGTTTTGTCTATATTGGATGAAAATTGAAAATCATATTAACACCCTAAAAATTGGTCATACGATCTTGCACCAAAATAAAATCATCGAGTGGAATAAAAATGATGAAAGGAGACTAAGGATTGAAGATATTACCAGTGGCTATCCAATGATTCCAATGGGAAGTGTTTCGAAGTTCGGAAAGAGGAAAGAGATTAAATCCTATCTTTTAGGCCTAAGAGAGCTCAAAGGGAGGAGGGGAGTGTTGTGCATCCACTGGAAAATAAGAAATGGCGGTTCTTAAAAAGGGGAGGGGAAATAGTGAAATATGACAATAATTAAAAGTATCATTATTTGGAAGAATGTTTGGTCAAACTATGCACCAATTGTGCGCACCCCACTGCCAAGGGATCACACCTCGCACGGCCTACTGCGAATAGTTAAAAAAATGTTCTCATCCTATGTGCACCCTCTATCTTAGACCCACATGGATCAAGCCTCCCTCACACAGTTTGAGTAAATATATTTGGCTATATACTATTCCCTAAAATTCCCCACATGGTTTACTCTAACCATGTAGACAGGGATACACAATTTTTACTAACTATGCGTCTAGTTTTTCTTCCAAAATTCTGGTCTCTGAACAAGCCTCAAACACCCTTATTTCATTCGTAACATCATTAGAAACATTTAAAAGGGAAAAGGTAAGGAAACAAACTATAAATAAAAGTTCCATACCACAATTAAATTTTGTGTCTTTATAATTATATAGGATGTTTTAATGTGTATGAAAGAATTCAAGACTTAAGGTAAGGGATTTTTGTCCCTCTTTTTACTTCTTTGAGACACGTTCCATATTCACTACCTCTTTCTTTTATATACTGTATATAATTCCAATGAATCTATTCTATTATTATTCTTATAAAAATTAGGGGAATTACATATCTATTTTCATATCTCTCTTTCATGGGATTTATGGTTCAAAATTTACCAAAGTAGTAAGGTATTTTTTTCAATTTTCTTTCCTTGAGACAGATGTAATGTTATGAACCTATATTATTTTATGAGGATTTTATACAACCCAATTAACATGATATATCATGAATTTATTTATTCTAATTATATGGTAAGTTTCATTTAATGTTATTCAATCATGGGGCTTACATTTCAAATTTACCAAAGTGGTAAAGATTTTATGTTAGAATCTCGTCATTTATCGGGATTGTTTATGATTAAGTTTCTGATGATGAAATCTTAAGATACATTTATCAAGAAAATATGGACTTTTATTCTCCTTTTTTGTGACATGATAATATATATTTTACAAAAAATTTCCTCTCTTTATGTACTCAAGAGTTCAAAAGTATTGTTGTAAGAAAAATCATATTTATTTCTCTCTTTGGTGAAAAAATCATTTTTCTTCCAAAACCATGTTTTCTAAAAATGTTTTTAAATTTTTTTTAACATTATTAAAAAGATTTATTAATCAATTTTTTACCATGTTTAAATTTAAAAAAAATCTAAAAGTAATCTTCATATCATTTTCCAAACAATTCTTATTTGCATTTTACAGAAAATGTGAAAAGAATATTTGTTTTTAACATGCATGGAATGAACAATATTTCATACTTTAATTCCCACTCAAATAATTCAAGCATACCTTAAAAATTTTCAAATAAATTTTCAAATAAATTTTTTTCCTTAATATTAGGGAAAAAACTATAATTTAAATAAATAATTTTAAGTAAAAAAAGTATTTTTTAAATGTTTAAAAAAATGATATTTTCAAAGTAGAAAAAGTTATTTTCATAAATAAATGTTCAAAATTATTATTTTTAATCTTAAATTATAAGTATTTTAAGATTATTTTCAATGAAAAGGATTTCAAAAATATTTAATTAATTTTTAATTTGAAAATGTGATTTTCAAAGAAAAAATATCTTCTTAAAGAAATGTTCCAAGTGGTTTATATTTAAAAATAATTATCTATCTAAGATGAAATACTTTAATATAAATATTTATTTATTGGGTATATAAACTGAGGATTCCATTCTTGTTCCTTATCTGAATGGTTTATGATGAATTTTTTTTTATGAAATCCATTTCTTTTCCATGGGTTATACCATGATGAAATTATTATGAAACCTGCTTCTTTTTCTACTAGTTATGTTATGATTAAATGATTATGAAACCTATATATTTTCCACAGGTTATGATATGATGAAATATTTATGAAACCAATTTCATTTCATGGGTTATTATATGATGATTTTTTATATTTTATAACACACATGTATGATTTTCCTTATATGACGGGTGCGATATATATCTCCTTCCAATGCATTGGGTAAAGATTTATATCTCGTGAGATATATAGGAATAGAATGGGAAGTGAAACCAGTTTAGTAAGGGACTTTTCCACATATGAATATCTTGGGAGTAATCCTTGACTACTATGATGGTTTGGCAAGTGAATCAATTTCACTATGAAATCATTGGACATTATCCTTGACTACTACGGAAATAATTTTATATGCTTATGTGCATGCCACAATTTTATCCCTTATTCCAATTTTAGGATCTCATGGCTCATGTTTTTCAATTTCCTTATGATTCATGTCTTATGAACTACCAATATTTATACCATGACTCGTGATTATGAAATTTTATAGGTGTATGGTTTTAAAATTTTATGCTCATGTTCTCATAATGTTATATTCATGTTATGATTACATATCTCCCTTGTTTTCCCTTAATAAGCATCTAAGCACACCCTCTGTCATGTTTCCTCTCCCCAGGTTATTAAGAAAGGTTATAAGTAGGGTATGTTTGTAAATAGTACTAAAGGGTAATATCTTTTTAGAATATATTTAATATCTCTCTGGAAATTAGAATATTGTGTACTTGTTCTCTAAAGACACTAAACTATTACGGTCCTTTGACATGTGTTTTTGTAATGCGTTGAATATTTATCTAAAAATATGTAATATCTATGTATGAAAATCTAAAGTCTCGATAATTGATATTGTTCAAAATATTCTTAAATAAAATAATGAGATATTAATGTTTATACATATCTTGAACACATATTAGTGATGTTGTATCTTTTTAATTAGAGGGAATAATAGCCTAAGAATAGTTTCACTGAGGAAACTGGTCAATTATAGGTGATCATAGATATTCGAGCAAGACCAAAAAGTTATAAAGGTTATTTAATTGGTACATGATCATGTGTGTTTCAATTATCTTTTTGAGGAATATCTATGGATAATCTTTTAGTAGATCAATCCTTAAATAAAGGAGAAAGTCTCTCAATTGGAGCTGGGATCAGGAGAAGTATCTTTTTTTATTCTAGAGTAGAAGTCTCTAGTGTGGATTATAGAGCAGGCCAGTGTGGATTATGGTAACACTATGGTATGTAGTATAAATAATCGTTTGAGAGGATTTATAAGAGATAAGGTGTGATTATATATCAACCATTTTAATTGAAAAAAATACTATTTTAGAGAATCCATGTTGGGGGGTATAACTAAAATGGAAAGGATTATTCCCTTTAGCTAAACCTTGTAAATACTATATGATGCTATCTCTATTATTACTATTATACATGAGGTGAAATTGATATATATCACAAATTGGATTAAGAACCTTAACAATTTCAATAGGTTGAATTCAAAAGTAAAATAATTCATAAAACGAGTATACCATTTATCCCCCCCCCCACCCATATTAGTGACACTTAATCCAGTATAAGGCATTACAATAGGTAAATCTATGTAATAACCTTGAGTGGAAATGGTTTTCATGAACTGACCCAACTGGGCCCAAAATGTGACTACCCTAATCCCACCTCCAATATTCCAGGGGATGGAGACCAGCACTGAGTAGGCATATCACTCACATGGAAGGACTTATCCTAATGTACATATACACACGCTCACATCTCCAAGACCATACAATGATGAAATGTAAAAAAACTGATAAATCATGCATGAATATGTCTAAATCCCACTATCAAAGTAAGAAAATAAGTACTGGAAAGAAAAAATGGGCTAAATACAAGACCACCACAAATAATCTGAAAACAAGTCTAACCTGAAAGTATAGAAGGGGACTGTTGTCAACTTAACTGCAAAAACACACCTCATTAAATCCAGTTCACTAAGATCCACTAGGTTTTGGTCCCTCTAGGACTATGTTAAAAGTTCAATCATCTGCATAAGACATGACATGTGTGGGAAAATATCGTTTAGGGGTGAGTATAACAATACCCAGCATGATACCCCAAAATCACTAAGCATATAACATCATGAATAAAAATCAAATCATCACATGTATATGTCTAAAATATATACAACAAGAATAACCAGATATACTCAAAAATGAAACAATGTCTAAATGTAAAGTCACAACTATAATTCCATCCTAGGAATCCTACTTGAAGGTTCCACATAGAACTCATCTGGGATAACACGCTCCATGAGTCAGATAACACTGATGGAATCTCTCTGAGATGTACTACTCATCAGGTCTCTCCATAATAAGTATATGTTGTAATTATGAGGATAAAAATATATGTATGAGGATCACTCCAAAGGAAATGGGGTACACCAACAACTCACTCTTGACTAAACTTCTTGGTATAGGATAGATTCCCATGTAGTGTTGGTCATGACGATACCAAGAACTCCACCTTGGGAAAGATGATGATAGAGGATCTCACTCCTATCCACATCAAAGTATTCAAAAAACTCTATCCAAGTAGTCCCAATGAAGGTATCACCATCCAATATGTAGGATGTGATTATATACTAACCCCCATGGAATGGATCGAGGGAATACTCCCAAAAAAATTTGTAAGAGAAGAATAGTACAAGGGATCTAAGCCATGTTTGATGAAGTACATGGTGTGTACTAGTGGTACATAGTTTTCCCTTCATCATTGGGTCCTTCTCATGTATCACGGCCCATACCCATGTCTGTGTTTGAGATCAAGGCATGTTTAATCTTGTGTACTCTTGTCCATGCCTGTGACTAACTGGTTGTGTCCATGTACAACTATAAATTCCCATGCCCATGATTTTGTAACATCCTAGGTACACACTGAGCCACCAGGTATGGGTCATATGATGTGTGATATTTATATTTCTCATAGAAACCCTAGAACCGCATCAAGGGCCCCACATGGTGTGTAATCCCAGATTACATGCTGTGTTCTGTGGGATTTCACAGAAACTATGGTTTTTCCTCTTGTTCCATCATCTACTCCTCCAACTTCAAATCCTTCCATGAATCATTCTAAGAAGTGTGGATCTAGTCTAGATAACCATTTCCATCACCCCTCTCAAGAGTTCAACCTCCAAATTCATGGGAAAACCCATTTTTTTCCTCATTTCCATTGAAGTTCCCTCTTGAATCGGGGTACTCAAATCCATCCTCAATTCTCCATTAACATCATCGAAACTCGATATCATAATCAATCCAAACATGAATCTATGATATCAATCTGTTTCACCACAAATCAGGTGCACAACAATTGATTAATCAGTATTTATCAAACCACAAGCTAAGGGGGTTTCTTACGATGAAAGAAGAATAGTGGGAGATATCCACGATATAATAAAAGAAGGAATGAAACTATTCAGTGTTCAGTTGACCCCAATATCATTCCATTAGAATGATGAATTAATATCCAAATAAAATAAACAATTCCTTAAATAATCCTCATAGATAATACCATGCCCTCAATACAACCGATCCTAGAATCAATCTATTGGTCGATTGGTTCATGTTTGTCATAGAAATAGACAGTGGGGAAATAATATAAATAAAATTTCATCCAACCTCTATTTGGATCAATCATTGGTGAATAATGGTTTTGCATCATTGTCATTGGAGAAATCCCTAAGTTCCATCATATTACGATCGATGATCCATGATCTGGTCATCATTTTCCATTAGAAGCTCCTCTGAAACTCTCCAATGGATCCTCTTTATTTTTAGGGTTATAAGGATAACCCTAAAAATATTCCATAATAGTGTTTACAGAGAGAATTTAATAGGTCATGGTAATTAATAAAATAAAGTATTTTATTTTATTTTATTTATTTAAATGTCCTCTCACAACAATGCTTGGCCCGAAAATCTGATGTGATCCAAGTTTATATCACTCCTATGGTAAAAATCATAACCTGAACTCAACAAAGGCCTATGATTTCCAATCTGATCCTCCTTTTAGAATGTATTCAAATTTTTCATGTAAAATATGCTCACATGCATGTAATATTTTTAATATATTTTAAAAATATAATTTTGGTCACACCAAACCACATAATCTCATTTCGTATCAGAGCCTAGCTCTATAAATAATGTGTATAATACTAAAATAAAACATGGAAAATTTGAGTTGTCACATTCTCTCCAGCTTGGGGATTTATGTCACAGAAAACCAAAACAAAAGAATACACAAAGAGATGTGGGTACAGATCATGCACCAGGGTTTTCCGCTCCTAGGTTCTCTTATGAAGAATCACATACTACCATTGAACACGCACTAGGGTAATTGATCACTCATAAATGAACCTCTTCTTTTGATCCTCAATCTTCATCGGGTACTCAGCAAAGGTAGCTCCATCCTTGATGTCCATCTCTCACTGGTCGATAACATGAAACGGATCGTGCATGTACCTCCTCATATGTGACATGTTGAAAATTCCATATACTCAGTCTAATTGTAGTGAGAGAGATAAGTGCTACTCCACCTCACTAACTCTACATAGTTTTTAGAAAGGGCTAATGAATCTCAGAGATAACTTGTTGCCCTGGCCAAAATCTCTATAATCCATGTCGAGGTAAAACTCATAGCAACACATAGTCTCCATCATCAAACTCTAACAGCCTCCATTCTTAGTCGATATAGGACTTATCACGGCTATGTGAAGTCCTCATCTTCCCTTGGATGACTAACACCATCTCTTTGGTGGATCACACTAACTTTGGGCTCGTAAGTGCTGACTCCCCTAGGTCAGTCCATCATTGGGGTAACTTTATGGTCATCTGTACAAGGCATTGAATGTTTTCTTACTAATGGTGGAATGGTAGATTTTGTTTTAGTAAAACTCCACCAATGGTAGGTGATCCCCCAAAATATGTCCAAATTCCAACATGAAAGCTTATAAAATGTCCTCTAGAACCTAAATGGTCCACTCAGTCTGGCCATCAGTCAGGGGATGAAATGTTGGGCTAACACACAATTGATTCCCAAAATCATCTTATAATCCCTTATGTAACTGATATGTGAAGTGACCATCACAATCATAAATTATCATAAATGGAACTCCATGGAGTCAAGCTATCTCATGCACATAGATGAATCCCAATCTCTCTACCAAACTCTACTCCCAAATAGCTAAGAATTGGGATGGATTGGTGAGTATGTCTATAATCCCCAAGATAGAATTATGTTCCCTATATTTTCCTGGTAATACCTTCATAAAATAAATGGATATCCCATACCACTTTCAATCTTGAACCTTAAGGGGTTGATATAAACTCATTGGGACCTAGTGCTCAGCTTTCACTTTCTGATAGGTAAGGCATCGAGAGACAAACTCTGAAACTCCCTTCTTCATCTCTATCCACTAAAAAAATTAGATATCCTGGTACATATTTTCTACACCTAGATGTACCACTAAAGGATATGTATGAAATTATCTTATAACCTCCCCTTTCAACATCCCTTGTACCATTATTTATCCTCTAAAAATAATGACATGCAACCCGCCTTTAAAAAATCTACAAGAAGCATGTCCAGTAGATATATGAGTACGTAGGGCCTCACAAGCTTTCATCCCAAAGATGTTCCTCCCTAAAATGATATAAAATAAGAGGGTTAATAACTATCAACTGGAGGTAATCTTCTTCATCCCCATATATAAAGGATAACTCCAATAAGGCCAACTGCTCTGATGCCTCACTCAGTAACTATGAACAACATCACCTGTTGAGAGAATATACTACAATGTTCCCCTTCCCAAGAGTATAGATAATCTTGAAGTAATGATCCTGAAGGAACTCTAGTTATCACCTCTATCTCAATTTAATATCCTTCTAAGATAATATATACTTAAGACTCTTATGGTCTGAATAGATGATAAATCACCCACCCATCAGGTAGTTCCTCCACACCTTCAATGCAAAGACTACCACTGCTAACTCAAGATCATGGGTCTCATAGTTCTACTCATGTGGTATCAAATGATGTGGTCCATAGGAAATAATTGTTTGCCTATACATTAGAACAAAAAAAATCCCAATCCATGATGAATTTTGGAACAATAAATACATAACACCCTTATATAAAAATCTAATGATGGGAGAACTTTTCAATCTCTTACTCAACTCATAGAAATCCTTTTGGAAAATCTTCATCCACAAGAAAGGATTCCCCTTTCAGGTCAAAGTTTTCAAGGGAGATGATATCCCAGATAAATTAGGTATGAATATTCGATAGTATCTTTCCAACCCAAGAAATCTCTACACCTCCATCATGCTCTTGGGTGCCTCCTAATCTAACACTACCTCGACCTTCATCGGGTCCACTATAGAACAATCTTCTAAGATGACATATCCTAGAAAATGTAACTTCTAAATCCATATCTGGAACTTAGAGAGCTTCCCATAGATTTGGTTCTCTCAAAGTACGTCTATAACCATCCTCAAGTGTCTTGCATGATCCTCCTAGGATGTCGAGTACACTAGGATATCATTGATGAATAATACCAAAAATTGCTCTAATAAAATATAAAAGATCTAGTTTATGAGTACCATGAACACTAATGGGGTGTTAATCAAGTCAAAGTGAATCACTAAGTACTCATAGTGATTTTAGAAAAATTTGAATGTCATCTTTGGTATATCCTCATCTCGTACTCGAAACTGGTGATAGTTGGATTTGAGTTCAATCTTTGAGAACCATTGTGCCCCTCTAAATGGGTCAAAGTGGTCATTGGTCCTTGGTAGTGGACACTTTTTATTTATAGTCACATAATTTTGGTTATGGTAGTCCACACATAACCTCAAGATCCCATTCGCCATCTTGGTGGACAACACAGGGGCTGCCTAGGGTGAAACATGAGGTCTAAGAAAACCATTCCTATGAAAGTCCTCCAACTACACACTCAACTCAAAAATCTCTATGGAAGCAAACTTATATGATGGTGTAGATATCAGGTTCTTCCTAGGGTGTATATCAAGACATAATTTTATCTCTCAGTGGGGAGGTAATCCTATAATTTCTTAGGAAATAAGTCTTCATACTCTGCCACCACTGTAGGGAACTAAAAACTCATAGCATCCACTGCACCAATGTTCATTGTATCCAAATGGCGATTAATCTATTACATTATCCTATGTATGCGTCTATCTAGATATTCATAGGTCTCATTTTCACTCATATATGAAAAAAATCATCCCATAACTATGGACACACCACATCCATCACTTGAAACAGTCTATCTGGGAATGAGCTATAGATAACCATTCCATACCTAAGATGACATCGTAAGGCCTCATCACTGGTACAAAATAGATCCCAAATGAATAAATCACCTTCAAGATTTATTTCATGTCATTGGAACAAGTGTGTGATCATTGATTCATCTCAAGTTAGAGTCCCCAAGAACAAGTCTTGAGCCCAAGTCTCAACCGAAATCTCTATGTCTCGAACCAGATAAGTGGAAATAAAGGAATGACCCGCAACTACATAAATTAGTGATATATCAAAGGTATAAAAGATGTATATTGTAACTTGTATCATCACTAGATCCTCTAGGTCATAATCTTCATCTATCTACAGATACCATATCCCATGTCCCCCATCTTCTTGAGCCTGGCATGGATCACCTAGGGTTGGTGGTGGCATCATGTTAAAACATCTACCACCTAAAACCACTCTCATAGATCGTATTACATGACCTCCTCCCTTTGGAATTATCTTATCCTATCAATAACTACACCTAGGTACCCCATGAATTATCTCTCTACCATCCATATAAAAGGTTGGACAATCTTGTACAAGATGTCTCTGACCATCACAATATTAACACTGCCTCTCCTTAGGATAAATAAACACATCTTGTGATCCCTATATTGAATACCCTCTATCCTAGGATTGAATCCTAAAATGTATCACATTCTTAGGTCCCTAAGTTTTATGTCCAATCCCTACTTTTAAAGTATCTTCTCTTATGTTCCCACAACCAGCAACAAATTTATGTGTATGTTCATCCAAGAAACTCTCTACCACCAAAGCACACTCTAGAATCACAACATAGGTAGAAATGCATAGATTTATAATGTTGGATCATATGTATCTACAGAGTCCTCATTCAAAGGATCAAGATTAAAGTAACTAATCAGTAACCATATTCATTGAGTACCAAGAGAGGTTAGTGAACCTCGATGAAACTCATGATTCACACTCATCCTCGACACCTCATATGTTGGTACTCCGAGTACCATATATTTCTTAACATATGTGGGTATGACTGGTGCACCACATAGAGGTAACAACTCCAAAATAGGTCCCTATATTTATGCTTCATTGATGAGGGGATCATTCTCATGATATTGGTATCCTAGCTGGAAAACATTGTGGAGCCATCCTAAAATAGACAAGATGTTACATGGTCAATGAGTTTATCTGGATAGATGACTCAAGAAGGACATGGAAACCAAAACCCATTCTTATATGATGAATGAAAAAATGTTGTACCTACTACCAGTGTCTACCTATATCGATTCTAAAGGTAGGTGATCAGAGTCCTAATGTATGGATACATTGGCTACCACACCAACACTGGAATCCCTAGTATGAAATCCAAACTCAAAACACTTAACACTATTTCCCAAAACTAATCTTAGAGACTCTAGTCCTAAGGTAGAAATGAATCCTATGGTTCCACTCTATTATGACCAAGACCAACAGGGCCCAAACCATGACTACCCCAATCCCGCCTCTAATAGGCCAGGTTGTGGTGACCAGAACTGAGTAGTCATATCACTAACATGGGAGGCCTTAGTCTAATTTACCTATACACACACACACACACACACACACATATATCCAATCCCATGAAATGATAAATGTAATAAAACTGATAAAAATGCTCGAATACATATAAATCCCACGATCATAGTATGACAACAAGTACTAGAAATCAAAAAGGTACAAATATAATCCCACCATAAAGAATCTGAATACAATTCCAACCTAAAAGTATAAAAAGGGACTGTTGTCAAGGTAAATTTCAAAATAGTCCTCATTCAGTTTGGCTCACTATGACATGTCTGGTCCTCGTTCCTCTAGTACTTCATCAAAAGGTTGATCATCTTCATAAGATATGAAATGTTTAGGAAAATACCATACATGGGTGAGTATAAAAATACCCAATAGGACATCCTAAAATCACTAAGCATGTAATTTCAATAATAATAGTAATCTCATCATAGGTATATTTATAAATAACATATAACAAGAATATATAGATATAATAAACCAAGAGACACTTTCTCAAAGTAAGTTCACAACAGTAATTCTAGTATATGAATCACGCTTGAAGGTTCCACATGGAAGTCATCTGGGAGAACACACTCTATGAGTTCGATATCACTGATGGCGGTCATCCGATATGTACTATTCATCAGGTATCACCATAATAAGTATACTTTTTAAGTCTAAAGATAATGATACCTAATTTAGGATCATTACAAAGGGAATGGGGTATACGAAAAACTCACTCTGGAATAACCTGTTAAGCAATGGATTGATGCTCGCATAGTGTTGTCCATGACTATACCAAGAACTCCACCTAGGGAAATATGTTGATGGAGGATTTCACTTTGGGACTCTTATAAAATTCCAAAAACTATATCTAAGTATTCCCACTAAATGGATCACCATCTTATGTGTGAAACGTGATTCCATATTAACCCCCAGGGAATGGACCAAGGGAATTTTCCCTAATGAAACTTGTACAAGATGAAAAGGAAAAGGGATCTAAGACTTGTTTGAAAGAGTAAACGGTATGTAATGGTAGTACACAGTATTTCCCTTTGGCACAAGGTCCTTACTATGTATCATGACCCATGACCTTGTTCATGTCTAATTACACAAAATGTATGATCCTGTGTATTTCTGGCCATGTCCATGTTTGGCTGGTTGTGCCTGTGTACGACTAGTTGTGCACATTCCTGTGCATGTGTACCATCCTAGGTACACACTTATCCACCAGTTAAGGGTCACACATCATGTGATTGGCATCACATGTTTTTTTATATTTAACTTTCTCCCAGAAACCCTATAATCTCATCCAGTCCCCACATGTCATATAATTTCATATTACATGTCGTGTTCTGCAGGATTTCATAGAAACCTTGGTTCTTCCTATGATGTTGTTATCAACTCCTCCAACTTCTAGTATGACTATGAATCATGCCAGGAAGTTTTTATTTTTATATATTACCCATTCCTTCATCACTCTCTAGAATATTGCCACAAAATTCATGATAAAATCCATTGTCATTACGCCAAGAATCAGGTGCATAGTGATTGATTAACTTGTATTTTCTGAACCACATGCTAAGGGAATTTCCCATAATGAATGAAAATGGTGGGAGAAATCTAAGAAACATGAAAAGAATGAATGAACATTGGTTGTGTTTAGTTGGACTCAATCAGATTCCATTATAATTATGAATGGATATCCAACTAAAATTAAACATTCTCCCAATAATCCTTATAGATTATTCCATACTCATAATAGGACTGATCTGTGGATCAATCCATTGGTTGATTGGTTCATGTTTTTCATATAAATAGGTAATGGGTAATGAATCCAAATAAAATATAATCCTACCTTGATTTAGATCAATTTTTGGTGAATAATGGTTTTGTTCCATTGTAGTTGAAAAGATCCATGAGTTTCGTCACACATCGATTGATGATCCATGATCCGGTCATCATTCAAAAACAAAAGCTCCTCCAATAATCTCCAATGTATCCTCAATATTTTTAGGGTTATTCATTTAACCTTGAAAATACTAATAATATAATTTATATAGAGAACTTATTAGCTCGGGGTAATTAATCAAATAAATTAATTTTAATAAATTAGTTTATTTAAACAAATGCTTACGTTCACGCTCTAGAAAAATGTCTGATGTGCTCCAAGGTTATATTTCATCTAGGGTAAAACCAATGAAATAAACCCAATGGTGGCCTCAAATATTTGATTCCAGGATCCTTTTATAAGTTATTCCTATTTTTCAGGAAAACTATGCATGCATTCATGTAATATATTTAATATATTTAAAATAATAATAATTCCAGACACATTGGGCCTTAGAATATTATGTCATCTTAGAAACTAGAACCATAAATCATCAAAATAATATTCCAAAAAAATTTGAAAAAAATCAGATTCACTATAATGGGGATTGATATTCACTACACAAATGTTTGGAATTTAAAATCATAGGATAATTTCAACAGCATGATAGGGGTACATAAATATTCATGAAAGAGTTTAATGAGAGTGAAAAGTGTCTCTCATAACTTGGTAATCATGAGTATATTAATAGGTATGTGAAATAAAATCCCAACATGAAAAATTGGAAATAAAATGGTGTGATATAAAGAGGGTTCTTAAATAAAGAGGAAGAGAGGATCTCTTACATTGAGATGGTACTTCAAAAATCTTAGGAAAAGTTTCTTAAGACCTTTACGGGAAATTTTAGGATATATTGATGAAAAGATAGATTAAATTATCACTTAGATGGTTTTTAGTGAAGATGAATGAGAGGTTTAGTGGTTTTTTATAGAAAAAGAGGGGCATTCATTATTAATTTCTAAAATTAGGTTTTGGGATTTATATGGTAAATTAATTCAAACCAGAAACCATATCATGGTTTTTTAACATAGTTTCTACCTAAGTGGAGTGGGTTTTATTACTTTATAATGTTAAGAACTGAAATAATTAAAATAATACCCTTGGTTATGTGAAAGTGAGTCATGTTCATAAATAATTAATTTTAAAACCTTAAAATATAATATAGGTTTTTGAGGATTCATTAAGGTATTGTAAAATTAATAACTTCAAAAACAAATTATTTTAAAGGGGAAACATAATTTTGGTCATGGATACTCTTTATAGTATTTATTACTTCGCTTTTGGTATTTTAAGATCTCTTAATACATATAGTATTTAAATTTTACTAAAAAGTTTGATTGTCCTAGATAATAACGATAAATTAAATGATGGCTAAATATAATGCTTTGATTTCAAAATTTATATTTATTTTATTAAAATAATTCATCAAATATGAAAATTTACACTTTTAAATTAAAAAACAATTTACTAAAAAATATGGTCTTTTATGACGATAACAGTTTATGAACCTTATGAAAATTAAATTTTAATTCATAAAATTAAATTATAATTTATATGTTAATAAATATTATTTCATAAGAATATTTTATTAAAATAAATTTTTCTTTAAAATTATTTAATTCATCAAAAATAGTAACTTGATTGAAATTATATATTACACAAATATAAAGTTTTTGTTTCATCATATCAAAATCTAATTTTTATCAAACTCGTTATTTAATAATTTATAAAGTAATTATAATAAATGATAAATATAATAATTATTTTATTGAAAAAAATATATAAAAATTCATACTATTAGGGTCTAGATATAGAACCACTTATTACACCAGCGTATTCCCTAAGGGTAAGGTGTGTGATGGTGACACTTTCTTAAAGTGGTTTTGTGAACATGGTTTGGGGCTTGATCACGATAATCTTGAACTTATCCCATAAAAAATTTCATTCATGCATCAATTT
This sequence comes from Viscum album, assembly GCA_963277665.1. Classification (NCBI taxonomy): domain Eukaryota; kingdom Viridiplantae; phylum Streptophyta; class Magnoliopsida; order Santalales; family Viscaceae; genus Viscum; species Viscum album. Next base: position 1,453,500,802 of record OY728140.1, read on the forward strand.
TTTAATCTCATATTAGGATTGGTTAAGGAAAATCCCTATGATTCCATCTTCCATGGAAGATATGATAAATGGGCTTCATAGAGTATGATATTACTAGTCGAGGTCATCACTTCTTTTGTCTGTGTCAATTAGACTTTATCATAACCCTTAATATAATAATAATAATGGCCATTTTAAAATGGATATATTATCAATTTTTTTTATTTTTAATATTCTTTTAAATATGATAGACTATAATTTTCCAAAAATATCCATAGCATTGCACTTGTTTTCTATAAATAAATTTATTGATAAGGAATTTATTCATTCAAAAGGTAATTTCCTTCATAAAATTTTAGTTCATTAAATTATTACCCCCTTCAAAACTTTCACCCTCAAAATTTTCATTACATACATTAAAATAGAGGAGGGTATTTCTATTTCATCACTTATTCTAATTCCCAATTTTCTTCCTCAAACTTGTGGTTCTGCCACATCACTTTGACCAGGTGAGATGTTTTATTTCATATAACTCTATCTCTATGATATAAGATCTTCATAGACTACTCATAGTATTAAATATCATTCTCCAATAGTACCACATTTGGATTTATTACATGTGAGGAATTTAGTATATACTTCCTCAAGATGGATACATGGAAAACATCGTGTACTTAATTTAGGTTCTGTGGGAGTTCTAGTTGATAGGCCACATCTCTGATGCGATTAAGGGTCTTAAAGGTGGTTATGTATCTTGTACTAATATTCTCATTCTTCCTAAACCTCATTACTTTATTCCATGATGATATAAAAAGAAGCTTCTTATCTATGACCACAAACTATAAGTCTCATCGACGATTTTTTCATATATTTTCTATCGATTTTGGCTTAATTTCATATGAATCTAAATAGTTTTAACCTTATATATAATATCTTGGATAAGATTGAGTCCAAACATATTTCTCACTTCAACTTTATCCCTTAATGATTATGTCTAACACATCTTCCCATACAGAACCTCATAAGGCTCCATTTGAATGCTAGAATGGAAATTATTATTATATGGTAACTCCACTAGGTGAATTTGTTAATCCCAATACCCTTGGAAATACAGTAAAAATATTCTTAGAATATACTCCATATTTTTAATGGTTATTTTATATTTACTATTTTTATAAGGGTGATAAGCATTACTGAAACTCAACTATGTATCTAATGCTTACTAAAGGCTTCTCTAGAACTTATAGGTAAACCTATAATCTCAATCAGATAAAATAAAGAGTGGAACTCCATTCAGTCTTACTACTTACCTTATATATATCTTATTGAGTTGGTCAATAGAGAAGTCTTACTTGATAGAAATTAAATTCATTGAATTTATAAGGTGATCAGATAACTCCCAAATGGAGTCATTGCCTTTAGATGTCCTAGGGAGTCCTATGATGAAATCCATGGTTATTATCTCCCATTTCCATGATGGTATAGGAAATGGATATATTATACCATTAGACTTATGTTTTTTAGCCTTGAATTGGTGGCATACCAAGAATCTAGATAAATATTATTCGTTCTACCTCTTCATTTTATCCCACTAGATGTTTTACTTTAGATCTCTATACATCTAAGTGCTTCTTGGGTGAGTAGAGAAGGATGATATATATTCATTATCCATAAGTTTCCTTTTTAGATTTATTTTTTATGGGAAACATATATAGGTTAAAAAAATTATAACTCCATATTTATAAAATTTTAACTCATAAATAGTTGTTACCTTTTTTTCATCTCTATATCATCCTTTTAGGCCTCCTTGATCCTCTAAAGAATATATGTCTGGGAATTTATTTGAGAAAGGTTGGATAAATATCCTTTTATTATTCCCATTAATTTCCTCTATATTTCAAATAATATTGTATCCCATACAATCCTCATCATGTATAGGGTTTTAGGATCCTTTCTGCTCAGATAATCTCCCACTTTGTTCTCCTTCCCATAATAGCAATGGATTGAACAATCATAATCCATGATCAGATCTAACCACCTTCATTGGTTCATGTTGAGCACCTTTTACGTGAATATATACTTTAGGTTTTTATGATCTGTATATATGTCAAACTTCTCCCCATAGAGATAATGTTTCCAAATATTTAATGTGAAGATAATTGAAACCAATTATAGATCATGTGTTGGGTAGTTTTTCTCATGGATATTTAAATAGAGAGACGAATAGGCTATCAATTTTTCATCTTGTATGAGAACACAACCCAATACTTATTCGGTTGAATCATTATAGATCCAAAATACTTCCTAAATAATGGGTAATGTGAGTACCATTTCAGTGATTATCCTCTTATTAAGCTCTTTAAATCTCTTTTCACATTCATCAGTACAGAAAAACTTGACTCCCTTCCATGTTAGCTTGTCTAGTAGGCTTGAAAATCATGATAATTTAATCTCAAATCGACGATAGTAATCATCTAATTGAAGAAAATTGTTTATTTTTTATATATGTTGGTATAGTTTATCCTTTAATTACCTCTATTTTTTAAGGATCCGTAGATATGCCTTTGTTGGTGATAATGTGCCCCAAAAATGTTACATTATCCATCCAAAAATCACATTTATTATACTTTTCATAAAACTTTTACTTTTTAAGTTCATTATTAAATAATTAAAATACAACTCATTTTCCTCATTCATTTTTTAGTATATAAGAGTATAATCTGTAAATACTACCAAAAAAATCATGCGTTATCCACGAAGACTCTATTCATCAAGTCTGTGAAGATATCTGAAGTATTTGTTAATATAAATGGAATCACTATGAACTTTTAGTTCCTATACCTTTTATGAAAATCATTCTTGGGGATATCATCCTCCTTCATATTTATATGATAATATCCCAACTAAATATCAACCTTGGATAATAATTGGTCTCCACATAGCTGATAAAATAAGTCCTCAATCTATGGAAGGGTATACTTGTTTCTTATCAAGGCCTTATTGGGTTCATTCTAATCAATGAAGAGGATAATTGAGTCATCCTTCTTCTTTAAGAAGAGGACCGTTACACCCCACAGTGAATCAATTGGTCATAAAAACCCTTTATCAAAATTCTTCTGTAATTGCTTCTTCAGCTCCTCAATCTTAACAATGACCATTATATATAGATTATTATATATTGGAATGGATCCAGGTATATTCTCAATTGATAACTCAACCTCACATCTTGATGGAAGACTATGAAATTATTCTAGAAACACATCAAAATATTCCCTTTCAATTGGCATGTCATCAAGGATGATATTTTCCTTAGTATTAATCATTTGAGATAGATATGCTCACTCATAAGGAAATAATATCCATGGTTGAGATAATGATACAAAAATAGATTCATCCTCTTCCTTTAACTTTAATAGAATAAAAGAGAAATTTTTTATATAGAGGGTGATTTCCTTCTCTCATAATTTTATGTTTTCTATATGTAAGGAAAGAAAGTCCATAACAAGAATAATATCAAAATCCAATTAAAGTGAGTATCACAAGGTTTACTGGGAAGTATAGACCACAAATATAGATAAATAAAAGTTATATACTTGGAATGCAATAATTTCCCCATTTTACAGTTTGACTGAAAAATATAATTTCATGCTTTGTGGTGGTGTATTTATAGTTCTATTAAACTTTAATGATATGAAATTATTCATAGAACCATAGTCACATAGGATATTTGAAACTCATGAATGGATGATAAGACTACATTTTACTATTTTATTATATTTATAATCATTTACATCATCTATAATAGAACTAGGGATTAGAATTTTTAAAATGTTAAACAAAAAAATGGGGAACCATAAACATTAAATGTTTAACTCATAAATGACATATATTAATAAACCTATGAATTCTAGGATTCAGTCTAATTTATCCATGATCTATTTCCTAATATAATATTTTATGGGATCTTTTTATACCTTACTAATGGTTCATAAGGATCTTGTTAATTTACCAAACCATATCCATTGGGATTGTAAAACTAGTTTTACATAAAGGCCTCTTTTTCATACACCAACTGGTTATCGAGTCAATCCCAATGTTCCCTTTTTAGGTTCATAACACTAGGTATAGTTGTGCCAGATCCATATCCACTTATAGTGTTCATACTGGGATATATTTTCTTAGAAAAGACTTAATCTATAATTTACCATAATTTAGGTATTTTTTCATATGTTTATTTTAATTCCTTAGTCTTTACTAAGGTTCTATAATCATAATCCCTAAAAATAACTACACTTTTTTCTGATCCGAACTATGTCAACCCATGTCTTTAATATACTTTAATTCATTATTTATTACATAAAATCACACTTAATACAATCCTAACAGTTTTTGAGGATCAATTTGTTTGTGAAATTATGTACATAGAACAATAACATGAAAAGGGATAAAATGATATTATTTAAAACTCCTTAACATGCTACTAATATTCAATCACCCTTTAAAAAATGTAGGGGATAACCTAGGGATGTACATAAGAAAGGGGTCGGATATAAATCCTAGTGAGGAAATAATCAAACCATAACATGATTAAAGTATTAAATGTGAGTTAATAGGAATATCATGGAAACATAAGAGTGTTGATAATCTTAAACTTGAACATTTAAGTATTCTATTAGATGATAACATAAAGGCAATATGGTAATGTGGCAACACCATAAGACATGATATCATAAACATAAGTCATGGCTAACCGGTGATAAATCACAACATAGTGTTATTATGATAATATCATGTGCACTATAAATGGTATATCATGAGATAAAAACATTAACCAATGCATTGTAGGGTTATATAATTCTAATCCCACCCGTCACATTAATATTATGTACATATATAAGTGTGCCACAAATATCATATAAAAAATGATGTATTTAATAAATTTTAATCCCATGATTGAGGATTTTGGGTTACATAAATTTAATTCCCCTATCAATTAAGGATATGTACATATAGTTGAATAACCTTAAGTGTAAATGGGGATGGTTATTCACAACAAAATATTTTATCATGGAAAATCATATGATAATCTTGGAAGTATAACGGGGGTACATGAAGATTTTTTAAAGGATTTAATGAGAGTGAACTGGTTATATTATAACTTATAAATAATAAGGAAAGTAATAGAAATGTGAAAACATATATCCAAACATATAAAATTGTAAATCAAAAGTCATGATATAAATAAGGTTATTTGTTAAAGAGGAGAAGTGTAGAATCTCTTAACTTGAGAGGGAACTTCTAAAAGATTGAGAGGAGATTATAAGAATCTTTGGGGAACCTTGGGAGTGTTATATAGAGGGAAAGATATAGTAAATTAATTATTAAATGGTTTTTAGTTAATTATAATGATTGGTTGGGTTTGTTTTTATTGAAAAGGAGTGGGGAATTATTAATTAATTTCTAAACATAGGTTTTCATCTCTATATGATAAATTAATCAAAACCACAAACCATACCAGGTTGTTTCCCATGGTTTCTACCAAAGTGGAGTGTATTTCATTAGTTTGTAATGTTTATAACCAAAATCATAAAAATAATACCCTTAGTGATGTGGAATTGAGTCAAGTTCACAAATAATTAATTTTAAAACATTAAAATATAATATATGTTTTGGAGGATTCATTAAGGGTTTCTCAAATTAATCAAATAAATTTAAAAAACATTATTTAAAATGGTAAAAATAATTTTGTTAATGGATAATCTTTACAATATTTATTAAGTGATTAGCCACTAAATGAGGCTAATATTCATTGGTAATATATATAATATTCATGTTCTTTATTATTAATAAACACCATTTTAGTGCATTTTACACTTTGAACATCATTTCACATTATGATTGTAATACCTTCTTAAAATGCACTATTATGTGGTACATTTTTGAAAATCATTTAAAGTACCCAATGATTCATCTGATTTTAAGGAATCTGATTATACATATTTTAATTTTATATATTTGGAAATTTATCTACACTTAAATATGAACATGTTTGATTCAAGGATCAGTGGAGAATTCATGGAGGATGATGGAGATATTTGGAAATGAAAGGAAGCAATTCTGGAGAAGGCAGATTGGACACCATCCCACTGATGAGACTGTGGGGCCCAACATACATGCCCAATTAATCCCCATTTAGTGGGCTTCTAGAAGACATGTATAGAAACAAATCACTCTTCATGATCCAATGCTAATTCTGCCTCTATGGTGGTCATTGAGGCGTCCCAAGTTAGAGATACAATTCTGGGCCAGATTCTGCCGCCCAGAAAAACATCCCACTAATTTGATCATATCTTGGAATCCAAAAACTCCAAATGGGCCCAAATTTTACAGGCGATTAGAAGACATCAGGATCTCCATTTTTGTCTTCTATAGCCCACTCTTATTCGGCCATCTAGAAGGACTTCCAGACGCGTCTGTTCAGTGAAGGAAAGCCGGATGCCACCTTGGGTCAAATGTGGAAAAATTCAAATTCCACAAGATTTCCACCACCTATGGCCTACCAAAATTAATTGAGATGCTTTGTACTGTTTGAGGCTCGACCTAAGGCTCCCAAAATGCCTATTTAAGGCAGTGTTGGTGAAGGAGTGTGGAGGTTTTGGATGCTTTGTTCAATTGTAATGTTATGCTGCATTTTTGTTGCCTCAAATTTGTCTTTCACATGTAAGTTGTTCAATTCACTTTAGTTTCTTAATAAAAGTTCTTATTATACTATTATTCTGTTGTTCTTCATATCTCTTTGATACCTTTTGATCAAGGTGTGAATTTATTCAAACCAAACCTTGTGAAATTATTCACACAACGGTGGAGTGATCATTTTATTTTTGTTGTTTTCTTTACTTCTCCATTTCCTCCCTCATGAGTCTACTTTCTGCTTCCATTGAAACCATGGGATCAATAGAGGGCTAACCCACTTATGGGTTGATCCAAGGGAGTATAAAGGGGTTGTATTGGATGTTATTTATCACCTAATTAATGTATAATCACTTCTTTAATTGGGATTTTTATTTGATGATTTTTAAACTCCATCGTCCTTGTTGAATTTAAAGCCACACACTTCAAGTACTAATACGAACATTTACCTTTAAGTGCTCAAAACATTGATCCTTCAAGTGTATAGGTGATTAATATTAGGGTGTGTAGGCATTAAACCAGTAAGTGATGATTTGGTTTGATCTTCTTAAATGAATCCATCTCAATTATATGAAATTGAAATCATTAAAAAAGTAATTCATCCAATCCACCCCGAGCGATAACCTAGGATCAACCCATTATTTTAAATTGAATTCACTTAAATCTATTAGATATCTTTAAAACCCATCCAAAATCAATCCAAGTTTTCCACTTCATAGCCGAAAACAGTCCATATAATATACGTGTCTATAGGTTTCTTCTTAGGTCTCTCTGGATTCGATAACCCAAGCTAAACTACAAGGATCGTCTTACCTTTTTCTCTTGGGTAAATTTGAGAGAGAATAAAATTTTGGCGCCGTTGATAATGACCCAAGTAAGTCATCTAAACACCCATTCTATTCTCCCTCATTTCTTCTTTTCTCATCCAAATTCTCTTATCCTGTCCCTTTCTCGTTTTTTTTTCTTTTGGCGCACGTCCGCCTACACCCGCGATCAATCAAACCGTCTAGTTAGGGTGGATAGTCCTAGGGTTGGGGAGTCAAGTACACCAAGGGAAGTCATTCCATTAGATCCTAATCTTCCTAATACTATAGAGTCCAAAATTGAGCCAATTTCAATGGAAGGTCCTCAAATAAACCAACTCATAAACCCGGGTGGGAACCAAAATGGAAACCCAAATGAGGCAGCCCCAAACTTGGGGAATGCAATTGATCAAACCATGAATGAATACCTCACACCTTCTTGGACCAATGCCCCCTCATGCATTAGACCCAATTACATAGGATATTCCAACTACATCTTTAAACCCCATGTCCTAAACCACCTTCCCACATTCCATGGAATGGAGTCCGAGATGTCATACCAGCACATTAAGGAGTTCAATGACATTATAGAAACCATGTGTCCCCCACATCAACTAGAATCAGCTAAGATGAGGATATTTTATTTTTATTTAGAGGATTGAGCTAAAAATTGGCTAAACAATTTGAGACCATCATCCATCAACTCTTGGGACCAACTACAAAGAGAATTCTACAAAAAATACTTTCCCCAACATAAAACAATTGCACTTAAAAAGATTATCCAAAACTTTTTTGAAAAAGAGGGAGAGTCATTCTATGAAACATGGGAGAGGTTCAAAGACACTCTAAACATGGTTCCACACCATTGTTTTTCTATTCCTGAACAAGTAAGAATTTTCTATGAAGGGTTGGGTCCGGGGAACAAACAATTCATTGACATGATGTGTAATGGAACCTTTAAAAACAAAGCCCCAAATGATGCTTATGAGTATCTAGAAAGCCTTTCTGAACAAAACCAAACATGGGGAACTTCACCTTATTCTGAAAAGCCACAAATAACTACTGTAATTAATACACTTAGAGAAGAGGAAAGCCTTAGGGATAAACTTGAAGCACTCTCTAGGAAGGTTGAAGAGATAGACCTTAGGAAAGTCCATGAAATCCAAACTGCTGACCCTGTTTGCACAATTTGTGACAAACATGACCATAAGACAGACAACTGCCCAACCATTCCATCCATCAAGGATGTTCTCTTAGGAGGACCCCTAGCGGAATTAAATTCTTTGAACTTCCAAAAGCCTCAATACCAAAACACCTTCAACCCAAGGTATAACGACCACCCAGGCTTCCGCTGGAAAGACAACCAACAACCTAGACAACCACATGGACAAAATCCTTACCCCCATCAGAACTACCAAACCCATAACCAGTTCCAAACCCAACCTATCCAATACCAACAGCCACCGATCCATTTTCAACAAACCATCCCACCTCCAAAATATCCCCCTGGGATAAACCAACCTACTGAAGCACCCACCCAAACTGTTCCACAAAGCCTACTAGAACAACTGTGCAAACAAATGGAGAGGATGAACTCGGAGGTATCTTCCTTAAAACAAGAACTTCAAACCATCAAAACTGGAAAGGCACCCATGCCTACTCAGGTGGTGCCATCCTCAACTTCAAGGGGAGATTCAAGTTGTGCTCAAACAACTCATGAACAACTAAAGGCTGTGACTGTTTTAAGAAGTGGGAAATCAATTGAGAAACCTGAACAACTAATTCAGAACCCACATGAAGATTCAAACTTGGATGAAAATTCAAATGAACCACAAGATCAAAATGAGGAAACTGATAACATTGTCAAGGAAACAACTCTTCAACAAACAACCCCACAACCTGCACCATTTCCTCAACACATGAGGGGGAAAACCAATCCTGAACTGAGTGAAACATTGAGGGAAATCTTCTCACAAGTCAAGTTGAACATCCCTCTTCTCGATGCCATCCAAACCATACCTGCCTACTCAATGTACCTTAAGGACTTGTGTACTTTTAAAAGAAAATTTTCACATAAAAACCAAGTCCTTTTGGCTGCTAATGTGAGTACCACCATTCAAGGGACCATTCCTCCTAAGATGAAAGACCCGGGTTGCCCTTACATCAATGTTGAACTAGGAGAAAGCAAAGTTGTCAAGACCTTGTGTGACCTAGGTGCTAGTGTCAATCTCATACCATATGTTGTGTACTGCCAGTTAGGCCTAGAAGAACTCCAAACCACATCTATCACACTTCAACTTGTTGATCGTAGCATTAGGGTTCCAAAGGGGATTTTAAAGGACGTTCTGGTAAAGGTTGAAAACTTCATCTACCCTGCTAATTTAATTGTCCTTGACAACCATCCAAACTTAGGAAATAAGGAACAAACCCCAATCATCCTTGGTCGTCCTTTCCTTGCAACAATCAACTCTGTTATCCGAGTCCGAAATGGGAACATGACCATCACCTTTGGGAACATGAGTCTAGACTTGAACATCTATAATGCAAGCTCACAAGTAGGGCATGATGAGGACATTCATGAAGTAAACATTATAGGAAGCATTGATAATGAATCCATGGAACATCAAGGAATCTTTAATGAATGTTTAAGTCATAATGAGATTAATTTCCTTTGTTCATATGAAGGAAGTTTATCTCCTTGGCTTGAATCATTTTCAAATTTCTCTTATGATGAAGTCTTAGGTCCAACAATCAGTGAAACCTTTCAAGAAACCACTTTCATGGAGACCACTCCAATTTCCTTCCTTAAATCTGATCAAGCCAATCTAGTAGATGAAACTTCTACATGTGGGGAATCAATCCTATCTGAAACTCTAAAAAAAGAAATTGATCTTGATCCAATGTCCCAATCTTCTACTGAAATTCCGAACCAACCTGATCTTGAATTGAAGGAACTTCCTGCTACACTAAAGTATGCCTTCCTAGGGGAAAATCAAACACATCCTATTGTCATTTCTTCTTCTCTTGAAGCCAATCATGAGAGGATGCTTCTAGATGTCCTTAGGAAGCATAAGAAAGCCATTGGTTGGACCCTTTCTGAAATTCCTGGGATTAGCCCACTTATCGGGACTCATAGGATTGTTCTGGAATCTGATTCAAATCCATGTCGTCAACCTCAATGGCGACTCAATCCTAATATCATGGAGGTAGTATGGAGGGAACTTCTGAAATTGTTAAAAGCCGGTATCATATATCCCATAGCTGAGAGTGAGTGGGTGAGACCAATCCAAGTGGTTCCAAAAAAGGCCGGAATCATAGTGATAACCAATGGGGATGGAGAGATTCTTCCAACAAGGGTGAGTAGTGGATGGAGGGTCTGCACTGACTACAGGAAGCTAAACTCATTCACCAAGAAGGACCATTTCCCCTTACCATTCATTGACCAAGTTCTTGAGAGAGTGGAAGGTCATGCCTTCTACTATTTCTTAGATGGGTACTTGGGGTACAATCAAATTGAGGTCCCCCTAGAGGATCAAGGGAAGACTACATTCACATGTCCTTTCGGAACCTTTGCATTCAAACGCATGCCCTTCGGGTTATGCAATGCCACTGGAACCTTCCAACGGTGCATGATGGGAATCTTCTCAGACATGGTAGGTGATTTTCTAGAGGTCTTCATGGATGACTTCTCTGTGTTTGGGGATACATTTGAGGGATGTCTGCAGAATGTGGAGAGAGTCTTGTCAAGATGTGAAGAAAAGAATCTGGTCCTAAACTGGGAAAAATTTCATTTCATGGTTAAAGGGGGACTTGTTCTAGGCCATCTGTTCACGAGTAGGGGGATTGAAGTTGATAAAGAAAAGGTTGACATCATTCGTCACCTTCCATCACCCAAAACTGTCAAGGAAGTGAGGTCTTTCTTAGGACATGCTGGTTTCTATAGAAGATTCATCAAGGAATATAGTTCAATATCCCATCCCTTTTGTGCTCTCCTAGAAAAGGATGCTCCATTTGTTTGGACAGAAAGCTGTGAGGGTTCATTCTCAACCCTCAAATCCTCTCTCACCTCTCCCTCCATTATGAAATCTCCAAATTGGAACCTTCCTTTTGAACTTATGTGTGATTCCAGTGACTTTTTTGTTGGAACTGTGTTAGGACAACGTTGTGATAAAACTCCTTACGTCATTTCTTATGCAAGAAAATCCTTAAATGATGGCCAAATAAACTACACCACTACTGAAAAGGAGTTACTTGCTATTGTGTTTGCTTTAGAGAAGTTTAGGTCCTACCTCTTAGGATCCCCCATCACTGTGTTCACTGACCATTCTGCACTGAAATACCTCTTCCAAAAACAGGATGCCAAGGCTAGACTGATTAGGTGGTCCTTCTCTTACAAGAATTTGACCTCACAATCAAGGATAAAAAGGGTGTTGAAAATGTTGTAGCTGATCACCTCTCTAGGATGGAATTCAACGACAACTCAAATCACCTTTCTGTGTCTGATTAGTTTCATGATGAACACCTATACTCTGTGAGTGACTTCCCTTGGTATGCTGATATAGAAAATTTATTAGTGATAGGAGTCATTCCAAAATTCTTTGGGACACAAGCTCGAAGGAAATTTCTTTCTGATGTTAGACACTATGTGTTTGATGATCTATACCTCTACAAGTTCTGCACTGACCAAGTCATTAGGAGGTGTGTTCCAGAATCTGAACAAGAGTCCATCCTTAAATTTTGTCATAGTGAGGCATGTGGGGGTCACTTTTCCTCTAAGAAAACATCTGCTAAGATTCTTCAATGTGGTCTTTTCTGGCCCACCCTCTCAAGGGACTCCTACACATTTTTTCAATGTTGTCCTAGGTGTCAACAAGTAGGGTCCATCACAAAAAGGAATCAAATGACACTCACTCCCATCTTAGTGGTTGAAATATTTGACTGTTGGGGAATTGACTTCATGGGTCCCTTCCCAAACTCTCGGAGATACCTCTACATACTCTTAGCTGTTGATTATGTCTCAAAATGGGTTCAGGCCAGTCCCACTAAGTCCAATGATCATCAAGTTGTGATTCGATTTCTGAAAGAGAACATATTTTCAAGATTTGGAATTCCTAGGTCTATAATCAGTGATCGAGGAACCCATTTCTGCAACCGCCCATTCTCTTCACTCATGTCTAAGTATGGTATTTCTCATAAAGTGTCCACTGCATACCATCCTCAAACCAATGGTCAAGCTGAGTTAGCGAATAGGGAGATTAAGAAAATTCTTGAAAAAACTGTCAACCCCTCTAGGAAAGATTGGTCTGAGAAACTCTTAGATGCTCTTTGGGACTATAGAACCGCATATAAAACCATTTTAGGAATTTCCCCATATAGGTTGGTTTATGGTAAAGCATTCCATTTTCCAGTGGAGATTGAACATAAGGCCTTTTGGGAAATTAAGAAAATGGATTATGATCTATCATTGGCCGGGACAAAAGGAAATTAGATCTCAATGAACTGGAGGAACTAAGGATGGAGGCTTATGAAAATTCATGGATCAATAAAGATAGAGTTCAAGCCTACCAATATAGGAATATCAAGGTCAAACATTTTGAACCGGGAAAACTTGTGCTCTTGTATAGTTCAAAACTTCATTTACATCCGGGAAAGTTAAGGTCTAGATGGTCAGTACCTTTCATAGTTCATCATGTATTCCCCCATGGGGCAGTAGAGATTAAAGATCCCACAAGTGGTTACATTTTCAAGGTCAATGGTCAAATGTTAAAACCATTCATTGAATCATTCAATAAACAGGAAATAGAGGTTGAGTTAACTGAGATGACCTATGAACAAGGAAAAAATTGATAGATTTAGGGTCCATGTCGGGCTAACGACGTTAAACAAAGCGCTTCATGGGAGGGAACCCATGGTTTTTAAGTTTCCTATCATTTTGTTGTTTTAATAAACTTTATATTTTAAATAGGATTAATTAATCATTTTTACATTTAAAAAAGGACTATTGACCTGATCTTCTATTATGAGTATGGATGGGTATGAAAGGGGAGCATCGTATTCATCCGTGTCACGCGGTGTGATCCCTGAGTAATACCTTACCCAGAAAATTAAAAAGAAGACAATGTATCATTAGTTTGATTTAAAAAAATAAAAAAAAAAGGAAAAACCATAAAAATGATGATACTTGGAATTAAATAAGTCGTTTTGTTGTTTGTTTTGTCTGGTTTGTTCTTATTTTTGTCTATGTACTATTTTGGGTGATACATGTTCAATCAAGGAGGTGCCTACATCCCCCAAGAGATCAAATGACTAATTTGGAGCAGTAAGAACTTCAACTCCAACCACCAGGTGATTTCATTCCATGATCCTCAATTTAAATTTCCTTTTTGCACTTCCATTATCTGCCTCTACTCCTAAATTTTAATTTCTTCAAACACTAGGGACAGTTTTGTTTTAAGTTTGGGGGGAGATAAAATAAAATAAAAAATGCTTTTGTGTCAAAAAAAAATTGAATGATTTGAAAAAAAAAGTGTAAATGGAAGGAAAAATTCCTTTAACTTTAAACATGGTAATACACATTGCACACTTTGAAACTGAATATCAAATAATTTAGCATACCCTGATTCTGATTTTAATCCTTGTATAATTTCATGATCATTGATTTTGGAAAGTGTGGCTGTCCAATGTGATATTTCATCGTTTATATTTTCATCCAAATAAAAAAAAGATCACAATACACATCCCTTGGATAGTGGGGTAATAGTTTGAGTTCATGGGGTCCCCTAAATAAATATCATAGTTTTGGTGATCATTTTAGTTTATTATGAGTATTCAAAAAAAATTAAAAAAAAAATTGCGCGTAGAGCAATGAAATGACCTAATGCGTAGCTTTCGGCACTTGGGGATCATGACTCCATAGTTGTCTAGCCCAGAGTTAGTAATTTTATCTCTATTTTTGGTAATTTGAATTTGTTTTTGACTAAGTTAACTTGATATGATTCCCAAGTATGTGGGCTTCACTTGGTGCCCTAAGGTCTTTGAGCCTGGGAGTCATCGGCAAAGTCTCGCTACAGGGGTTGACTCTTTTGAGTGCAACTTCAATTACCATGGAAAAATTGAAAAATAAAACAACAAAAAAACAAAAAAATTATACAAAAAAAATGAATACTCATATTAATAATGAAATTTGATTCCACCTAGAGCTTCCGTAATTTCCCCCTTGAATAAATATGAACCCCCATGTCTATTGTGATGCACAACACATCCTCATACTTAATTGATATTGGATGAAATATGGAAATGAATTTGAACAAAGGAATGGGCTTGGGATTGGGATCTGCTTATGAAACTATATTGTATTAAAATATCTTGATGGGTTTCATGATTGTTTGGTATAAGTTTTTTTGGTGATCATTGTGTATTAAAATGTTTTTTGGAAATGGGAATTCGAATTTCATATTGTTGAGATATATTTTGCTCGGGACTAGAAAAAATCAAGTTGGTGGTGTGATTAGCCACTAAATGAGGCTAATATTCATTGGTAATATATATAATATTCATGTTCTTTATTATTCATAAACACCATTTTAGTGCATTTTACACTTTGAACATCATTTCACATTATGATTGTAATACATTCTTAAAATGTACTATTATGTGGTACATTTTTTAAAATCATTTAAAATACCCAATGATTCATCTGAATTTAAGGAATCTAATTGTACATATTTTAATTTGATATTTTTTTAAATTTATCTACACTTAAATATGAACATGTTTGATTCAGGGATCAGTGGAGAATTCATGGAGGATGATGGAGATATTTGGAAATGAAAGGAAGCAATTCTGGAGAAGGCAGATTGGACACCAGCCCACTGATGAGACTGTGGGGCCCAACATACAGGCCCAATTAATCCCAAATTTCGTGGGATGCTAGAGGGAATGTATAGGAACAAATCCCTCTTCATGATCCAATGATAATGCGGCCTCTATGGTGGTAATTGAGGCGGCCCAAGTTAGAGATACAATTCTGGGCCAGATTCTGTGGTCCAGAAAAACAGGCCACTAATTTGATCATATCTCGGAATACACAACTCCAAATGGGCGCAAATTTTACAGGCGTTTAGAAGACATCTGTTGATCCATATTCTTTTTCTATGGCCCACTCTGATTCGGCCGTCTAGAAGGCCTTCCAGACGCGTCTTTTAGGTGAAGGAAAGTTGGCTTCCACCTCGGGTCAAATGTGGAAAAGTTCAAATTCCACAAGCTTTCCACCACCTATGGCCTACCAAAATTAATTGAGATTCTTTTTACTGTAGGAGCCTCGACCCAAGGCTCCCAAAATTCCTATTTAAGTCAGTGGTGGTGAAGGAGTTTGGAATTTTTGGATGCTTTGTTCAATTGTAATGTTATGCTGCATTTTTGTTGCCTCAAATTTGTCTTTCACATGTAAGTTGTTCAATTCACTTTAGTTTCTTAATAAAAGTTCTTCTTCTACTCTTATTATGTTGTTCTTCATATCACTTTGATACTGTTGGATCAAGGTGTGAATTTATTCACACCAACCCTTGTGAAATTATTTCCACAACGGTGGAGTGATCATTTTGTTTTTGTTGTTCTCTTTACTTCTCAATTTCCTCCCTCATGAGTCTACTTTCCGGTTCCATTGAAAACTTGGGATGAATGGAGGGCTAACCCACTTATGGGTTGATCCAAGGGAGTAGCAAGGGGCTGGATTGGATGTTATTTATCACCTAATTAATGTATAATCACTTCTTTAATTGTGATTTTTATTTGATGATTTTTAAACTCCATCGTCCTTGTTGAATTTAAATCCACACACTTCAAGTACTAATACGAACCTTTACCTTGAAGTGCTCAAAACTTTGATCCTTCAAGTGTATAGGTGATTAGTATTAGGGTGTGTAGGCATTAAACCAGTAAGTGATGATTTCGTTTGATCTTCTTAAATGAATCCATCTCAATTATAAGAAATTGAAATCATTAAAAAAGTAATTCATCCAATCCACCCCGAGCGATAACCTAGGATGAACCCATTCTTTTAAATTGAATTCACATAAATCAATTAGATATCTTTCAAACCCATCCAAAATCAATCCAATTTGGCCACTTCATAGCCAAAAATAGTCCATAGAATGTACATGTCTATAGGTTTCTTCTTAGGTCTCTGTGGATTCGATAACCCAAGCTAAACTACAAGGATCGTCTTACCTTCTTCTCTTGGGTAAATTTGAGCGAGAATCATTACATCATTTTTTTCTTTCTATGATGATATAATACATATTGAATATTTATACCGTATTTAATTTTTACTCAACAAATCAACTATCCTAGAAAATTATGAAAAAATTCACACTTGGATAATTTTGATGGTATGATTTTAAAAAAATATTTATTTTATTAAAATAGTTCTTTAAATATGAAAATTTAAACTTTTAAATCAAAAATCCTCATTTAGTGAAAATAAGGGGTTTTACGAGAATAACAGTTTCTAACCCTTATAAAAATTACATTTGACTTCATAAAATTATATTACCATTTATATTTAAATAAATATTATTTGAAAAAATATTTTATTAAAATTAAATTTATTTGAAAAACTATTGAATTCATCAAAAAGAGTGTGTTGATTGAGACTATATATTTCCCAAATATTCAATTTGTGTTTAAATGTATCGAAATCTAATTCTTATCAAACTCATTATTTAATCATTTATAAAGTAATAATAAAAAACAAATATATATAATCATTATTTTCTTTAAAATAATAAAATATATAATTCATACTATTAGGTTCTAGATACATAACCCATTATTACACCAGCATATTCCCTAAGTGAAAGGTGGTAATGGTTACACTTTCTTTGGGTGGTTTGGTGAACATGGTTTGGGCCATGATCTCAATAACCTTGAAATTCTCCCATAAATGGTTTCATTCATGCTTAAATTATTGAATCTTGGCTTGGGATTAGTCAATGGAAAATACCAGTGATTCTATATACCTTGAAATCATTGATAAATGGGATTCGTAGTGTACAATCCTACTATTATAGTTTATCGCTTCTTCTATCAATGTCAATTAGACTTTACCATAAACCCTAATAAAATAATATTAATGGCCACTTTTTAACATATATATTATCAATTTTTATGATTTTTAATGGTATTTTAAATCTTAAAGACTACAAATATATATTGTATCTAATTTATGAAATTTGTTTCTATAAATAAATTACATGATGAGGCATTTATTCATTCAAAAGGGAATTTCATTCATAAAAGTTTGGAGCATTTAAAATCTACTCATATTTAGAAATTACTTTGAACCCATATTAATATTTCATCTTATATAAGTCATTTACACAACCTAATTCCCTTATTCGCCAAAAAATATCATAATTGCCTCAAATAGAAGGTCTTAATCAAGAGAAAGCTCAAGGTCTCAATGTAGGTATCATATCTTTCTTAAAATTTGTTTATTATTATGTATTTTATAAACCACCCAAAAACATAGTACAGTAATAAAATCATAATCATTACTGTGTCTGTGAGTTATTATAATAATTTTAAAACTACTATTTAATCTCTTTCATTTATTAAAAAAACAAGAATCATCGTTAGCATGTGTGCGCAGATTACCACCTTCACGAAGAGACGCTTTTGTTTTTTCATAACCACCCTTAATAGATGGTATTTATTAATAAATATGATTTATATAATATATTTATTACTCTGAAATTATCACTTACTATCCATATTCACCAGTATCATTTTCTGGGTAATAGAAATGCAAATGGTGTGTTGTACTGATCGTCGCCTCCATGAGTAAACTTTTTTCATTTTCCTTTACTTAAAAACATGGATAGTTTTAGTTTAAAGTGGATGAGTATATATGTTTTATATAATTAATATATATCATTAATATTTTTATTTTGGGGTAATCAAAAAAGTATTGCTCGTTATAAAGTAATCTCTAAATATCGGTAAGTAGTTTAAAACTGGTTCATTGTCATTTTAGTTTTCATGAAATGTGACTAAAAAACACATTTAATGGTATTATAACATTATAATTATTTATAAAAAATCAATTATAATTCCATAAATGGTTTTTAAATAGTGATATTTTAACAAACCAGAGTTCATAAATGATTTTTGTCTCTGGAAATAGATGTGTGTTATATTATACTATGTAGTATTATACACTAACATCATATAAAGAAATCGAAAACAATTTATTTCATTAATAAATATTGTTACGTTAATCAGAAACTAAACTAATGAAATTTTCAAAAAAAATTAACAGGAAAAAATATAAATTATGAAAAGTAGAATGTGAAAATATGGAATGCCCCAATCTTATAGAATCATCGCCTCTATGAAAAAAAACTATAAAAAATAAACAAAATAAATGTAAAAAATCGATATTATAGAAAACATAAGTATTGATCCTTGAGAGTAGTTGATTTGAATAATGAATTTAGGAATTAATTATTATTTATAAGATAAAATTTGACCATTGGAATATTAATGTGGTCGTTGGAATAGTCACATGACCATTGGGAATAGAAGCTTGGCCATTAGGAATAGTAACTTGACTGTTGGGAATAGTAATTTGACATAAAAATAATACAATTTAATATAAATATTATTTATCATTAATAATTTTAGTAAATAAAATTTTTATAATGCCAAAAAATAAAATTATCATTAAAAAATAAAATATAATATAAGCACATTTTTTATAAACTGTATTTTAAAGGATTTCATAAAAATCATAATTCTTATATTAAAATTTTAAATTACCTATTCTAGAAATTTATTTTCATAAAATTATTATCTATTTTTAAATCATCATATCAAAATTTTCAAGGGTGGTTTTTGGTAATTTTCTGAAATACTTCAATTTTTAGGTGAATAGTAAAAATATAGTTTCTCTCATAACTCGTGTATCTTAAATTACATCATTCATGATGTAATAATGACCAAATCATTTATAGAACTTTATTATTTGAAAAAAAAATTAATTTCATAAATAATTCCTTAAAATAAAATAAACTTAATTTCCAAACCTAAAAATTATTTTCCAATGTCTATATTAAAAAATTATCCCTTAAAATAACAATTTTTCTTTTTTCCACTTTTTTTAATAAACTAATGAATTAAAATTATAACAAGTTTTAAATTATTAAATCCAGTCTATTATATTTATATATATATTTATATATATATTTATATTTTCAAAAATTTACTATTACAAGGTTTACCTTGGATATAGTATTGTATTCAATATTTTATCCTAAAAATACTTCTCTTATAAAGTATAAATAACCTCTCTCCATCCCCATAGAAAACCACTACTACCGGCCGCAAAAAAGATATATCACTTCCCAAATACTCTCTATTAATCCTCTGAGAATCCATAGTGTTATTTGTGAGTAATAAAACTCCAATAATCAATATATTCTAGTCTCATATAGGGCAAGCAACACCAAGAAGAAGGTATGTTTTCATCAACTCTTCTTTGCATTTTCCTCTTCTCTTTATATCTTTCTATATCCCTATCAAAACCAAATATTATAATATTAATTATGAACTATGTTAATATTTTATTTATTATGTTAACATTATATAAAAAATTATATTTTTTAAGTATTTATATTTTATTACTCTTTTCCTCCACCTTTGTGAAATGTTCTCAATAACAGTCGGTTAACCTCCAACGATGAAATTTCCAAATTATTTCCATATCACCAATATTATGGATAGTTAAAAGAAATTTTTTATTAAATATAAATTTATAAATATACTTTTTTTAATCTTTTATAATTTAGTCTATTTATGTATAAATTTACTTGAACAAAATAGAGAAATTGAAGTGAAATGGGAAATTTTTAAGGAAAACATCATAACAAAATGCTTCAACATAAACAATGTAAATTAATAAATATAATAAAATGGTTATAATTGATAAATATTTATATATATTAACATAATTCACTTATTATAAAATGTTTTAATAAATCTAATTCTATTATATAGGATCCGTAAAAGTGATGAAACAAAGAGGGGTCTAAGGTAAGGTGATTCTCGAATCCAACTCCTTTTCTTTGTGTTATCCCTCTTTCAAAAAATCTAAAATATAGATATTACTCTAATATTACTTAAATATAGTTTCATTATTATTCCATTTTATTTTTTGGGGATATAAATTTTTCCACCATTATTTTTTATCCAAAAAAAAGTACTTCAAAAAATACTTTTCTTTCCAAAACACTCCTTTGAATCCTTTTGATTTATTTCTCCTTTGTTGGAGAATGATGATTTTTATACCAAATAAGCTTTCACTTATTTATTTGAAAACCCTAATATTTATTCATGAATTTATTCTTTATTAATTCATTATGAAATCCATTCCTTTCCATGGGTTATTTCATGAATATGATTTTTATACATTCTATGTGGAATGCATGATTATGAGAATTTATGATGTGATGGGAGGGAACAGAATTATATATCCCTAAAATTCATTGGGTAATGTGATGTATCTCTTGAGATTGTATATATTATGCATGAACATGATTCTATATTTTTTCACAACTATGTACAATATTTGACTACTATGACATGACGTTTCATTTTTATTCATGTGCCACATTCCATGTCTTTATCGAATGTTTCCCTCATGATTTTGATGATGATATTATTCTTATGAGATAATGATGTTGATTATACTTACCCCCATGAAATTTTATTTCATGTCCCTTATTCATCCTATTACTCGGCTTTTAGCTCACCCCTTTCATTGATTTAAATCCTCATGTGATTAAATATACTAGGAGAATGCAATATTTTAGTAGGATAAAGAATAAATATTTAAATAAATGTTCATGTTTAATTATGTATAAATTATGTATGATCCTAATTTTACCAACACACTAATCCTTTGGATCCTGAATTTTTATCTCTATTGTTTTTTTATCTTAAAATTTATGTAATATTCAACTAAGAAAAATTAGGGTTGTTATGGTTGGTAAAAGAGTGAAAATTTACTTAATTTGGGAATTAGGATTAGAAAACATAAGTGAAAACTATATGTATAAGTCTTTCTATAGGTAAAAAATCCTAGAATAATCAGTTTAGAAAGAGAATAAACATAGAGACCTATTAAGATATAGCTTTAGAGTTTACTAAAAAATAATAATAAATTATTTATTCATGCTTTGTGGACTTATGTTTTGTTCAAACAATTTCTATTTTAGAAAATGGTGGGATCTAAGAGAAACTAGGCCAATAACCCATGTGAGGGACAATGAAATGATTTTCTGAATGACATCCCCAATTCCATGGGAGGTGGAGTTCAAAAAATCATGTATATTATTACCCAATTTTCTCGGGATATTAATAATAACCTGAACCATATGGAATTTCCACCTTCACATAAGAAGAAGAAACTGGTAATCAAGCCTTTTATACTTCAATGACCACGAACATTATATGGATCTTGTGATCCACTTTTCATGGAACATTTTTTTAACTCAATGGATAATATATTTTATGTGATCCAATATTTTGATAAGGAGAAGGTGACTCTAATAATGTAATGTTTATATGGAGAAGATCATCGATGGTGGACATTGATAAAGAACACCAAACCAAATAAGGTAATTGAATAGATAGAGTGGGAAGACTTTATGAAAATATTTCTTAGCAATTATTTCCCTTGAAATCATTGAACAAATATAGAGTGATTTTTATTAGATCTAAATAAAAATTAAGGTTAATCTATCATGATTTATGGGGGTAAATTCACAAGGCCTTCAAGATACACCTCGGGATTTGTTATCAATAATGATAGAAAAATAGATATATTATTTGGTGGATTAAAAACACACCATCCAAAGGATCTAGATATTTAAAAATTATGGGGTTATGAATAAGTGGTTCAATGTACACTCAAATTATATATAGAGTTCGGAGATTGGTCCTTTGTACATAGAGATAAGAATAGAATAATGGATTTTCAAGATGGAGGGTCAAATGAAAAAGGAGGAAAGAGGATCCAACCTCCCGCATGTCAAAAATATGAGAATAATATCATAATAATTTCATCAAAGGGATGGGGAAATACTTAAATTGTGGTTGAGAAGTCCACCAATCTCTTTAATATCAAAGAGACATGAAGAAGTCATCTAACATGATAGTGGAAAGAAAGGAACATCCTAATGCACTACCCATGGTTCAATGCATCAACTGTAGGAAGAAAGGGAACTATACAAGCCAGTACACTAAACCATTGATCCTCAAGGGTAATCAGCATCAGTAACCCCCAAATCGAAAAGAAAATGGGAAATATTTTTACATAACTAATACTTAAGTGGATCATGAAAATAATGTCATAAAACAAACACTTATTATTCACTTATGAATGGAAAACGTTTTATTTGATTATAGTTCTACTCATTCCTTTATATCCTTAAAGTTTTCTAGAACTGTTGAATCAAAGCCTTGATACCTTTAAGTAGAGATATCTTTAAAAACACCTATTTGTGTGATAATTTTAACCTAAGTGTTGGAATATTCTCCAGAAAGTGTTTTTGGGAATATTCTTCCATTAAATCTTGTAATCCTACCCTTGGAGGAATTCAACATGATACCGGGCATGGATTTTCTCTCATTATATAAGGCACACATTAAATATTGGTAAAATTAAATATCTTTCTATATTATAATCCATACAATTATACTCTAAAAATAAAATTAATATCATGAATATCCTTTAGAAGATCCCTCAATAGTGTGGGTAATGATAACTAGTGATGAAGCATACCTAGATCAAATGGTTTCATTTAAGGAAAACATAAATCTTTAGGGAATGACCATTGTTAGGTAATACAATGATGTATTTCCTAAAGATTTATTGGGAAATCCCTAGGTTGTGAGGTATAATTATCAATAGAACATATACCCTAAGCCACTCGTAACTCAAAATGAACCTACAAGATGGACCCTATTGAACTAGAAAAGTTAAAGAAGTAGTTGCAAGAGAATTTAGACAAAGGGTTCATCCACCCTAGTGGCATTGGGGTGTGCCAGATCTCTTTGTAAAGAAAAATTATGGATCAATGTGGCTATGTATAGATTATCAAGAGCTCAAAAATATAATTATAAAGATAAATTATCTCCTACCAAGGATTTATAACTTATTTGATATACTACGAGGTGCTCAATACTTCAAAAATGTGGATATTAATTCTAGAAATCATCAGTTAAAGGCGAATAAATAAGATATTCAGAAGATTCCCATTCGTACAAGATATAAACACTATGAGTTCATAGCGATGACCTTTGTACTTACTAATTCCCCTACAATATTCATGGATTTTATGAATAGAGTATTTAGAGACTACCTCGACAAATTTATGTTAGTGTTTATTGATGATATTATCATTTACTCTAAGAGAAATGAAGAACATGAAGGGAATATTAAGATATTTCTTATGCCATTAAGGAAGTATAAAATGTATGATAATTTCACCAAGTTTAACTTTTGGATACATAAACTCACATTATTGGGGCACATGATCACAAATGAGGTAATTTCTATGGACCCTTCAAAGACAAAAGTAATTGAGGGGTGGCCTTGACCCACTAGTTTCATGGAAATCCATAGTTTTCTTGGATAAGTAGGGTACTACCAATGTTCTATGAGAAATTTATCATGATTTTATATCCTGAAAACTAAGTTATCATGGGAAGGGGTAAAGTGTGTTTGGATAGAATAATGTGAGGAAATATTTGAAGATCTCAATCATAGGCTAATCACTACACTTGTACTCCCACTAACAACAAGTAAATAAATTTTTGTGATATATATTGATGATTCAAAGAAAGACTTGAGTTTCTTACTCATTCATAATGAAAAAGTGATAGAATATACCTCACAATATTTTTAGATCCATGAGTATGACTACCTGATGCATGATATGGAGATAGAATATGTGATCTTTGCCTTAAAGATTTGGTGGAACTACCTCTATGGTGTGAAGTGTGACATTTATACAGATCACAAGAGTATAATGTATATTTTCACAATGAAGGAGAGAAAAATGAATCAAAGAATATTGTTATAGCTAATAAAGGACTATGATTTCTCTATTCACTTCCATCTGGGAAAGGTGAACAAGGTAGAAGATGCCCTTATAATGAAAGAACTTTCTAATTTATCTACGATGTGTATTGATAAATTTCCTATCTCCATTGATATGTAAAGGATAGATCAAGAATTCATAATACAAGGGAATGAATCCAACCTTTCCCAAATGTTCTCCTAACCATATATATAGGACCAGATCAAGGAGGTACAAAGGGATGATCTGGAGATTCAAAAAAAATAGAAACCAGTAAAGGAAGGTAAGATAATTGAGTTCCATATCGATGAGGATATTTTCATTAGATTTGGAAATAAACTCTGTGTGACCATAATACCTAAGATAATGAAATATCTATTGGATAATGTAAATATCTCATATTTATCCATCCATCCTGGAAGTACAATGATGTATCATGATATTTTAGAGAACTTCTAGTGGGTCAACATGAAGAAGTAGATTGTTTAGTACACCTTAAAGTGCTTGGTATGACAACAAGTTAAAGTAGGGAAATAGAAATCTAAAGGGATAATGTAACTATTTCCTATACCCATGTGGAAATGGTAGAATGTCACTATATACTTTTTCACAGGTCTCCGAAAGAAATAAAAAAGGAAACAATGTGATATGGGTTATGGTGGATTGACTCACCAAGACTTCCCAATTAATTATTATTCATGAATATTTTTCATTGGAACAGCTTTCCAATATATAAATTAAGTGGTGAGGATACATGGGGTTCCAATTTCAATAATTTTTAATCATGATCTAACGTTCACTTCTGAATTCTAGAGAGTTATTCAACATTCTATGAATACTGAATTGAATTTTAGTATGGCCTGTCAACCCAAAACTGATGGTCAATATAAAAGGACTATTCAGATGCTTGAAAAAATGGTAAGATTATTATTGATGGAATTTAAAGGAGGATGGAATCAACATATCCCATTGGTTAATTTCTCATATAACAATATCTTCCACTCCAGTATTCAGATGGCTCTATATGAACCTATATACGAGAAGCGATGTATAACCCCTACTTGTGGGGATGAAGTTGGATAATGAAAGCTAATTGGATCTAATGTTTTACAAGAGATGATAGAGAACGTACAATCCATCCAAAAATATATAAAATATGTTCATATTTGATATAAGAGAGATAATGACAACCGATAAAGGGACTTGGAGTTTGATATTAAAGATAAATTTTTCCTTCAAATATCACTATAGAAGAGATTCATGTAGTTTAGAAAAAAAGGGAAGTTTATCCCTAGGTACATTAAAACCTTTTAGATCCTTAATCACATAGGATCTGTGGCCTATTGACTTGAAATACCACCAAATATGGCTAAATGTCATGATTTGTTCCACATACCTCTCCTAAAGAAGTACATACCTGACCCCCCACATCCACTGAATCAAAAGGTGGTACAACTAGAGAATGATCACTCGTATGAGGAGCATCTGGTGAAGATATTTGACTGTAGATACAAAGTTCTATAAAACAGTACATAACACCTTGTCAAATTTTTATATAAGAACCATAAGTATGAATATGAAACATGGGAACCAGAGGAAACAATGAAATAGAAGTACCATCACATATTCCCAACCATGATTATGAGTTGAAATTTAAAGGAAGAAATTTATAAATAGGGGAAGAATGTAACAAACCATAGTTTATAAATGACTTTTTTCTCTTGAAATAAATTTTTTATATATTACACTTCATAGTATTGTACACATACATCACATAAAGAAACCACCAATAATTTATTTCATTAATAAATACTGTTAAATTAATTAGCAACTAAACCAATGAAATTCCACACATTACAATGGGACAAAAAATATAAATTAATATAAGTAGAATGGAAAAATTTGGATCACATCAATATTCTATAATCATCTCTTCCATGTCGAAAACTATAGAATATAAGTAGAATATTAGTAAACCAAACAACATTATAGAAAATTGAAATATTAAACCTTGAGAGGGATTGTGGGGAATATTAATTAAAGGAATGGATTAGTATTTATAGGAGGAAATATGACCATTGGAATTGTAATCTGATGACTATAATAGTAACCTAGCCATTGTAATATTAACCTAACCTTTGGAATAGTAACATGATTGTTGGAAAAGTAACCTGAATGTTATGAATAGAAACCTGGTCATTAGGAATAGTAACTTGACTATTAGAATATTAATTTGACCTCAAAATAATAAAATTTAATATTAATAATATTTATTATGAGTAATTTAAGTAAATATAAATATTTTAATTCCAAAAAATAAATATCATGATTAAAAAACACAAACAAAATATAATAATTTTTTTATAAACTGTATTTTAAAGTATTTCTTAAAAATCATAATATCTATATGAAAAATTAAAATTAAATATGTTATAAATTTATTTTGATAAAATAAATATCATTTTTGAAATTAGAAGATCTAAATTTTTCAATGATTATTTTTTAATAATTTTCTAAAATACTTCAATTTTCAAGTGAATAATAAAAATATAGTTTTTCTCATAACTGGTGTATCTTAAATTACATCATTAATGATGTAATAGTAAACTAATAATTTATAGAAAATTAGGTTTAGTACAAATATATTTAATTTCACAAATTAGTCATTCAAATAAAATAAATATTATTTCCAAACCTAAAAAACATTTTCCAAAGTCTAAAGTCAAAAATGTTCTATTTAAATAACAATTTTTATTTTTCCCCACTTTCCTTTTTAATATACTAATTAATTAGAATTATAAAGTGGTTTGAAGTTTTAAAACCATTATATTATATTTATATATGACTTATATTTTCAAAATTTTACTATTATGGGGCTTACCTTGGATAGAGTATTTTATTCAATATTTTTATTCTAAAAATACCCCTCTCCTCAAGTATAAATAATCTATATCCCTCCCTGTGAGAGTCGTCTCTCCTAGGATCTCCTAGGTTTCGTGGTTCCCTCCTGTCCCGCTCACGGAGGTTGTAACCAGTTCGCCGTTCGACCGGACGGGCGACGGTCGTCAGCTTCCCTGTGATCCAGCCTTCTTCCCCGGATCCCCTCTTCCACCCACAGATCCCTTTTCCTCACCCACTGACCAGACCTCCGTTGACTCGGTCTCTTCCGATTCCTGTCGGATTCTGGCTCCCAAACCTGGCTCCTTTGTGCTGAGGGGTTTACCGGTTCTGAATCCTTTGCCCTGTTGTCTGACCTCGGCCCCTCGACGCCTACGATCCAGAGGGGAAGAACTACAGCTTTGGTTCCGGCATCATGCGAACGGACGAGTTTCTTACCTGTTTCACGAAGAAGGCCTCAACGACGACCTTTCATGCTGAATCGCAGATCTGAAAATCGGTGAAGGCTCCCGTGTCGATCACCCAGATTATCGAAGATCTCGCTCGGAGGTTCGGTTTCGCAGAGGCGGTTTTCAGATCCATTTGCATTCTGGGAGGTCGTTTCCCCAGATCCGCGTTTTGCGGTGATCGTACTGCGTTGGTCAATTTCCAGATCCGCGATTTGTGGTGGCCGATTACCCAGATCCGCGGTGACGCTGACCCCCCTCTTCTGTGCGGTGACTTCCCTGTTTCGCGAAAGGTCCGGGCACGAGAACCGTGGTCGGTGATCTGCTTGGTCCACAAAAGGCACCACCCACAGGTTGGCGGTGAGGTGGGATTCCAGGTCGCGAAGGACCGACTTCGCGAAGCCGACTCCCCTTGCATCGCGAAGTCGACTCCATTTTGAATCGCGAAGCTGGTTCCCCCTGATTTGTGGAACCGGCTCATCCTGCCTCGCGAAGGACAGGCTCGAGAGCCGATCAGCGAAGCCACCTTCGTGAAGCCCGGCCGCGCTTCCCCGGTCGCACAGGGCTGGCCGCTTCTGCCCATTCGCGGTAACTCGAGCCGTTTGAGGAGAGGCCGCCGCATTGGGTTTGTCTCGCGAAGAAGCTGCCGCGAAGAATCATTGTTCGCGAAGAATCCGCCGCGTTGTGATTGACTCGCGCAGAATCAGCCGCGAAGATCCAGCTGCGAAGTAAGATCGCGAAGAGCCCGTCGCGTTGAGTCGTTCCGCGAACACTGGAGTGCATCACGGCGAGCTCAATCCGGGAGTGAGTGAGGTCGCGGTAGCCCTGACCGCGGACCGTGAAGGCACTTTGCGAACAAATTGATTGTGCAGGACTGGTCACAGATGTTGGCCGCAGAGGGGGGTTTCCGGTCCAAGGGCCCTTTGATTGGACCGGGCCTGGACAGTGGGTCTTTGAACTGGGTCAGGCCTTGGTTTTTCCCTGTTTTGACGAGGTTCGCGAATCATGTCTGTGATCTCCCAAAAGTGAGGGTTATCACTGCAAAAAAGCCGGGACCTCTGTTAGGACAATCCCTCCCTAGGAGTTTTCGTGGCTCTCAACATGGAGACGGATCTGCTGAACCAATGGAAGAACCTCACATTGACAGACAAAGAAAAAGAGCCACTTGCAACCCGTAGAAATGAAGACAACACTTTGACAAAACTTATGGCTTTATTGGTTGTCGGAAGACTGGAGACCGAGGCACCATTTAATCTAAAGGCCCTCAGGACCACCCTTCAAAATCTTTGGAAATTGGAAGCTGGAGTAGCCATCCGGGAAATTTAGAACAAACTCCTTGTTTTTGAGTTCTTCAGTGATAAAGACAAAGATAAAGTCCTCAGAGGACGACCTTAGTCCTTTGACAATCATCTCATTCTGATGGAGTAATTTAAAGGGGGAGACGAGATTTAGAATTGCACACTTACCCGATCCCCGTTCTGGGTAAGAATTAAAGGAATACCGTTCCATGGGAGATCAACACATGTGATGAAAGAAATTGGAGACCGGATCGGTCACTTCCTAGAGTGGGATTGCTCGGACCCCATTCAATGGGGACTCTGGGTTCGAATAAAGGCTGAGATCGATGTGTCTGAACCCTTAATGCGAGGTATGTTCCTGAAAATTGATGATTCCAACACCTGGATCTCGTTCGAATTCGAAAAACTACCAATCTTCTGCTTCCTTTGCGGGCGTATCAGCCACATTGAGAAAGCGTGCGGGGCAAAGCCAGAGAATTCCGCCAAAAATATTACCCTACAATACGGTTCATGGCTCCGGGCCAAAGCACACAGAGAGGCATATATTCCTGAGGCGGAAAGACAAATAGATCGGGACCGTCTCATTGCAGCCCATCTAAGGCGACCGGAATCTGGACAACCTTCTATTATAAGGATGGGACCCCCTGTCTTCCCTAAAGAATCCCCAGCTGAGCTTAGGGGAAATGGAAACGCCTCCCAAGAGATTATCGGCAGATGCAATGATGGGGCCCGGCAAGACAGTCACCTGATTCAGGGTATCACAAATTCCGACTTCGCTTTAACTGCACCGAATTTAACGTTCCTTACTTCAACTGAGCCGCTACCTAAACCAAAAGAACCTCCAGAGAAACTTCCGAGACAGAAACATGTTTCCTTGGATCCGCCTGAAGCTGAGCAGAGTCCAAATCGGATCCCAACTGATGCCCTTCTGCAAGATGATTCTCGGATGACTGAAGCCTCACCTTCAGGACATGTTACTCGTAGAACCTGGAGACGGGCACGCGGCGGTTGTAAAAGTGATTGCCCAGCGAATCCCAAACCAGGAGATCTGAAACGGCAAAGCGAGTCCAGTGGTATGCACACCAGTCCTCCCAAAAGGAGGAAAGCATCAGGTACGTCATTAACCCCACAAGAGACAAAGGCGGAGGCGGGTCAGGCCCGGCCCCGCCTAGATCAATGATTGCTTTATGCTGGAACTGTCGTGGGCTTGGCAACCCACAAACGGTTCGTATGTTCCAGCGCCATTGCGCTCAAAGTCGCCCTGATATGGTTTTCCTGTCCGAAACCATATTGGAAAACAAGGACATCACAAATCTTGCTCTAAAATGCGGTTTCCAGGGTTGTTTCCCGGTTCCCCGACAGGGTCATTCAGGGGGATTATGTCTTCTCTGGAAGGATAATGTCGATGTTAGGCTCCTATATTTTTCCCAGTGCCACGTGGCTGCATCCATTTGTGATCCCCACAACCCCCCCTGGACTTTTGTGGGCTTCTATGGCTGGCCCTCCCAGTCTAAAAAGTGGAAATCTTGGGATCTTCTTTGCAAACTCCGTCGTGTTCTGCCAAGCCCCATTCTGTTTGGAGGGGACTTTAATGAGATCCTTTTCCAGAAGGAGAAAAAAGGTGGAGCTGTGCGCTCCTCCACGTCTATGTCTGATTTTAATGATGCTATCCTTAAGGCAGAGCTGATGGACCTGGGTTACACGGGTAATCCTTTCACTTGGTACCGAGGCAGTTCAGACGGAAATCGAATCGTTGAACATCTGGATAGATTCTTTGGCTCAATGGATTGGATGAACCTCTTCAAAATGTACCATATCAGACACCTCACGTTCAACTGCTCGGATCACTGCCCAATTGTCATTAACTGCACCCATAATGAGCATGTTACTAGTTCCAGGAAACCATTCAGTTTCGAAAGCTTCTGGTCAAATGATCCCGAGTGCGAGGCGGTTATCCGTTCAGGCTGGAAGAATGGGAAAGCTGATCTGAGAACCAACCTTCTCCGAGTGGCGTCTGATCTGAAGACATGGAGCTACTCTAAATTCCGTCACCCGGACCGGCAATGAAATTTTCTTGAAAGGAAGATTGGTTATCTTCTCAGAAAACCCCCGTCTAGCAGCATTCTCTCCAAAATTAGTGAAACCCAACGAGAGCTGGATGTTGCCCTGCGCAATAAGGAAGGTTTTTGGGCTATGCGAGCGCGTGATATTCATATAGCAGAAGGGGATGCTAATACCCGTTATTTCCACCAGAAGGCTTCAGCAAGACGCCGAAAAAACTTTATTTCTTGAATTCTAAAATCAGATGGTAGTAAAGTCTCTGACACAGGGGGAATCCAAGAAGCATTCCTGAGCTATTTTCAGAAGCTCTTCTCTGCAGGCCATTCTAACATTTCTCCTGAGATTGAGGACTGCATCAAACCCGTGATTTCTGATGATATGAATAGACAGCTTTCTAAAGATATGACGAATGACGAGACTCTTAAGGCCTTAAAGCAAATCCACTCTACGAAGGCCCCGGGACCAGACGGATTCCACGCCCTCTTTTTCATGAATTACTGGCATATCATTGGTCCAGACATATGCAATCTGATGCGGGATATTTGGGCGGGGAAAACGGACCTGTCTTCTCTTAATGAAACTATTATTACCCTCATTCCCAAGATGAAAAATCCGCAAGGGGTTTCGGACTTTCGACCTATCAGTCTGTGCAATGTTTCGTATAAGATCTTTTCGAAGATCCTGGCGAATCGGTTGCGTCCTTGGCTACCCGACGTCATTTCAGAGAACCAAAGCGCTTTTGTGGCAAAAAGGTTAATCACTGATAATGCCATTATTGCTCATGAAATTTTCCATTCCATGAAAACTCAATCATGAGCAAAGAGAGGGATCATGGCTTGGAAATTGGATACGGCTAAGGCCTATGATAGAGTGGAATGGAACTTCCTCGAATTTGTGGTGCTCAAGATGGGTTTCTGCTCAAAATGGATTGACATGATCATGCAATGCGTCTCGTCAGTATCCTTCTGTATTAATGTCAACGGGGTGCTCACCCGAGGCTTTTCCCCATCCCGTGGGCTTCGCCAGGGAGACCCTCTTTCACCCTTCCTCATTATTTTGGTGGCTGATGTGTTTTCTAACCTCCTTTACAGGGCAGCTTCGCTTTCCATAATTCATGGGGCGAAAGCGTGCCGCAAGGGCCCACCGATATCCCACCTCTTCTTCGCTGATGATTGCCTTCTATTTTCTCGAGCTACCCCTAATGAGTGTACTGCAATATGCCAGGCGATACAACAGTATGAACGGGCTTCAGGACAAATGATCAACCAGAGTAAATCAGAAATTTCTTTCAGCTCTGGAGTCCCTCAGCCGAAAAGAGAAGATCTCTGCTCTTTAGCACGCATTCCTGGGGTCGATAAGCACCATAAGTACCTTGGGCTCCCGACGGTGGTTGGACGGTCAACGAAAGAAATCTGTTCAGCTATTGTGGATCAAATTGAAAGAAAAATACAAGGTTGGACCCCTAAAAAAATCTCCAAGGCCGGGAAGGAAATCCTAATCAAGGCGGCACTTCAATCTGTCCCCAGCTATTTGATGTCTATTTTTAAACTTCCTAATGTGGTGCTTTCAAAGATTCAATCCAGCACATCTAACTTCTGGTGGGGTCGAAAGGACGGAAAAAATAAAGTCTATTGGATCGCCTGGTCTGCTCTCTGTCAACCAAAATCTGAAGGCGGAATGGGCTTCCGGGACCTTTCTCTTTTTAATGATGCTTTGCTGGCTAAACAAGGCTGGCGTATGATTTATAACCCATCATCCCTATGCACGCGAGTTCTCCGGGCTAAATATTTCCCACATAAGGATTTCTTGGATTCCCATCTTGGCTATCGACCCAGTTTTCTCTGGAGAAGCATTTGGGGTAGTCGCAATCTGCTGAGGAAAGGACTAGGCTGGAGGATTGGGAATGGTTTAACGGTCAAGATTTGGACTGATCCCTGGCTTATTGATCATACAGGCACGAAGGCGTCATTTTCAATCATTTCCGGAGGCGATGGTGCTCCTCCTTTTCGCCGGCTACAGTAGGCGCCCTGTGTATTTTGACTTGGATTATCTGGGATAGGCGGAACGAGGCCATTTTCAATCATTTCCGGAGGCCCCCCAGATTTTGGATTGACCGGGCATTGTCATGGATTGCAGTTTGGCAAAACCACCCTAAGCAACAAAGACTTTTCACCCCCTCCCCTCTTCCCCAACATTGGTGCCCCCCACCGGATGGGATATTTAAAATCAATGTGGATGCCTCTCTCCCTAGGGATGGCCCAGTTGGACTTGGTTTACTGGACCGAGACAACCTGGGAAATCTTATCGCGGCCAAATACGAAGCACGTTATGCACTTTGGGAGCCCTCAGTCGCGGAGGCCGCCGCCATCCTTGCTGGGTTAAACTTCGCAAAAGATCGCGGTTGGGATTCCATTCACATCGAATCCGACTGTCTCACTGTTATCAATGCCATCAATCTCACTGACGGCGGACTTCAACCTTTCCGCCCCATTATCCAGTGTATTCACTCGCGGATACAAGGCTTCAATTCCTGCAATTTCTCATTTATTAGAAGGGAAGCGAATGAAGCCGCTCACAAGATGGCAGGCATTGGCCCTCCTTACGTGGATTTTCTTTGGTTCAATCATTTTCCATCGTGGTTATGCTCCTGTATTTCTGCTGATCTCCATCATTAATGGATCCGTCTTCTTTTGTCAAAAAAAAAACTCCAATCATCAATGTATTCTAATGTCATACAAGGGAAGAAACACCAAGAAGTGGGTATGTTTTCATCAACTCTTCGTCATGTTATCCTATTCCCTTATTATCTATATCTATCACTTTCAAAACCAAATATTACAAGATTAATTATTCATTATATTAAAACTGTATTAACGATGTTAAACTACTATAAAATTTTATTTGTTTGAAGTATTTATATTTCATAACTCTCTTCCTCCTCCTTTGGACAACATTCCGATAATGGTCGGGTAACCGATAATGAGGATATTTACAACTTATTTCTTTATCAATGGCTTTATAGATGGTAAAAATAAATTATTTATTATATATAAATTTATAAATGTATTTATTTTAATCTTGTGTAATTTATTCTACTTAAGTCAAAATTACCTTGAACAAGATATAGAAAAAAACAAAAATGGGAAATTTTTAAGTAAAATATGATATCAAAATGATTCAACTTCAACAAAAAAATTAATAAATACAATAAAATTATTATAATTAATAAATAGTAACATAAATTAATAGAATTCACTTCTATTTAATTTTTTAAAAAAATATGTGTTTTTTATTTAGGATGTGTAAAAGTGATGAAATAAAGCAGGATTTTAAGAAATCGGATTCTTAAACCTAACTCCCTTTTCTTGGGTTATCCCTCTTTCATGACATCTTTAGTTTGTATATTCCTCTAATATTCCTTAAATATAATTTCAATATTGTTCAATTTTCTTTTCAGGGATATACATGTTTCCATCTTTATTTTTAATCCAAATTAAAATATTTTCCAAAAAAACTTTTATTTACAAAAGGCGTCTTTGACTCCTATTGATTTGTTTCTTATTCACTCAAGAATAGTGATGTTTATACAAAATATTTTTCTCCTTATTAATTTAGGAACACAAAATTGAATTCATGAATGTATTCTTAATTAAATCCTTATGAAATACATTACTTTCCATGGGTTATTTCACCAATATGATTTTTATACATTCTATATGGCATGCATGATTATGAGAATTTATGATATGACAAGTGGGCCTAGAATTATATATCCCTCCAATGCATTGGGTAATATTATGTATCTCAGGAGATTATGTGTATTACATGTGAACATGATGTCATATTGGTTCACAATTATTATGTTATGATTTATGCAAATATTTTATGCATGAACATGATACTAGATTTTTTCAAAAATTTGTATGGTATTTGACCACTATGACACGATGTTTCATTTTTATGCATGTGTCACATTCTATGTCTTGATAAAATGTTTCCATATTTATATTTATGATTATCCTATTCTTAGGATATTATGATGTTAATTATGCTCACCCATGTTATTTTGATTCATGTCCCTTATTCCTCCTCTTAATAGGATTTTAGCTTACCCCTTTCATTAATGTATATCCTTATTTGATTTCATGTACTAAGGTTAACATGATATTTTAGAAGGATTAAAATAAATTTTTATATTTTCTTATGAACAAGTTATGTATGAGCCCAATTTTTTCAAGTCACTAAACATTTGGATCCTAGATTTGTATCTATATAATGTTTTTATCATAAAAATGATGTAATATTCATGTAATAAAAAGTATGGTCACTATAATATTTGGAAAAAAACTAATATGGATATTGATTTTACAAGCCTTTTTCAAAATGGTCAAGATTATTAAAACCCTATGTTGAAATGAAATTATGATAATATCGTACAAGAAGAGAATTTTTATTAATGAATAGAATGAATGGAAATGTATATGAATAATTTTTTTAAATAGGTAATTAATGTTTTTATATTTATGATATATTATGTTAAAGAACTTTTGTGGAAATCAAGGGTAAAGTTAAGGGAATTGGTAAATCAAACTTCTTTCTTTGAGATATAAAATTTATTTTTTGAACTTTTTGTTTTCAATAATTTCCATTTTAAATTATGTTCTATTTTTACATCTAGGAAAAAGATTTTTTGAACCAATTCCATTTTCATAAAAGGTTTTTTTTTTCATTTTTCATAAAAACAAATAATAATTTTTGAAAAGAGACATGAAACTTTTACTTTCACAACAATGCATACAAAATTTTTCAAAAATATATTTTTTTATTCTATTTTCATTAACTTCAAAATAGATTTACCTCTAATGGTGTTATGTTTCATGTTTCTCCCTATGTTTTTCTTTTAATATGTGATTTTTTGGCTGGTCAAGTTTTTTGTATAAAGAGATTTAATTTAGGATATTGTTTGCATTTTTTATAAAATCTCATATTATTTCATGGGTTCCTTATGAAAATTTAATTATTTCATTTTTTAAATTTTAAGAAACTCATTTTATTTCCATGGGTTCTTTATATGATGATTTGGAAATCTCATGAAACTCGTCTTTCTTTCTATGGGTTATTTTATGATGTTATGATAGTTTTTATCTAGTGGCACACAAATGTATGGATTATGAGATGGGTGGGATAATATATCCCTTGAATTAATTAGTCAAAGGATTATATATCATGATATAGAAATGTTATGAGAATTTCTTAGCAAGTATATAGGTTCAGAAAGGGTGAGTGTGATGGAATTTAGCTATACTCCCAATTTTACAAGTTAATGGGTTGGTGTGTGTTTAGGTTCACTAAGATAATAAATACTACATTTATGATTGTCACAATTTATTTCCTACATTACATGGACCATGTTATGTGATTCTTGTTTTCTTTCTATAATTCATTTGTAACAGTGTTATTTTTTGAGATGTTGTGTCTATCTTTCATGATTATGGTTAACTCTTATTATTTTACATTTTTTTAAGAAATATTTTTCCTTATTCATGATTTTATATATATTTAATATCTAACCATCATATTATTTGATATATAATCCCTTACTAATCATTTGAGATCACCCATTTTTATTTTTTCCCTTCTCTAGTATTTTAAAATGATTATTTCTCATTGAATGTCTAAAAATGTAATCAGTTTATGGAGATATGTTCACATCATTTGGAATAAATGTTTTTTGTTTCAACTACCCAAAACACTGAACCTTTATTTTCTTGTGTTTTGCGACTTTTTATAGATGTAATAATTAAACCATATAATAATTTTATTATTTATATATGTTTATCTTGGGTCTTTTATTTGGTATCATACCTAGGTTTAGTTATTTTGGAGACTAGTATAAGAAAACTTTAGTGAGAGACCTTAGTTTAAACCTAAGTATAAGAGAAAATCCTAAGTTATGGAAAATATGGGATTGTGGTTTTATTAGATATGAATACCCATATAGATAATATAAGTGGGTTTGATTTTATAATAGATTCATCTTGGGGTAATAACCTAAAAAAAATTAGTCGAGTATATCTTATCCATCATTCTGATGCACAGTGAATGTATCCTTACTACACCCTTGGTTTGACACTCCCATGGGATATTATTAGGTTAATTAAAATTTCTTTTATGAACCATTATAAAGGATTTATTTATCGTGTTATCTATAAGGGTTATATAAATATAGTAGAAAAATAATTATGGATAAATAAGATTGAAACTTAGGGAGTTGTTAAGGAAGAATTTACTCATTATTTTAGATTTATTTCTTATATTATCATACTTTTCTACTTTATATATTTATTAATTTAAGTATCCTCACCATAAAATTTCCTATATCAAC
Organism: Viscum album; assembly: GCA_963277665.1. Classification (NCBI taxonomy): domain Eukaryota; kingdom Viridiplantae; phylum Streptophyta; class Magnoliopsida; order Santalales; family Viscaceae; genus Viscum; species Viscum album. Next base: position 1,453,538,506 of record OY728140.1, read on the forward strand.
GATAAATATAGAACAAGAAGGAAACAAGCTAATTATATATGTAATGGACATTGTGGTGATTGTCTAAACAATACATAAATTGGAGTTCAAAAGCTCAGGGAAACTCTCACTCAACTCTCTCATATTATGAATAATAACATGAATAATGTGGGGATACCAAATTCACCAAGAAGAGATAATTTTAATATTGAATCATTTATGCATAAATTCCAACAATCCTTTAATGGGACTACAAACCCATTGATATTTGAGTAATGGATTAATGCATTGGAAAAGATATTTTATATCCTTCAGTGCTCATAGCATGAGAATGTCATTTTAGTTGTCTATCATCTGGAAGGTGAGGTTAAAAATGGTGGAATATTTTTAGGAATATAATGATGAGGGTGGAATTTGATTCTATGAAGTTAGAGTATTTCAATGGAATATTCTTCAAATATTTCTCTTAGAATCTTCACACTAATATAGAATGATAATTCCTATAATTTAAACAAAATAAAGATGAGTCTATTGAATATTATGTGGAAAAAATCATGAGACATGCAAGGTACACATCATAGTCTATCTATATAATTAAAAATAATATTTATCAATACTTATGTATAATAAAACACAGTCTTTGAAATTATGTAGTTTTAAGAGATTTTGGAAGCTATTAGGATGTTTTTTTATGTGAATATAAAGTTGAAATGCAAGATGGAGACCTATGTGATTTTGGAGAAATGAAAAGAAATATGGAGTATCATAGAATCCCTAATGAATAGTCTTATGGGGGTAAGAAAGTTCAATTACCCACATGTAGAATATATAGAAGGAAACACGCGAGTAATTTCCTTAAAGGTGATAGGAAGTGTTATAAGTGTGGTATAGTAGGCCACCTAGCTCATGAATATAAAAGAAATGGATTGAGGATGAATGAAACTACTAAGGATAAGAAGGCCCTAGATGATGCTCCAACCACTCTTCACTACTTAAAATTCTAGGAGTATCACATTATGTGAATCAATTCCCCAACCCTATAGTTATTAAATGGAATATGCAGCAAAAACCTCTTAAACCAAGGGATCAGGGGAGGGCATATGAGATCAATATTAAAGAGGTGGTATATAGTGATGAAGTGAAAAATAGTAGAATCATTATTCCTTCTATAAAAATGAATAAATTATTTCACTCTAGTTAAATATATTATTTTATATCTTATATGTTTGTAAATAATATGGAATCACCACCTAACACTTTGAATATCAATCTATCTGTGAAAACATCTTCTTATACACTAAATGAAACTAAGGTGTTCAAATATTCCTTAATCAAGAATTATGGAGAGATACTTATAGTAAATATGGTTCTCCTCTTAGTAGTTTATTTTGACATAATTTTGGGTATGGATTGGATTTCCTTATATAAATATCATATCATTTTCCATGAAAGGGAAATATCCTTTTATATACCTAATCATCCGACTATCAAGTGTTAATGTAATGATGATGCTTAACCTTATTTAACATAAAAACCTACAATATGGGTATTGATACCCATTAATAAGGGGTTCATATCTCATATAATCATGGAGGAAGTAAAAATTGTTTACATTCCCATTATGTGGGAATATGTAGATGTATTTCTTGATGAACTACTTGGGCTTCCTCCAAAACATGAGGTTAAGTTCTCAATAAAACTCATCCCTAAATAATTTATTGTACCAAATAATCCCTATAGAATAGATTATATTTAATTATAGGAGTTGAATCATAAATTGAAATAAAATTTTGACAATGGTTTTATACACCCTATTGCTTCACCATTGGGTGAACCAGTCCTATTTCTAAATAATAAGGATGGATCAATGCATCATTGCATCAATTATAATGAGATCAATAAAATCTAAATCAAAAACAATTATCGTCTCCCCATATTGATGACAAATTCTATCAACTCACATGAGATCAATGATCCTCAATGATTAACCTTCAGTATGGATATCATTAACTAAGGGTAAAAGGGGAGGAAATTCCCAAGACAACATTCTTGGAAAGGAATAGACACTATGAGTTTATATTCATGTTTTTTAGACATTCCAATTCCCCTATTATCTTCTTGTATCTTATGAATATAGTATTTAGATATTACCTAGATCAATTTATGGTAGTATTTATAGATGATATCCTTATATATTCCAAAAGTAAGGAATAGAATGAACATCACTTAAGAAATATATTAATGACCTTGGGGAAGGGCAAACTATATTCCAAACTTATAAAATGTGGATTCTAGTGACAAAAAGTATCATTATTGGGTCATTTCATCATAAGTGAGGTTATATTTATAGATCCATCAAAGACTAAGGTTATTGAGTTGTAATGACCCAAGATTTCATTTTATTTTTTTAAATATAATATAAATTAAATACCATGTTTCACACACTATACCAAATTAAAATAAAAGAAAAACCTTGATATATTTTTAATATTAAATATGACTATTAAAACTTATCCATTAAATTATTTGGTATAAATAGTAGTTACTATATCAAAAAATCATTAAAGAAAGTAGAAGGAAATGGAATATAAAATTAGACTTATTCCATACAATGAACATTTATATGAGCTTATAAGGGGGTTATTTATCTATGGTTTCCCCTGGACCAATCCCAATTAAAACTTGAGAAACTATGACTTGATATAAATCGATTGTGGGAAAGGCTTTATCTTGTATAACTCACTGAAAAATACAAGCTAGTGGAATCACCACTTGTGGCTACCACTACTAGTTATCTTAACCAAATATCATATATGTATTTATAAGGGGTTTTGGGAGTATAAATTAGCATGATATAAAATTGTAGTTTTTATCTATAGAATCGAATATGTCTTTCAATATAAAATCCATTTTAATCTTAAAACCTTTTGTTTTTCCTTTCAGAATTAAAATAAACTTATATCACTTTTAGATAGAAATATACATAAAACTAAATTATCATCCATTCAATATACATATATATGTATGTATGTATTCCTTTTAAAAAATAAGAATAAATAATAGTTATCATTTTTTTTAAAAAGCTATTGATCAATATGAACTGTTTTCCATTTTATTTTGGGATTTTATTTTAAATTATATTTTTTTGAAATATAATTTTATAAAATTAAAATAATTTTAGGATTTATTATTTTCATATTAATTTAAGATGAATTTCTTAATTTGTTTCTAAAATAATTTCTTTTTTAGGTGTACACTACAAAATATAATTTTTTAAAATGTCAAGGACTTTTTAACATCACATAGAAATAAGCATAACATAAAACTTTGTAAAACTTTTTATTGACCAAATATATTTATTTTAACTAATATTTTATATATTTTAAAATATCATGTTTAAATTGTAAACGTATATTTGATATTTTAAAACATAAGCAATATTTTCTCAAAAATTGTTTTAAATGCATTATACAATAGTGTTTTAAAATTATTTTTTATCAACTGAATCAAATAAAATGAATTCTAAATTAATAATTAGTGTGTATAAATTATCAAATAAGGGTCACTTTATTTTTTTACATGAATATTAAGTTTCCAAAGGTAAATACTAGTTACCCTAGTAAAGTAATTATTTTTTAAAGAATAATAACTTTATAGATATTGGGTATTTTTAAAATTAAATTAATAAATTTTAAGTTAAAACATTAATATTATGTTTAAACATATATAAAAAATAATTAAAACTCATTTTATGGTAAACCAATGTAAAATAATACTAAGAACACTTAATGATTAAATGAAATTTTTCTAAAAAATTGTTTTTTCAACAAATTATATGTTTTGAATTAGAAGTTAATTTTATCCAATTTAAAAATTGATTTTAGATAAATTGACCCGAAATTGGTATTAATAATGTATAAATTTGGTAATAATGTTCTACTAAGAAAATTTAATTAAATAATTAACATGATTAATATTTCATTAAGCAAAATATGTGTTTAAATGATTAATCTATGTTAGCTTGATTTTTCCTAAATTAACCTGAACTTTATACCTTACAGAAGAAAAATATTATGTTTTAAAGTATTACCTACATGTATTACCTATATTCACTCAACTTACTCATCTAACTTTCATGCCTTTCCATTCTCACCCCTTACTTACCGTTCTTTTCTATGGAAAAGACCCTCTTCCTCATTTATAAAATGGGGATCACTTCCACCCTTTTAATAATCCATTAATACATATAAATTTATTTTAAAATTGTCTTAAAAATCCCATTTTTTAATTCCTTTATACTCCATAATTCCCCTGGTCACCAAAAAATATCCTAATTCCCTCAAATCTAAGGCCTTCATCAAGAGGAAGGTCATGGTCTCAATGTAGGTATCACATATTTCTTAAAATTTATTTCTTATTATTTAAATTCTAAACCAACCCTAAACATAGTATAATAATAACCTCAGAATCATTAGTGTGTTGATATGTTATTATAATAATGTTTTAACAATTATTTATTTTCTTCTATATACAATAAAAAATAAGAATCGGTGTTACTATGTGTGCCCTTATTACCTCATCCACGAATGGATGCTTTCAATTTTTCATCACCACCTCTCATAGATGGTATAAATTATGGTATTGGTGAATAAATATAATGTATATAATTTATTGTTTATTTTTAAATGATCACTTACTATCCACCTTCACCCACTCATTCGTTGAGTAATGGAGATGTAAATCATGTGTTGTGTGAACTTCGCCTCCAAGAAGAATCCTTTTTTGTTTTTCTTACAATTATTAACTATTTATACAAAATTATTCATTATATATCAAGATTTAAAATATTTTTCCCATATTACTTCTATCTTTGGGTTTTTATTAAAAATAAACAAAGTTTGTGAGGTCTTTAATCTCAACTTCTCTTTATTCAGACTTGTTTTAATGTTTTGTACCAATTTGTTATTTTTATTGAGAATATGCTTCCCAAGAATGTATTTCTACTACTATATGATTTAATGCATGTTATTTATAGAACCATATTATTTTTAATCTTCTAATTAATTTTTATTCAAAAAAATTACTAAATCCATGAAGGGTTTTTTGTGACTCAATTCTCTACATTGGGTTCTAATCACCCATCTTTTTATATTGTCTTCCATGATTGGTCTATTCTAATATATGATAATTTTAGTTTCTATTCCACCTTATTTTATAGAGAAATAATGTTTCACAATAAATTATTCTTCCTTGAGGATTCTAATGTTTCATTAAAATATATTTTATTTAATAATAATTATCATTACTTTTAATGTATTTTTCTACCATTTCCATATTTTTACTTCCCACTAATGTTCTCTTTTCCCGAGTGGAAAATAAAACTGATTTTACATCTAATGATCCTTTTATTCACCTTATTTTATTTTAAGTAAAATCCCTATTTATAATTTTTCATTATGTGGGTTTTTGAAAATTTTATTTCAAAATGTTCAAAAAAATATATCCTTTAAAAATAAAAGTTTTTTTTCATCTCCTCCACATTTTTTTAATAAAATTTATGTTTTTTTAGTATCCGTTATTAAATATTATTTTCAAAAGTAAATGTGTTTAAAGTATCTTCATTTATACTTTTTTAAAACTTTTTTACTTTAAATGATATTTTATTTAGACCTCTTTATAATACTTTTTTCAAGAATAATTCTCTTTCCCTTCAAAAAATGTGTTTTTGAATGTAATTCAAACGTCATCTTTTATAAAAAAAATTAAAATAGATTTGTGAAAACATTCATATTTTCACTTTATTTTTCTGAAAAGGTTTATCTCCCATGAAGTGATGTTTTTATCAGCCTATATATGTTATCATTTTATGAATCCTTTTCTGTATTGAGATTTTTATATCCTAGGATTTATTAAGTTCATGTTATTCAAATGTTTAAGAAATACATTATTTTCCATTAGTTATTTAAGATATTATTATTTTTTATTTTAAGTGGAACACATATGTATGGATGATGATGGGTGGGTTATTTTACCACCATATAATGTATTGATTTCTGTATATATATCATGAGATATTCATGCATGTACATAATGGTTTTGTTCACACATGCATGGGCATCAAGGGTTTCCTCACATTTTTGGAGTATACATAATGATTTTGTTCACATAGGAATGACCATCATGGGATTTCTCAAAAAAATCCAATGATTATGGTTGTTCCATACTTCCAATTTGTTCACCAAGTTATGCTAAATTTTCAAGTTGGTTTTCATTTCCATGAAATTTCATGTTTTTAAGATTATGACTTATTTTTAATGTATTTCAAATTTTTATATCATGATCACCTGTTTTATGATTATTGATAGGTTTTCTTATCCAATTAATATATTTCAAGATTAATTAAAAATATTTTTATGATATTATGGTTTTAATACATGGTCTCGTGATCCTTTGTTTAGTTATTTATATCTTCCTCATATTCTTCTCCATGTTTATGATCTAATAAATTATGATATTTCTTTACCCAACTAAGAGTGTAAACTATACCCATTACTTGTTTTCTATTCCTTAGGTTATAAAGATTATTATTTCATGTGAGGTATCTAAAAAAGGGTCTATAGGATCATGGTGATGGATAAATTTTCACAAGTGTTGTAAAATAAGATATATATATATATATATATGTATGTATGTATCTAGTATATGAGACACTAAACCATTCATTCATTAGGTTATGAAACCATTTTTGATATTTATTATTTAAATCATTATATTATTCTACTATTTATGTTTGTATTACCATGGGTCTATATATAAGAAATGGACTAGACCAACCACAATAACTAAAACCCATATTTTTCTTGGTTTATCAAGATATTACGAATGATTTGTAATTAATTTCTCATAGATATCAAACCAATTAACCAAGTTAAAATGGAAAGGAGTTAAGTTCTTATGGATGAAATAATGTGAGGAAATATTAAATGAGATCAATGAAAGGTTGATCACAACATATGTTCTTACATTACCCTATAGTTATGAAGGTTATGTAATTTATATTGATACAACACTAAAAGTATTCATGTTCATCCTCAAACAAAATTAAATGTTAATTTCTTATACCTCCCACTAATTAAAAACTCATGAGAAACAATACGTGGCATGTGATTTGAAATTAGCAGTGGTGATATTTTCATTGGAAATTTAGAATTATTAACATTATGGTGAGAAGTGTGATATATACAGTACTCATAAGAGTTTGAAATATATCTTCATGTAGCAGGAGTTAGACGTTCACCAAATGACATAGTTAAAGTTAATAAAATATAATGATTTCTTGATACATTATCACCCTTGAAAGGAAATTAAGGTGGATAATGATCTGAGTATAAAAGACCAAGCTACTGTATCCATGATGTGTATTTAAAAAGAAACTCTACTCATATATTTGAAGAGGATGAATCTTCAAGTCATAATGGGGGATATAAATCCTTTATTACCCATGTATCTTCTCAACCATCCATTTATGTGAAGATAAAAAATACCAAAAGAATGATGTAAAACTATATAAAAGGGTAAAAAATATTCCAAAGTTCAACTTTGACAGGGATAGAGTAATAAGGTTTGGGACCTAGATATATAAGACACCCCAGATCTGCACTTCCAGATTTGGAGCTAAACATGCATAATTTTTAATACATCACATGAATTAAAAAAACTCCCAGGATTGAAATTTTGGTGTCTTTATAAACTAGGTGCATTTACAACTAAAAACATGGTACAATGCACATTACTTCCACAAGGACCATCCACACTTGTAATTTCTCTATATATATCCCTTTCATTTCAATTCTTGGGGGAAATGGAAAACATGAAAAAAAGGTGATATACAAATCATATTAGGGGATAAATAATGAAAATGAAGCATAAATGAACTTCATGGGTAAAACATGAGGCATGATATAAGAACATGAAAATGAGAAAAAAAGACATCACATGATCATAATTATAGTAGGAAAAACATGATCATTGGTACATTAGGTATAACATGATCATAAGTCCATGTGGCATAACATAATCATAATTAAATGATGAATAACATGATTATAAGTACATGAGCCATAACTTGGAAATGTGGCTACAATATAAACAAGATACATTCATAAACATTTCACCAAGTTTTGTCACCAAGGTTTCATAAAACATTACCAAGGCATATTACCAAGGTATCATGAACATATCATCTCTATAGACTAATTCTATACCCAATTCATTGGAGCGCTATCAGATCACACACTTCATATTACCAAGGATGTTCACCTAGGTATTGTAAAACATTACCAAAGAATTATTCTAATGTATCAAGGACATTCCCTCTCTAGATATTAATTATTTACACAATAAATTGGAGAACTATCAGGGAACACCATTAATATTCCTTAATTAATGTGTTAAACATAAGGAAACATACATAAATACATCAATAATGATTGCATGAACCTATATAATATAAATGGGTATCTAATAAAAGTAATAAATCTATCTATATAAATACCCTTCAACACTGAATTATTAGGTATTTACACCATGTAGACAAAAGGGTATGTGCTTTAGTCAATAATTTCCCCATTAAATTTATTGATGAGTTTCTAGGTGGACACCCTTCAATCATAAAAAGTATGAAAGGGTATACAAAAGTGAAATGCATCAAAATAAACGTTATTTATGGTTAATGATAAGGAAAGGAAATTTTTTTTGATGGATCATTCTCCAAGGAGATAATATTTTCACTATACCATGTATACATAATAACAAGGACATAGATAAGAAAAGTAAAATCCATGGGAATGATAAAGATTGAAAGAGAAAATGTACACTCTATAAAATTTGGAAGGTAAATAAACCCTTTTAATGGATTGATGTATCCATCTCGGTGAATATCCAACAGTCATATTTAGAAAATACAGAATATTAACAATGTATAGAGTAGTACCCCAATTGAAGGAATGATAACAAGAAGTTAAAGAGGTAGATTCATGTCATATAGATATCAGTTGAATGTAAATACAAATCCATATATTCTGATCCTTTATTATGGATCATAAAGTTCGTGTTAATTATCCAAATAAAGACCCCCAAGAGTTTCAAACCACGTGTACAACAAGGCTCGTTGTCATGCACCAGGTGATTATTGATTCAAATACGAATGTGAACTTTTTGGAGATATTACCCATAGGTAAAACTATACTAGATCAGAATACACATGTAGTATCTAGATATGGATTTCATTTCTAGTAAAATCACACACACTTTTCTTTACCAAAATTAGAATGGTTTTATGGATACGAGAAACCTTGAGCATTGTAACAGATTAGGAAGGTATTATAATGAGAGGTAATAGTGGTATCTCTTTGATAAAATAGTAGGGAAATTATTATAATGATTCATAATAAAATTTTCCATTGAAATGAGAAATTACTAATAAGGCTCATAAAAGTAATGGGAAATGAAGGGTGAGGAAACCTTATTTCAGAAAACTAATGGCTTAATAAAATGCTACAGTGGGAGGGAATAAATTAGCTCTAATGGTAATATATCTATTATATATTTACTCATCCAATAAAATTAAGGTTCTTATACCATTTTATAATGAACCATACAAGGTTTACATGAAATATCACACAATCCATATCATCAAAAGTCCTTAAGCTTTTTCTCGAATGACACGGGTTAGTGATAAGAATCAAGGTATCAAAGACAATCTTTGGGAATGAATTCACCCTCAGAGTCTAAAAAACAATCACATTGATTCCTTGTGGAATTTCAATATAACCCATATATAAGTTAAACACCTATGTAAACAAATAAACGGTTTCCCAAATATAGAAACAAACAAAAAAATCAGAATATAGATAATATAACCAAATAATTCATAAACATCATGTTATGAATGTAGATAAAGTGATCATAAACATCCATAATAAATCAAAACATATTCAAGTTCAAGGAGACTGATATAAAACAAATCATAACATCCTTTAGGATCCCAAAATACTTCACATGATCCAAACTCCTTATGACCGATAGTCACCAACGCCACTATACCATAAAGGATTAATAGGCATTCAGAAGAGTTAACAAACCGCATGGCCCCATTTCTTTTACATGTATCCCACAAAAACGAGTCTGCATACACACCATGGGTATATGTAGGGTGTTATGAAAAACCTATTAGGATACCAATATGAGATTTAATAATCTATTTCATCATGAAAATTGTTTTTTCTAGGGTGAAAAAAATATTTTAAATTACTTTATGGAATACTTTTCATAAAAACCTTGGGATTTCTTTAAAATACCAAGTTTTAAAAGACTATGAACAAGGAAATCATAAAGTAAAATTGAGGATAACATGGATTAATAAATATCAAAGTATAAATAAATTAATGGGTAATAAAAATTATCAAATCTCAATCAATTAAAATACATACATCATGGGATCAAAATTATGGGTCTAAGGAAACTAAGAATTTCTCTCAGAACACCAGATAGAATACATTAACATTAAAGTTATAGGATCTTATTTTATATAAATGGTGTCAAATATATCCCATTATCTCTCTCAATATAATTTTGAAACTTCCCTAGGCAGCCCACAATCTACACTATGGATGTAGTCATCAAGGTTTCCAACTCACCCAAGGTATCCCATGTGAAATCAACAATAAATACATAGCCAATATAAATGAAATCACATCATTAAATATTACCATAATCAAAAAAACATAAATAAAAAATAAACCACTTTTCAAAACCTCCATTTAAATCGCTTTGGATTCAAAACTCCATTTGAAACATTTTATCAAACATGTCATATGCATAAAATTATTTCCTTTAGAACAAATATATGAAATAAACCTTTTAAATCAACTCATTCCATAAACAACATTGAAATTAATAAATATACCTTTAAAACATAATTCAAATGTAATTAAAAATATAAAACCAAAGGAAAATAAAAAACTTAAGTTGTACCATGGGCAATACTAATTAGGTAGAGACAAATACTTCAAAATATGATTAAACCTCATCATCTTTGTGTAAGATGATAAGAATCAAGAAATAGGGATCCTCATGAACCTAAAAAGATAATAATATTTGTTAAACCTCTATCCCTAACCCTTGGTTCATCCCCCATGGCCATATAAACTTTCAACACTCATGGGGTAAGGATAAACATAGTGATAGAGGAAGAAAAGAGGATAAATACATAATAAATATAAATTTTACCTTGAATATTTCACTTTAATAAAGGGTGAGACACCAAGATAGAATATAGGAAGAAATAACTAATGTAGGAAAGATCTTGTCACATGAATGTCGGTGAAAAGAGTGAGAATAGGGTTAAAATTGATGTGGGAAATAAAGTAAATTCAAAATTTTAATAAAATATCTTAGGTTTTATGGTTTGGATATACAATTAAATAAACTATTAAATAACATGTAGGGCCCACTTAATCAATATGGAGGTGTCTATTTTGTCATTTGGTTTCCACTAACCCAACACCAATCATATGGGTTACCCTCATACACAAAACAAAACTCAAGGTTACATAGAAATCTCGCATGGTTTGACAAACCATGCACCAACCAAGAAATATTACACTGGAATCCCTTTTCTCCCATTCATACAGTTGGGTGTATATTTATCATTAATCATGTGCTAACCATATGCTCAGGGTTTTTCTTCTAATGATTCCAAAATTTTAACCTCCAACTCTAAAGAATTCAAAAAATAAAATAAAATAAAATAAAATTTGGAATAAATACGTACCAATGATTTTATGGGTGAAAAATAGATTCTCCATTTTCACCTATAAAAGGGTAGGATATCATAGGTAACCTAACTAGATATAACACCACTTGAAGTTCCAAGGTTAGTTAAAGTTTCACTAAGATAGTGGGATGAATTAGTGGTATAGTTTTTACCATTTATCTTTTAGAAATTTACCTCTATAAAGGCCTTATTACACCCTAATTTAATATTTTCCATCTCCCATATAAAACCAACATATGAAAATTCAATCCATATAGGAATTTTAATGAGGTTCATTATCATTGAGGGAACCTACTCCTTGTTGTTTTTATTTTGTTAGTGAGGCATAGATTTTATCACTATTCAATTTCTGTGATTTCAAATATGTGTGAAGGTATCATCCACTCAATAATACACATAAGGATTGTGAAGGAATAATCCACTTCCTATTATGATATGGGCAGGTATTATCCACTTCCCAATAACTATCTTATGATAGAAACTATAATGTTGTTTATAATCAAACTAGTTATCTCTTAAAATGTTATTTTACTCTTCATTATGAACAATATATTCATTTAATTTCAAGATATCTTTTAATTTGATAATAAGATATTATTCCTTAGTCTAAGTCTTCGACTACCAAAATAATATCAACAGATCAATATGAAATTAGTACTTCCTTATCAATATTTTATAACACTTGATATATGCATGATGGCATGTAAAAACACACTGGTATTCTTGTTCCTAAAATGCAAGTTTCAAAATGATCAAAAACAGAATATCTTTCCTTAACACATATGATCAAATAGTTATACCACTTGTTATATTTTCTTACTCATCTTAGATATAGTATTTTTATAGTCTGTCATGGTATCAACTTCTCAAAATTCAATATCATTCTTATCCAATTTTTTCAATATGTGTTTTCATTAAAAATCAAAAAAAATTATTTGAATATAGAAACCTCCCTTAATTTTTTTCATGTAATCCCCTCATTATTATTTTGATTCAAATTGGTCGATAGTTTCCTGATAATCCTTGATCTAAAACCATGATAATGAATTTCAAATATCCTATTTGAGATTTCAACAAATATCACTCCAGAATCTTCTAATTTAATCGTCTAAAATTCTAAGATTGAATTATAGATTAACTAAAAACGTTTGATTTTTTAAGATTTAAAGTCCTACTAAGCATTTTCACGGTTATCTTTTGAATGTATATTATATAAATTCATCTAATCCTCATAATTTTTCTAAATATATGAACTATATGAAACACCTCGTATAGACCTTTTCATAATAGAAAAATGAATCTTATTTTTTCTCTATAATTACCTACCTTTTCTAATCATCAAATTCAAATATTGTTTCATAAGAGTAAATGAATATTATATAATTTAAATATCCCTTCTGATTTTTTAGTTTATATTATAATTCTTAGGGTTCTTCATAACTATTCGTAATTCTACTATATATAAATATAAAAATGGATATGATGAAATTTGATCAATGTCCCTTCTTATTTTTAGATGACCATTACATTTTTTTTATCATTGACCATTATGGTTTTTAGATGACTGTTATGAAATATAGTTGAACCTTATTAATTTATATATGACTCTTAAATTTTCTTTATGAACAAAATGAAATTTATAGATGAATCTTATAAACATTAGGGTTACCATTACTTTTTTCATAGTTAACTAAATTCTTCAGTTCTAGGGAAAAGTTACTCTTATGAATTCAGACATAGAAAATTTGCATGGATCTAAAATTTATAACATTCCATATTTTTTATGAATTACCATATTACTTATTCAAATCACCTAAAGAAATTTTAGCCTAACTCATAAAATATATTTCATCACTTTCAAATACTTTCTTACAATTCTTCTCACTTATGGTTGACCACAAAACAACATTCCTCAACAATTTCATTAGGTTACATGGGATGTAAAAGAATATTTTGAGCTTAAATATACCTATATAAGGGATGTGTAGTTACATATCATTTTCTATTATAAGGGAAGTTTTTTATATTCAAACAATTGTTACAAACAATATGAGTTGATGTGTCTGATTCAAATGGTTTATGAGTCATTAGATTCTATAACGTGGTTCCAAAAAGAAGATAAGGTTAAAAGAATTTATCCAAGATATTTATTAAAATATTAGGGATATAATCCCACCACCCAACAATGGAATATTTCTAATTATAAATTATTCCATTAAAAATATTTATCCAAACATATAAAATATCATATAAGATATGGTTTTTTATTTGTTATCTATCAAATATTCCTTCTAAATGAAATAAATGTTATTTTTTATAAAAAAAGTAATTTTTGTATCTTAACATAATATTTTAGAAAAAAAACCATATCCTCTAAGAGTCTAGTGGGAATATATTTGAACTTATAGAAATTCAATGTATGTTAAATATAAGATTAATTATGTAAAATTTAAAGTTAAAGTCTCTTTATATCCTAAAAGAGTTTAGGATGTATTGGTAAATATATTAATGTAAAGAGTTACATTTTGTTACAAAAATGATCTCAAAGGAATGTCTAAATATAATTATTCCAAAAATAATGATGATGTTAAACATAGAAATAGGTTCAAGTAGAAAAGGTAAGTTATTAACATTATAACATTAGATATTGTGAAGTATATAATTTTGAATAATAATTCAAATAGTTTGACATTATGAATATGATTTTGAGTCATTCCATTAGAAAATAAAACTTTATTTATATATTTTACTCACTAAATGAGTTTGGTTGGAGGTTTTATCATATGGTCACATAGATATTTGGTTGGAACTACATTGAGATGTAATGAGTTTAACATAACCCTAAAAATGTGGAAAATATAAGCCCTCTCTAGTGATATTTCATATGGTACGTGATTATATGATTCTTATGTATGATTTTTTAGTACTCTTAAAGTATTTTAAGAACATAAAATACATCATATAATATAAGAGTTAGTTTTGACTTTATCAATATGTCATTAAGAACACATATACTCATGGAGTGTAATGATAATTAGCATCTCAAAGTATGACTTTGAGTTATCTTTAATCATTGTTCATCATGGAGTATTATATGTTATTATAAAAGTTTAAGGTTAGTGTGGGTAATATTTCATATAAGGATATAGAATATTCTCATGAGACACAAAATGATTTTTGTGTGTTGGATTACCAGTCATGTATACCATATGAAGTGTAATACACTATGTCTTTAGTATACCTAGGGTGCATATTTTATATTGAATCCCCATACATTATGTTAGATAAGATACCTAGAATTATAACCATCATAATTTGATACCTTTATTATACTATCCTTGTGATTAAGCTAATTAGGGGGTGTTTGGGTGATTTGTTGATCATTTCGTCGGATAAGGTTTAACCATGATTTTATTTATCCTCTTGTATGGTGAGTATGACATTTGGTTCATCTGATGAGGTAGAGTGAAGAATTGTAATATCATACCTATATAAGTGATATGTGGTATTATTATCTATTATTTAAGGGAAATTTCATGTTCTCATTCATCAGGGTGAATGAAATGTGATGTTTCCATCCATTTTTTTAGTATATACTCTTAGAAACAATAATATATTAGTTGTTATATATGGTTTCACAGGTTATTGTATGTGATCTAATATAATGTTAAATGACACAATGTTTATGAGTCTTTAATGCAAGTGGGAGATTGATGGAGATATTCTCTAGAACTAATATTGCATATGATGTATTTTTTCATATCATGTGAGGTGATATAAGAATGTCATATGGTATTATGTACATGAAACTAAGGAATATCATATTCTTGGGTTTAACATATCATAGGATACTATATAGTGATACTGTACCATTTTCTTTAGCCATATTTCATTATATGATATGGTCACATCACAAGTATTTTGATATATATCAATCATATATTATGATTCATGTGGAAGTAAAATGTTAAATGTTAATATTCAACTCCTCTTCCACAAAGGTTATCGTTGTTTTTGAATTGATGAAATTTTTGGGAGAATAAAATATGCATTTAATTGTTAAATGCATGTATGTTTTAATAGTTACAAAAAATTTGTAACCACATTCCATTTACTCAAACACTGTGATCATTCATGTAAATTCATGGATGGCTCTGGGAGTATTTACAATGCCTATATAAATAGGTCAAATCCATGATATTGGTGTGTGGTTCCTATCAATTATCCTTATCCAAATATCTATTCTCCTTATTTCTTTTCACTTGAGTTACTAACATACTGTGGTACAAAGGATAATCCTACCTAAATGTTGGGTGATTTTTCAACCCTTGGATACCCTAGGAGTAAATAGTCTTTTTGGAACTTTTAAGTGATCTCCATCAAACATGTGATTAAAAAATGAATCTTGGATATCATAAATGTATGGTATACTCTCCATTTTATATTGTGGATAGTTTCTATTTCAAATCATATAATATCTTGGTTTATAGTTTCTTAATGTCTTACACCATTTGAATAAGTTTCATTCATTCCTATGAAACACATCACATAAAAAATGATCTAACATACTACCAAGAGTCCACAATGAGATCTGACTCTGATAAATGATTAAAATTAATGGAATCTGAAATGGAATCTATGTACACTAATCAAGTTTGGAACCTGTTCAAACCACCTAAATGTGTAAACACTATTGGGTGTAAGTTGGTTTTTTATAAGAAGTCTGAAATGGATGGTATAGTGTCAGTCAATAAATCTATCTTAATATCTAAAAGGTTTAAACAAATTTATGGTATTAGCTATGAAAAACCCATTTCTATAGTGTATGTGGTCATATCTATTCAGATCCTATTAGTTTTAGAAACATATTATTATTATGTGATATATCAAATGGATGTCAAAAATAAATTCATTTATGGGTATTTACATGAAGATGTTTATATGATATAACTTGAAGTTTTTGAAGATACACTAAATTTCGTTAATATTTTTAAGGTCTAAAAATCCATTTATGGGGTGAAATAATATTATTTCTATTTTTATATTAATTTTGATGAATCCAACAGGGAGTTTTGATTGATAAAAAATAAGGATGAACCTTGTGTATATAAACAAGTTATTGGGAGCATGGTTGTATTTCTGGTGTTTTATATGGATGACATGTTTCTTATTAGAAATAAAATTTCAATGTTATAATCAGTGAGAAATTGTTTGGGATATTTATTTTCAATAAAGGATCTTTGTGAAGCAATTTTAATATTAGGTATGAATATATATAGAGATAAATACAAAAAAAACACTTATCCTTGGTCAAAAAATATGCATTTAAAGTGTTAAATTAATATGGAAATCTCTAAAAAAATATTTTTACCAATGTTTCCTGAAAAGGGTCTTTCAAAGATACAATTTCCTTCAATAATTTAAGAAAAATAATGTATGAGTGATATTACATATATATTTTATTCGAAAATTCATATAAACTATTTTATATACTCATCCTAGTGTACATTATACATTAATTATGATGAGTAGATACCAATAAAATCATAGTGAGAGTAATTAAGTAGATTTAAATAATGTCATTAAGTACTTAAGAATAATTAAGGATGGATTATTAGTATTTGGAGGTAATAGAGAGCTCATTGTGAAGGGTTACATTAATTCTACTTTCCAAACTAAAAAATATGAATTTAGATCATAGTTAAAAAACAATTAACCTAGATAGTAGAGCTGTAGTCCATAAAAGTTCCAATAAACCAATGGTTGTTGAATCTATAATAAAAACTAAAAAATGACAAAATTTCATGTGGATAAAAAAACTATTTAGATAAATAAGTTCATTACCAAATTATGGGTAGTCTTAAGAATCATGCATCCAATTGAACTCTTTTATGAAAATAGTGGATAAATTACACAAACTAAGGATCCTACTCTCACCTATGATCCAAACATATTATTAATCAATTTCATCTCATTGATGAGATTATTAGCGGAGGTGATATTAGGATGTGTCAATATACTATAATGGATAATATCTTGAATCCCCTAATAAATCCCCTTATGCAACAAAATAATGAAAGATACTCCATCACTATTAGTATTAGATTCATGGGAGATAAGTTTTAGTGTAAGTGGGATAATGTTATTATTTTTTAGTGAGAGATTGTCAATGGAAATATTGTTTCATTAATTTATGTTTATAGTGTAAAACATGGGAGATTGTGTGATAATAACCCCATAGAATATATGAATTACTAGGTTATCACTAATTAATGATCATCATGTTGGATTGGGATGGAATATTATGATTAGTATGAGTAGTATCACTATTATAGAGATACAATTGATTACTCATGAGATACAAGCTTGTGAACTTGTATCTGAATTTCCCCACATAAATTACACCTTATGGGTTATAATATATATTCCATTGGTGTTTCTTAAGTGACAATTTGTCCTATTAAAAAGTTATTGGTTATGATACTTATAAATTTTAGGTATTTTATTAACCAAGATATGATGTTTCCACCCATATAATAGGTTTATGAAATTATATCCCTCAAATGAGTTTTGACTAAGTGCATGACCATTAAAATATAATTACATGTGATGGAAGTACATAATATTCAGTTAGCTAGAAAATTGATAAAGAGACATAATTTATATGGGGTTGAAATTATTCATGTCTTGTGATTAATCTTGATATTGAAGGAAAATGTACTTTTATAATGGAGATGTGGTGGATTAGATCACACTAAACCCATTTTTAATTTAGATAGGTATTATATGTTGCTAGAGATCACTCATAGTTAATAATTACTCATGGGATTTATAATCATTTCCAAATATCCCAAGGGGTCACACATAAGATAACACAAATTGGGATTTTTGGACTAATGTGATGAGTATGTGTGTAAATTTTTTTATCTTTATTATAAAGAAATATATTATTTTTATTTTTTGAATTTAAAATATGTAATTAAGTAATAGTAATTTAATTAAATAATTGATAGAGAATTATAATATAAATAATGAGTTATTTAAATTATTCATACAGAAACATGAGGAAATAATAAATCCCAAATGGGAGTTAAGCTTGGGATTTATATAATGGGCTTCCAAATCCCATAAAATGATATAATTTCATAGGTCTCCCTAAATATGCCCATTTAAGAACTTAATTTTCTACTTTTAACTCATTTGTAAGATTCTTAATTTACCTCTCAAGGCCTTAGGCACTTTTGAAAGCTATTTTATACCTCAAATTACAATCGTTGAAGCTATTTATTACACCTCCCAAGGTGAGTAATAAAATTAGTTATTTTATAGGATACTTAATACCCCTAATAATATAAATAACAAGAAGGATGGGTTTAGTCTTCATTATATTATGAGAAATCAAAGTTGTTTATTAGAGATCCTTAGTTTCCCTCATTCGAGAGAGTTCTCTAGTTTTATTTGTCTAAATGGTTCTCTAGTGTTTTTCACATTTCGTATTTCATCATTTTCATATAGAGTGACTATCATCACTTGGATATGAATAGGATCCAAAAAATTCATTAGGGATTAGATTTATTAGAAGATATTATAGGAGGCACTACTATATATTTGGGTTTATCCAGAACTAGACTTTATCAGTGCTAGATAAAATCACTAATAAAGGCAATCTTTATCAGATTTGGGGAAATCACTAATAAATGTGGCCCTTATCAGAACTTTTTTAGCACTAATAAAGGCCATGTTTATCATCCCTAATAAAAAAATCCCTAATAAAGGTGGATTTTATCAGTGCTTTAATTTTAGCACTGATAAAAGGTTCCATTTATCAATTCTTTTTATTAGCATTGATAAAAATTATATTTCAAAAAAATATCATTAAAAATAAAATATTTATATATTTATATTGATATAAATATAATATATAGTTATAAATATAATATATTTTATTAAATATGATTTATAGAAGACTAAATACGCATTTACACTTAATATATAATATATTTAGTGAAAATGGATTATAAAATAATTGTAAAATAATATTAATTAACAATTTTCTAGTTATTATTGATTAATCTTCATTTTATAACAATTGGATGACATAAAAATCCATTAAATATTTTTGAATGGTGGGAGATAAGTTAAAAACATGACTTGAACTTCAAATGGTCATAAATTTTTATCGGGGTGTCTATTTGGCTCTACCACATATCAAATCAAATCCAACAAAGATCTTTACACTATGTTTACATGGGAAACCTCAATCACTTTTTTTCAAGGTCAAAAAAGGCTCAAAATCCCTCCAAAACTGAGTTTTTAGTTGGTGTACCCTAATTTTATAATATTCAATGGGATTTATACTTCGTTCAAGAGGGTCTTCTTATCCTTTTTCACTGGGTATTGAATTTATTCTCAGAGATAACATTCATATAGATATTATGGTTTTTAATTTTATCATTTTTCATATTTTAGTTTTATTTATAATTAAATATATGCATTTTTTTATATTTCCATATAATAAATCAGTTGAAAAAAATAAATATTTAAACATATTTATATAAAAATGTATTTTTAAATATATAAACCATTATGAAATAAATATTTTGTATTCATATTATTTAAAATAAAAAATTATTCATTTTATTTACCTTATTAAAATAGATTTAATATATATATATATATACACACACCTATACAAGTAATGTTTATATATAAATATGTGTGTCTCAATAAAAAATATATATTTATGTACATATTCTAATATATTTAAATAAATACATATATGTAAATATTTGTGTGTGTATGTATGAAATATAAATGTGTACGTGTGTGCATAAATATAAATGTGTGTGTGTATGTGTGTCAATATTGTGTGAATACATCATCTATAAATATATTTTTATTAATATATCATTATCATCAAATATAGTGTATATATATATGTGTATTTACTGTAAATATTTATAAATAAATTATAAGAAAATTCATATCTAAATATACATCTATTTTTAAATATATATAAATATATAGACATATAAATATATATTTAATGTACAAAATTTATATCTTAATATAAAATATATATACATATTTTAAAAATATATTTAAAAATAATTATATAAATTATATGAAATAAATTATTATCCATTTTATTTAAAACAATATCTAAACTTTTTAAAATTATATATATATATATATATATACTTATAAAAATGTATATATAATGATTATATATACATATGTGTGTGTATTAATAGACAGAAATATATTTATATTTATATTCTAATATATGTAAATATATATTAATATATATATATCACACACACAAACATATATTTTATAAATATATTTAAAAATATTTATATTAATATGAATAAAAAAGATGTATGTAAATATATATAAATATATAGAAATATCCAAAAATATAGAATAATATAAAATAAGAATGTGGTAAAGGAATTCAAATTGTATAAGGCTAAGCCAAGGTTTGAGTCCATACATGCACGGGGGTGAGCAGGTGGTTGGGTAGTATAAAATCACTAACAAAGGGGCATCTAAGAACTAAAAAAGGGTGGGGTGGGGTAGTGCACATTCCACGTGTGGCGGTTGGATGAAAAGTACTAACAAAGGTGGGTGAGAATCATTAAAACGGGGGATGATCACTCCAAAAAGAATTCAAATTTTATCAACACTAGAAAGTTCTCATAAAGGTACCCTTAATCAGTTCTTTTTTTAGCACTAATAAAGGTGTCCTTTATCAACTCTTTTTTAACAGTAATAAAGGACATCTTTTAACAGTACTTAGATCAACACCACTTTTTTAGCACTGATAAAGCCTATTTATAGAACTTTTAAAAGTTACATATATATTAATGGGGGTTGAATTTTAAAATTCAAGATTGATCTAAATACTCTAAAATCTTTTAAAAAGGAATTTTTTATTTTATTTTTATATTATTATGTTTTCATTTACTCATTATAATATTGGATAGATTTTACTATTACTTGTGTTTCATTGATTGTTTTTATTATTAGTTAAACCTAGAAATAAATTCCTCAAACTTCAGTAAATTTCATCATTATAATTCTCACAATGTTATCCTCTATATATAAATGGTTTTTAGGAATATCCTCCAATGGATTCAATTAGGTTATCATTATAATTCTTCTAATGGATCAATATGAGTGAGTCCCAAAAAATGAATATTTAAAGCCAAGAAGAATAAATCCCAATATCAAGGATATTAAAACATTTTAACATTGTTATTAAATAAAACCTTTAAAGATATAAAAATCAATTCAACGTATACAATCATCATGAAATAGTACTGCATGATTCATGAATACCATGCCTATAAAGATACCTTATAGTAAAAAAACCTTCTCATAGTAAGTATTTGTATTTTATCATATTTATAGCATAGAGTTATAAGGGTCATCTTCCTCCATAGTGGATTTCCCTAGCTTACGTCACCCACAAGATTCAAGTAATACTTCTATCCTACTAAACTAATGAAATATTCACTAGTGTCTACTCCAGACTCCATCTTAAACCATGATCTAATACCATTATTTCACAATATGTACTTG
The DNA here is from genome assembly GCA_963277665.1 of Viscum album. Classification (NCBI taxonomy): domain Eukaryota; kingdom Viridiplantae; phylum Streptophyta; class Magnoliopsida; order Santalales; family Viscaceae; genus Viscum; species Viscum album. Next base: position 1,453,560,908 of record OY728140.1, read on the forward strand.
TCTATATTCCTCATAATACAATGATGAGATCAAGAGTGGCCCTAATATTTTTCCACTTATAGGCCTTGAGATGATGACTAACACCAAGGGTATAAAATTAAATTTTATTAGAGGAATTACCCTTTTTAAATAGAAAATAAAAACACTGTAATAAACTCTAAAATCCATGAAACCCCTTTTTAAAATCATCACTAACAAATTACATGAATCATATTTCACACAAACAAAAAAATTAAACACCCCATGAAATAAAACAAATCCATTTTAAAAAATCCCAACATACTCCAAATGAAATTAAGTAGAAATATAAACTCTTCCAAAGGAAACATTGAATATAACATAAAAAGTGGAAGGATCATCAAAATAATATCAATAAGAGTTCCCTCACTCGAATATAAATATATATAAAATGGTTTAATCTCAATATCATTACATAAGTCGATAACTCATCTCATCACTTCTATCATAACAAACCAATCCAATTATAACAATATAATACATACTACCCAAATTATTTTTCATACAAACTTAAGGAATTTTATACACATTATAAACATAATTTTCATCTCTTGGGCATATAATTAATCTAAAATTTTCATCAACTTATCCATCAAGTTTCTACTTATTTCTTTTTTAAAGTATATTAGAATACCGTATTCATTCATCTAACATGGAATATTATACCCAATTCACCACTTTGAAATACCAAATTAAATAAATATCATCAAAAAAATTGATCATCCACTTCAAAATACCATATCTAATCATCCCCTTCAAAACAAAAAATTTGACAATTTACCATATAATACTACATCCATTCATATACTCTTATTCAACAATTCTCCAATTTCAACATAATAAGTGACATCCTAATAATAATGTAATGATTATTTTAGAATTACATACATAATTGCATCACAAAACCACCATAATTAAATTAAAAATATATATTAAATAGATAATAAAATTTATGAAACTCTCTAGGAGAGAAAAATCATATTGGTTCTATAGAGGCATGTAAAAAGGATAATAATTATGAATCACCTACCCCGAGTCTTTGATTAAAAATAAAAAAAATAAAAATAGATGTTCTACCAATTTACAAAATAAATCATCTAATATCCACCTATTATCACAATCAATATCTAAGAAAGAATCATCTCAATCCTTAAAATAAATCTTCAAATCAATTTCAAAATATGAATCTTAATATATCTAATTTATTATTCCTATATTTTAAAGCGAATAAAAGAGTGTGTAACACCCAATAATGATAAAGGTTTAAATGAATAAATGATATGACTCATGTCAACAATGTGAACCTTCCTTTTTGGGAGACTACTTAATTAGAACTCCACAGTTGAGCGTGCTTGTCCTTAAGTAGTGAACATGATGGATAACCTTCTGGGAAGTTTCCTAGGGTGTATGTGAGTGAGGAAAAAGCACACTAGAAAGTACATGTGTTGTGCTATGGGGACTATCATTCGTCAGATGACCTGTTTAGGCATGTGGGTGGGCCCCAGGGTGGGGACCACATGTCTGCGGGGCAACTGGTGGTACCTGGCGGTCCAGGACCAAACGTCCATGTTAAGGCGGGGTGTTTGTGCTGTCACCAGGACCCAGTTCTCACATTTGGTATCAGAGATAGTACCTAGCCTTAAGTGTAGTGCACTACCTGGGTTGAGTTGTAGGGCCCACAATGAGAACGTTGTTCTCTAAAAGGGGGGTGATTGTAACACCCGAGAATGATAAATGGTTAAATGACTAAATGATATGACTCATGTCAAAAAGGTGCACCTTCCTTTTTAGGAGCCTACTTGATTATAACTCCACAGTTAAGTGTGATTTTCCTGGATTAGTGAACAGGATGGGTGACCTTCTGGAAAGTTTCTCAGGGAGTGTGCGAGTGTGGAAAAAGCACATTGGAAAGGACATGTGTTGGCCTTTGGGGACTATCATTATTCAGATGACCCGTTCGGGCACGTGGGTGGGCCCCAGGGTGGGGACAACATATCTGTGGGGCAACTGGCGGGCCGGGACCCGACAGTCATGTTAAGGCGGGGTTCTTGTGCTATCACCGAGACCTAGTTCTAACAATGTGAGATTGATAGATTAATAAATCTGGATATCTCACCTTTTATTTAGTGGTAACTCTATCCCCATGTGATAAAAACCCATCAAATACCTAAAGAAACCACCCAATTTCACTCCAAAGAACCCCTAAAAATTGAATAAAGAATTTGGGGTTGATTAAGGGGTTAAACAAGGGTTTTAGGATATTTTAGAATCAAAATATGAATATTTTATTCATAAACAAGATTAAATTTCATGTTTATTTAACTATGTAACCCTTAATTCCCAAAATTTCTTGAATGCATAATTATTTTACATGAATATAAAATTAACCATATTTTATTCACTTATAATTATTTAAAATACATAAGATATAAAAAATTATTTAACCATGTATGTAAACCATGTAGATATCTCACCTTCTATTTAGTGGTAACTCAATCCCCCTATGATATAAACCCCTGGAATACCTAAAGAAACCACCCAATTTCACTCGAAAGAACCCCTAAAAATTGAATAAGAAATTTGGGGTTGATTTTGGCGTTAAAAATGGGTTTTGGGTTATTTTAGAGTCAAAATATGAATATTTTATTCACAAACAAGATTAAATTTCATGTTTATTTAACTATGTAACCCTTAATGCCCGAAATTTCTTGAATATGTAATTATTTTACATGAATATAAAATTAACCACATTTTA